>MU968317.1:15931237-15992188 GCA_034641835.2 Pinus albicaulis
TCCAAAAGGTTTATACCAGTCACAGTGTCATTTATTTTAAATTCTTTATCAGGCAAAGAAGTGTGGTCGACATCTAACAGGGGTGGTTGCAAAGGGTTTACAGTTTGGACACTTTGGGAAACCATCAATTTGGTTCAATTATTAAATTAATAAGCTTATTTTATGGTGTTAGGTATTTAAAATTACCTGGAATATCGAAAAATTGGTTGGGGAATGGGTCTGCATAGCAGCAGGCTTCAATTCTGGTTGGAAATGTCCTTTTCAGTTTCTTTCAAAAATCGATAGAAAATAGGAAAATAATGGAATAGGGAGGGGTTTTATTATTTTTGAACTTTGCGGTTTATTTCATGGCATGGGTGGTTTATCGCATGCTGAAGGGTGGTTTGGTGGTTTGGGAATGGGGGGGGGGGGTGGGGGGGGTGGTGCGATAAAACCTAGAGGCGATGCATGGATGGGGAGGAGGTGGATAAAACCAACCATTTTGCACCCCCCCTGCCCCCCCCTTGGTTTTAAATATCAGACGTTGGGTGGTGCAAAATTAATTGTAGGGCATTCGATCTGATCGAGGGTGATCAAACGACTTGTGGAAGTTACACACTTTCAAATAGAGGCATAGATAGGCGGAGGGTTTAAAATAAAAGGTGGGTCGGGGAATAAATAAAGCAGAAGGGTTAATTCAAAGTGGGGCCCAAAAAATATTAAGCACTCATTAGACTATTTAAAGTGGGTTTTGTTGTTTTATGAAAATGTAAAGTTAGACAAGGGGTAAAGGGGGTTTTAGCAAGGGAAATGGGATTTTCATAGGGGAAATTAATTTTAGCAAGGGGAAGGGTTATAAAGATACTAGTGATAAGAGATAAACCAAATGATGCTTCTATAACTTTTGAAAAATATTCTACCTACCCTTTTATTCATCCTAACATTTTCTCTTTCCTTTATTGTGTGCATTTTAGTTTGTTGACCCTTTTATTTTCTTATGATAAGAAAACCAACTTATTTCTAATCTTATATCTTCCAATCGCTCAAATTAAACTTATGAGCTCATTTTTATTCTCTTCCTAACTACTAATCTGCCAATATTAAATGGTTTGGTTAGATCTTTATTCACTAACTATCATAACATCAAATTTAAAGGCATGAATGATCAAGATTAGATTGCATGATAATCATGAAATGTGGCATTTTGGACAAGCTACACACAATTCTATTTGAAAAAGTAAAGTAAACTAAGAGTAGTGGAATTTGAATGTGCAACACTTTCAAAATTTATTTTGGTTTCTTTTTATGGTGTTCATATTTTATATCCTTTTTTATATTTCTTTCTTTTGGTCCTTTGATTATTCTTTTAGGATATACCCTCTTTTCATTTTTTAATATGGAAAAAATTTGCCGAAATGCAAAGGCATGTACAATATTACAAGACTTAACATAGCCAATTCAAAATTATGATCCCTATTATTATAGGAACCTAAAATTTTCTCCCCTTAGGGATGGCATCTCCTTGTGATATGTTAAGAACTTTCTGATCAGTGTCCCTGGAAATTTGACTTTTCTTTGGTTGGAACTACTTTCTATGACCTCCTTTATTCAAACATATAATGTTATATCTTTTAAAGCTTCAAGTGTCTTTTCAGACTTCAACTTTAGAAGATAATCATCCACTCCAATCTAAACTTTTATATGGTATTTATATTGAGTAAAATAGAACAAATGAGCTACTGATTAGTCTAGTGAAAAATAGTGCTTTAGCATTCGACCATTGACTAGTCCACCTGGTAGATCTTTCCCATCTAACTCTTTCAAGAAAAATGTATTGTTGCCTCTGTAACAATAAATAATGTATGGGCCCTTCCAGAGAAAGTCAAATTTCCCATGTTTTCCTATGTCTTCCCTTCTGGAATCCCATTTTAGTACTTGATCACCTATGAAGAAATCATCTGCTTTAGTTTTCTTATCAAGGATATTCTTGATTTTGACTTGAATTACTTGGGATTTGATATAAAATTCTTCCCTGGTTTTCTGTAAATGAATTGTTTGGCTTATCCTCCTTTGGATGTCATTTGTTTCTACCTGCATCTCTTGAATCATTTTCATTACTAGCACTCCTAATGAAGATGGAAAAACAACATCCATCCCATATACCAATTGATAGGGAGATGTACCAATAGATTTCTTAGTAGTTAGTTTGTCTGCCCACAGGGAATTCACCAACCTTTTATTCCAGGTTTTCTTGTTATCTTCTAATAGCTTCATGATGATGTTGACTAAGCTTTTTTTTGAGTATTTTTCTAGTCCATTACCTTGAGGATATTAGGTAGTGGAATGGCTTAGGGTGATATGGTATCGGTTACAAAAAACTATCATTTTCTTGGATTTGAAGGCAACAAAATTATTAGTGATGAGATTTTTTGGGCATCCAAATATAAAAGGGATGTTGTTCTCAAGAAATGAAATAATGATAGAGTATGTGGCTTGTCAAGAAGGGATGGCTTCTATCCACTTGGTAAAGTAGTTAGTGGCTGTCAATATCCATTTATGTTGGGCAGAGGAGGGTAGGTGAATTTCACCGATGAAGTCTAAATCACATTGTTGATATGGAATTTCTATTGAGATAGGTTTGAGGAGTAATTGTGAGAGTTTCCTCTTCCCTTCAAATATTTTACAATTGTGACAGGAGGTTACATACTTTCGAACATCTGCAAAAAGGGTGGGCGAGTAAAAAACTTCCCTAAAAAAAATTTTAGTAGTTGTTTTCCAGTATAGGTGTCCTCCATAATCTCCTGCATGAAATTCCTGCATGACTTTGTCAGCTTCATCTTTTAATAAACAATTTAATATGATGCCACCAGGATCTTTCCAAAATAAAACATTTTCTAAGATATAATATTTCATTTTTTTCATTTTTAAGAATCCAATTATGGTTCTAGATAAACTAGGAGGATATTGTAGGTTGAGTAAAAAAAATGTAAGGTATGCATACCAAGGTGAATCTATGAAAGATTCACTAATTTATGGAGTCGCCATCTCTTCTTGATAATCTATGGCAATAATGAAATTTATGTCTAAGGCTCGACAGTTCAATTCAGCCATGAGTTTTGCCAAACCTTAGCCTTTAATTAATTTTGTAGGCTTGATTTCAATGTCATATTCTAGTATTGTGGCAATACATTTGCCTCTTTTTCCATCAGGCCAATTCTGAGTTAGAATTTCCTTTACAATTGAGTTTTGGAACATATGGTATTATGTGAGAGTATAGAATGTATACTTTGAAATATTTTATGGCTTTCACTAAAACAAGAGCTTATTTTTCCATGATATTATACTTTAGTGTTGCATCTCTCAAAGTTTTACTGAAGAAAGCAATGGGTTATCACAAGGCCCTCATCGTTCGTTTGCAACAAGACTGTTGCAATGGTGTGCTCTGAAGAAAATGAAAAAATTAGGAAATCTCTGTTAAAATTAGGACTTATCAGAACAGGTGTTTTAGTAAGGGTTTCTTTGAATGTTTCAAAAGGTTGTTTAGCCTCTACTATCCACTTAAGTATTGAATCCTTTTTTAACATTTTGTTTAAATTTTTAATTATTTCTGCTAAGTTTGGGATGAATCTTCTAATAAAATTTATTTTCTCCTAAAAATTCTTGTAATTATCTGATGTTTCTAGGATGACTGATATTTAGGATTTCTTCTATTCTAGCTAGATCAATTCTAATGCCCTCTTTTGAAATGATGTGTCCCAGAATTTTTCCTTCTTCTAATCCAAAAAGTGGCTTTTTAGGATTTAAGGATATGCCAAAATTTCTGCATTTTATGAATATTCTTTTGAGATGATCTAGATGTTCATTATCTGACTTGGAAAACACAGTGATATCATCCAGGTAAATGACTAAAATGTCATGGATTTATTTTGCAAAGGCTATGTCCATGGCTCTTTGGAGTTTTTCTCTAGCATTCATCAATCCAAAAGGCATTTTCAAGTACATGAAAGTTCCCAAAGGAGTGGTGAATGCAGTCTTAGCTTGATCTTCAGGTTGGACTAGGATTTGGTTACATCTATAAAATCCATCAAGTAATGAAATTATGGATGACCCAACTACCCTATGGAGAATTTGGTCATTTTACAGAGGCGATAGTTATCCTTCAATGATACTTTGTTTGAGATTATGAAATCAACACAGAGCCTGATTTCTCTTGTTTTATTTCTAGTGGGGACTAAATTAGAGACCCAATCAAAATATCTTATGGGTGCTATGATTTGAGCATCATACATCCTTTTAAATTATTTTTATAATAATGTGTTGACGGGAAAATATATCTGGCCAACATTAGGGGATCTCCCCGGTAGAAAGTCCCAATTAGACCTTGAACCGTTTGGAATAGGGATCCCATCCGGGGTGTGGGTCCAGCTACCGCTTAAGTCACCTTCCCTTTGGTCTCAAAAGAACGTGATTGAGCCTGCGGACACACACTTATTCAAATGATACAAGATACATGATTGATGCATTAAACACGTATATAACACTATGTGTAGCGAGACAAATAATGAAGAATAAATGTCGAAGGAGGTGTTGTTAACAACACATCATTAGGGTTATGCTTGTGGGCTGTTCTAACCACAAAAGAAACAATTATTTATGGAAAGATGCCCCTCTTACATTTGTGAAAGATAAAATAAATGCTAATAAGAAAATTCATTAACATCCATTAATAAAGCAAACTGAACTAAACATCATTAACACAAGTACAGATAACCATAATGCGTAAATGATTCCACTAAAAGTGCAGCTTCGTTAACCAAAAGATTTTCGAAACTGTATAAGAAATACTCATAGTGTGCGCACAACAAAACACATCAGATCCGAAAGGAGTTTAAACAAGTATCTGTATTCATATGCAAAAGAGTGTTATCTTTCAATACAATGTTGTATAGCTCTTGAGTCCCCCCAAAAAAATATCCCTTACATTTTCCCTAGAGGGAGTTTTATAGATAAAAACTTGCCCTTTGGGCTTCCTAACTCTTTTCCTGCCCGATTGTTGAGTTGCCTTGCGACCCGGAAGGGAAATGTGACCTGCGACCTGGCTGGGTAGTGCGACCTCCAACCTGGCTGGGCGGTGCGACCTATGACCTGGCTGGGAGGCGCGACCTGCGACTTGTTTCCAAATGCTACCAGCGATCTACTGCCACTAGGTTATGAAGATGTACGTGCAATTATGAGGTCAGGGGCATCAATATGCTATCCTTTGAGGAAGCCTTGCCAGGTCTGATACTCTGCTGCTATAGGAGAAACCAAAGGGACCTCTTCTTTCAACCGACGCATGCACTCCAAAGCGTTTGGGACTAGAGTTTCCTTATTATGTGAGATTAGGTTGGAAATAGAGGCGAGCTTGGTGTAGATCCAGACAGGTGTGACAAGAAACTGGCCCAGGTTCTCTCGTGACGCTGCAAGATCGGGAGTGGCAGTAGCTTGCTTTATGGGCTACAAAAATTACTGGATCTCCTGATCCACCTGTTCCAAGGTCTTCCCCTCATCCAATGCACCCAACAAAGGAATGTGGTGAAGGATGTGCATCGAATCGATGCCACTGATTAGGTGTTTGTATGCAGCCATTATCTTGTCTAAGTCCTTGGATAACTTATCCTTGGACTTCATTTTCATACGGATTTGGACTTTGGCATCTTGTGTGTGAATCCAATACTTCTTTGGCAAATGTTCAGGGGCCTGAGGGTACTGCATTGTCTAGTCCATCATTCTGTCCAAGGCAGTTGAGGCCTTCTTCAGCTACTCGTGCTTTTGCTTAGTATCCGTTTGGGCTCTCACCAATGGGGCGACTGTTTGTTTTATGGTAAAAATTTCCCCATAAACTTGCCTCATGGTAGCCTCTAATATATCGAACTCACTTTGAATGGTAAGCGGAACTTCATTGACAAGGGGAGTTTTGTTTCGGAGTTTCTGAACCTCCTCTCTCAATGCCGTCTTTTCCTGTTCTGCCCTTTTCTCCCACTCGTCTGCTTCATGTAGCCTATTCTCTAGAGAAACAATCTCTCTACTCATTCTGGTCAGATTCTCTTCTGTGGCCACAGCGAAGGCTATTTCAGCCGATGCTATCATCATGGGATTAGTCCTAGTATTGAGGACTATGTCTTTTCCAGTTGCGACTGTGGATGCGGCAGAAGGATTTTGCGCCAGGCATCTTCTTTTCTCCTATCGGATTTTGAAGGAGAATTGATCGAACGTGAGCTTGGTGAGGTTGAATACCTCCTCCTCTTGCCCCTGGGAGGAATTGACATCAGAGAGCGTGGCTCGTGTATTGACTAGAGGCACCTCAAGGGGAGACACCTCGATGTTCTCTAGCATTTCATCCTCCTCTTCTTTCTTTTTCTTTTCTTCCTCTTCTCTTCCTAGGCATTCAGTTTCTGCCTTTTCATGCTCTCTCTTCCACCTGAGCTCTGCTTCTGCCGCTACTTCTAATTCGGCTTTCCTTTTACGCTCAGCTGCTGCAGCTTTCTCTTCTTTCTTTTGGTAGTCAGATTCCACTTTATCTAACTCTTTCTTGAGCTCCTGTTCTGCTGCAGCCTCCACCTCTTGTTTCTCCTTTTCCTTTTTGGCCTCCTCGGCATGCTTTTTCTTCTGTTCTGACCTTAGGCTCTTCTTGTGCTTAGTCTCATCCTCTTTCATTTTCTCCTCTCTCTCTTGCTGGGCTTTGGCCTCTATTTCTTTCTATTGGGTAGAAGTACTATGCCCTGTACTGGTTTGAGGATTTTTAGCCAGAGAAGAAGAAGCACCTCCTAATTCATGGCTCCTGTCTTCCAAGGTTTGGTCATCCAGGTCTTATTGGCCAGAGTCCACCCCTGGAGCAAGTTTTCGGTATGCATTATACCAAGTCCTTCTTTCATCTTCTCTCAGGCGTTCCGTGTGCTGATAGTTCCATTTGAACTTAGCCCTCTTGCAATGATCAGGAACTATCCTCTCCAGGTCGTATGTTTGGTATTCTAATGCCCCAAGGTGGTAACCTTTCATCTCTTCTGCCTCTGCCTCTACCTCTATGAAGTCTTTGACTGTGTATGCACCGATAGTGAGGGGTAGCGTAGGCCACGACTTCTTCTTACCCTTGGACATGACCCTAGAGAAACCGGAAGACAATTGGAAACATACCTATTACATGAGCATTCTGTCTGTGACAAAATGAGGCATAGCATGTGGGGCCCTGAACAAGCCAAAGACTCAGATGAATGTATATTCGGCAAATGGGAACCAATGCGCCACCTTTCTTAGCGTCTCCATGGCTCGCCAATACATGTAAGGAGCATCTTGGCCGAACAATTTTATGTATAGAGCGGGGATGAACACTTGAGAGATCAGCTCTATGTCTTCTTTATACCTGGAATCCCAAAACACCTTGGTTTGTAAGTGGATTGCACGGGTCTATTTTGGATCCCAGTTATGCACCCATCCCTCAAAGTGCAACATTGAACAGATGGCATCCCACAAATAAGAGGTCATATATAATTCAGAAGGCATCCCTTCATCTGGTACCAATGCCGAGGATAATTTTGTACGAATGGAGGTCATCAATATGCTAGCCCAGTTAAAATGGGTGTTGTGCGCTGTGACGTACTCCATGAGAGTCACCCATGTGCCATTGAAGGTGGTGGCATTGGGGCGCCCGTACAATCTGCAAAGCATGGCAGCCACTAATTTATATACTTTCCTAAGGCTCACCACTGGATATTCTTGGTCCTTTTTGACTTTAAATTTCTCAGGTTCCTCCCACCACTACTTTAGAGTGTCAACTATAGGAACTGCATGGGTGATAGCCCATTATTCTGTGAAGTCTTCTTCTTGCTCAGGAAACGAGTAATAAACATGAGCATCTGACCCTTTGAGTGTTGCGAAAGCCTTGCCTTCGCTGTCTCTGATTACGAACTTCTTGGGGTCAATTTTCTGTATAATCCAATCTATCATTTCTGGGCATGGGAGTATAGCCAGATGGGCACCTGCAAGATGTAGCTTATACCTTTTGACCTATAAGTATATCTCCCGACCAGGGAGGTCTTATAGGAATTCTGTTCTAGCGAAGTCATGGTACACTTGGTACCAACGCATGTTGTCCCCTTTGGCAAATGTGCAAAGGGTATCTCTGTAGATCGGGGGTGGGGACATTGGCATGTCCATCTCTACGTCCTCCACTGCCAGGTGCTTGTCTTTTTTCTGAGATACTGGAGGTCCCATGTCGCTGGAATCTGAGGGGACATGTATACACTCCAAGTCTAGTTCAATTTCACCTGTCATATTCATGAAAGAATCCTAGGATAATAAAGATACCATGATGATACAAGACCAGTTACAACTTATCAATTATTTCAACTGGGGACACAGGAAGATCTGAATAAGTGGCCTACTAGGTCGCGGGGTCGCAAGTTGTAAGAAAATGGAAAAGGTGTGACCTTGCGACCTTGCGACTAGGTCGTGGGGTTGCAGGGTCGCGGGTTGTGAGAAAACGACGAGGATGTGACCTTGCGACTAGGTCGCGGGGTCGTTGGTTCACGGGTTGTGATAAAATGACGGGGATGCGACCTTGTGACCTTGCGAGTAGGTCGCGAGGTCGTTGGGTCGCAAATTACAGAAAAATAGCGAAAATTCTACCTTGCGACCTTGCGGCTAGGTCGCGGGGTTGCGGGGTCGCAAGTTGAATGAAAATGGCGGAAATGTGACCTTGTGACCTTGCGACTAGGTCGCGGGGTCACGCTAGGGCTTGCCGGTGTTTTGGCGTGCGCGGCATGAAGTTACTTTTCCCTTTAACTTGAAAAACACAGGGCTAAATTGGCCCAGACAGAGGCAGGGGATAGCTTTTGGAGCATGATACAGGCCATGAGAGGCTGGATGAGAAACTGTGATGAGTTAGGCAAGCAGGGTGAAAGCTGGAATCAGAAGAAAAGCCCTAAGTGATAAATGAAAATAATGACTAAGGCAAGGGGAAATTTAAAGGCTGAGGAATACAGGGATTAGGAAAGAATAAACAAAAAGGAAAAAGTAGGAGGAAAACTGCAACTTACCCAGGAAAATCATGCTCGAGTCAACCTATCAGAGGTTTTTTTTCTATCCACTGCATATGTGAAATGCGACCTAGCGACCTCCTATATATAGAAAGATCGCACGTGCGGGCCATAAATGAGGTCGCAAGGTCGCATGGCAAGGTGATGTGAAATGGATGCAACCTCGCAACCTTGCGACCTCAGGGTCACAAGGTTGCAAGGTTGCGGGGTTGTAGTTTTCCACAAATTTGAGGTTTGCAACTCAGCGAACATAGCCCTCCCGACTCTTTACTTAAATTTTCTTTATGCTTAAGGGGCTCCAAAAAATTTTAAAGTGCGGGTTTTTTTGGAGGTTGTTGTAGAGGCTACAACAAATGGCGATTCACTGGTTGAACTCAGAGTCTTTGCTGATGGTTGGCCTTGGAGGGGGGAGGGAGATGCCTTCACTAGTTGTTCCTTTTACCTTAAGGTTAGCACTACGTTGCCCTTGACACCTTGCGAGGTTGCTTGGCCTGCTGGCTTGTTGGGTGCTGGTTAACCGAATTTCATTTCTTCAGGTTCCCAGTCCCAAAGGGTTGGAGAACTCCTGGTGGCTACAGGGTCTGGTACGATTATTTTGTCCTCATCGTGTTGCTCCACTACCACCGAACCTCTCGATCCTGGCGGAGTCACTGCCTAGGAGTCATGAACGTTTCTCCACTGCCAACGAGCCTGTTCAGTACCCCAGTGGAGCCGTTACATCACCTCTCTGCATAGGAAGCCTTTCTCAATCCTTTACCCTTTATTAGTGTGCTATTGCACTTATTTTGAATGTGCGTGAGGCACTTATTTAAATGTGCTCATGGCACTTATTTGAGATGGGAAATTTTTGCCTGGTTGGATGAGGGATCCTGACTTATTTTAATTGCAGAGAGGTTTCTCTTGGTCTGATATGAGGACTTTGGTTTTTCCCGGATGCCCTGACATAACCCGGAGTAACTATGTTCCCTTCCGATCTAGTTACCGCTGTATCGCACTTTCTTTTTGCAGACACCCTCTCAAACTTGCTAGGTGGGCTCTCCACGCTTGATGGCTTGAGCTAGGTCATGTGCTACCTTTAGGTGCCAATTACAAGCAAGCTTTTACCACCTTCGTGTCTATAAGGAAAGGCCTCCCATCAGCATAGAACCTATTGCAGTGTGCCAATTGCATGGCTCTGACAACTCTTACCGTTTTTATAATAATTTTTTTTTTGTTTTTTTTGACAAAAAATGGAAAGAAGGCGGAAACTATGGTACAAGGATAAGATAGCCCTCTAAGGGCTACTAAGTGAATTAATGTTTGAGTTCATTCCCATTTACTGGGAGGACCTCGACTCTTCCCTCAAGAGTTTGCAGTCTAAACGTGTGGGAACCTAATTTCTCCTTAACTTGGAAAGGACCTGTCCACAGTGCTTGGAACTTGGAATGTTTTCCCTTTCCTTTGTGAGCTTTATCCCACTTCAGGACTAGGTCTCCTACCTCAAATTTTTTATTCCCTACAGATTTTATATCACACCATCTCTTGATCTAGCTTTGGTGGATGGCGAACTTTTCCTAGGTTTTTTGTCTTTCTTCCTCCAACTTCAGTAGGGTGTCGATCTGAGTCTGAAAGGTGGGGCATGGGGTACCATGACATTCTTGGGACAACTGAAGGGCAGGGAGAGATAAATGGGGAGGAATAATTTCTTCTTTTCCATACACGAGAAAATACAGGGAGGTGCCTAGGGAGGATTTGGGCATCACACGGTCAGCCCAAAGAGCGTTGTAAAGGACGTTGTGCCAGTTGCACTGGTGGGACAACAGGGTCTTCTTAATGATGCGGATAAGATTTTTATTAGTTGACTCAGCTAACCCATTTCCTTGGGGATAATAATTTGCAGAATGTTTAAGAACAATACCGTTTTCCAGAGCAAAATCATACAATTTAAAAGATGAAAATTAAGTTGCATTATCAAAAACCAAGGAAGTTGGAATGCCAAACCTGGTGATGATGGAATGAGTGACGAATTCTATTACCTCTTGATCATTGATTTGGCGTAAAGGTGCTGCTCTAAACCACCTAGTGAAATAATCGGTAGCAGTAAGAATATACCGATGTTGCTTGGAGGAGTGAGGTATGATTTCACCAATCACGTCCAAACCCCACTGTTGAAAGGGTTCCTCCACTGCTACTGATAGTAGGGGAGCGGCTGGTCGTGCTTCCCGGTTTGCGAATTTCTGGCATTGAGTGCATTTCCTAACATATGCATGTGCATCTCTAGAAAGAGTTGGCCAGTAGTATCCTACACGCATTATCTTGTGGGTGGTGGTATTGTCTGCAAAATGACCTCCAGCTGGTCCGTCGTGCAGCTCGGTCAAGATTTTATGTGCTTCATCATGTTCCAAGCAGCGTAACAGGACTCCATCATAGTTTTTCTTGAAAATATTACCCTAGATCAACTAGTAAGATGCATCTTTCAGTCTTATTGCGTGTTTCTACCGGGAAGTTAGATCAGGGTCTAGAATGCCATGGGCTAAGTATCCCGAAATGTCATAGTACCAAGAAGGGCTTCTCTGCTGAGGTGCGTGGTCACTCTGATACATGTCGATTTCTTGTTCCCAACACTCTTCTTGAACTCCATGTGAACTTGCCGCCTCCGCATCCATTTGGCATAGTCCTTGTCCTTTATCAATGTGTGCCGATTTAAACTCTAAGTCATACTCTTGTAGGCAGGCCACCCAGTTTCCTTGCCTCTCACCTAGCTCCTGCTGTACGAATAGGGAGCAGACAGCTGGATGGGGAATGAAAACCGTGACATGGTTTTTCAATATGTAAGGCGTGAAATGCTTGACTACTTTGTAGACTGCATAGGCTTTCTTTTCGATTTCAGGGTAGTTCAATTCAGCTCCTTGTAAACCAGTACTCATGAAGGATATAGGCCATTCATCATAGTTGTCGTCTTTTTGCATGAGGACAGCTGCAAGTGATGAATCTGAAGCGAAAGTATACATGGTAAGGCTTCTGCTAAAATCTAGACTCTGCAGGGATGGTTCTTCAGCTATATCTTGCTTGATTTTGTTGAAGGCCTCCTTCTCCAGCAGATTCCATTTGAAAATCACATTATTCTTGATCATCCCTTGCAAAGGCCTGACTATTTGGGTGAAATCCGATATGAATTTACATACAAAATTGATTTTCCCTAGGAAATATTGCATAGCTTTTTTACTGCTAGGGGGGGGAATCTGGGCAATGGCTTTCACCTGCTCTGGATCTACAACAATGCCTTGCTTAGTTATAATGTGTCCCAGCGAATTCCTTTCTTCCACAGCGAAAACACTCTTCTTTGAGTTGAGTGAAATCTTGTACTTCCTGCACCTTTCGAAAATTTTCTTGAGGTGGCGTAAATGATCGCCCCGGTGTTTTGAAAGCACGGTAACATCGTCCAGATAGACTACCACACTCTGCCCTATCAAACCATGGAAAGCTATATCCATGGCCCATTGGAAGGTTGCCCCCGCATTTATTAATCTGAAGGGAATGCGTCTGAATGCGAAATTTCCCCATTTGGTTCGAAAAGTAGTTTTCAATATGTCCGGCTCAGCAAACAACACTTGTTTGTAGCCGGAGAATCCATCCAACAAGGAGAACATCTTGGATCTGGACACAGCTTGCAATATTTGTTCCATTGGAGGCACCGGATAATTATCTTTTTTTGAGGCCCGATTTAAATTCCAGAAATCCACACACAAGCAGATCTCGCCAGACTTCTTCTGTATAGGGACCAAATTTGACACCCATGTGGAGTGGAAAACTTTGAAGATGATGCATGCATCCAAAATCTTCTTAATTTCTTTCAGAATTGTTACACCATTTTTTGGTCATATAACTTACTATCATTAGATGGACCCAAGTACACCATGTAAGACCAGTTTTACCCTAAGTAAAACTGCTTTCACTATGTTAAACGAGGCAAGGAAATATTAAACAAACCTATATTTGTTTGATTTTCCTCAAGGAATAATTAATTAAACAATAATTTAATTGTTATTCCTGGTCATGTTTAACCCAAAACAAAGAAATTAATTAGATAAATCTTTATTTATCTTATTATTTTCTAGGAATAATTATTTAAATCTTATTTAAATAATATTCCTTGTTAAATATGACTAAATCACCCCTAAATAATTAAATAAATCATTATTTATTTGATTATCTTTCAACCACTTCCTTAAAATGATAAATAAATCATTTATTTATTTATTATCTTCTAACTCCTTCCTTAAAAAGATAAATAAATCATTTATTTATTTATTTTTAACAATTAGGGATTTGACCCAAGTCAAATACCTTTTCCCTCTATGAAATATAATAAAATATTCCATAAAAAGTGGGGTCTGATCACCGGGTTAACCCATGCACCAAGATCCAGAATGACCCAATATTTTGTTATAAATAGGAGGGTTTTCCTATCATTCTTCACTTTCCATTGCCTATTAGATCACTCTGGATCTATACACTTGGTCCCCATTTTACTTGCCATTTTGACCATTTTGCTCCCCATTGAGCTCTATACTCTTTGCATTGGGTTTGCATCAGCCAGGAAATCTTAGTCCGTGTTTGTGACCAGACCATACATGAGGGGCGTGGATACTCCTTGGTTTCCTCCTGGTGCCCCATTAATACAAAATTCTTTCAAAAATTGTTCTTGTCTTGTATATTGGTATATGGAGCAAGCCCTTGTTTTTACTGCTTAATGTCTTTCCATACATAGATCTAGTATTTTGCAGCTCTTTTCTTGTCTAACTAACCGCAGATCTAAAGATATTGGCAGCCACTTTTGTTGTTAGGGCTATTAGTTATGCGTAGCCAAAGTGGTCCTTTTTCGTACACTTTGACAAAGGATTCATACTAACAAATGCCGACTCCACACGAGTTTTAAATTACGACCGCTGTCGTTTTTCATATTCCTGCATATCCAGCTACTTCAGACCCTAGGGTTTCTTTTCAGCTATTTATTTTTCCTATTTTTATGTTGTTTTTCTCACATAAAACCCTAAAACATTAACATTTCTAACTTCTGTGTGTTTCTGGCCCTATTGCGCAGGTAAGCGACACCAGCCGCAACTGAGACGGCAACTTTTCTGAAAATCTGCCACTGAGACAACCAGAACGGGGGGTCGCACTTTTTGGCCCAAAAACTGCGACCTGGACCTCTAGGTCGTACTTTTCTGCCCCTTTTCTGTGACCTGCACTGAAAACAGGTCAGAAACTGCGACCTGCCAGTTTTTCAGTGATTTTTCTGCAATTTTTCTAGGTTCTGCTGCAGCTTTTGTCAGGGTTTTCCAGCCTCTGTCTCAACCCACTTTGACCAAGTTCTGATCTGTTTTTACTCATCTAAGTGGGAACCTATCCCCCTAGGGCTTTAGTACCCTCCACTTTTTGTGGAAGAGTTTTAGTTGTTTCAGCCGTCTGTTTTTCAGAGCTTCAGCCTCTTTTTTTTCCAGATCTGTTACCTCCCTTTCAGATCCTTTGAAATCAGCCTTTCTTCCTTTCAAATCACCTCCTGTCGTTTTGTTTGGACCTACTTTGAGGGCCTCCACCTTGCCCCCTCCGGTTTTTGCTGATTTCCTCCCTTTTTCCAGCCACCTTGCCTCTGTCTCCTGGCTATGATCTGCACCTCTTTTCAACAGCTTTATCCTTTAGATCCCTGTCCCTTTTGACCTTAGATCTATTGGCCTCTTTTCCGTGTGTTTTGCCTAGATTTGTCCCTTTATTTTCAGATTAGTTTTGAGAGACCCACCTTCTTGGGTTAGATAGATGCACAAGTAGCTGTTATTTTTCTGTTATTTCAGCATTATATACTGTTCTCTGTAGGTTTATTTTCAGCTACGCAGCACACTTTTTTCTTTCTCTCAAAACAGAAAGGGTTTAAAAATTAAAATTAACGCACGCCACACACTGACCCTAAGCGAAGAAGCACCTGGTTAACACCGCCTGGAAAAGACTCTAAAATCAATTGTCACTGCACCTTTTCTGCCCTTGACCTTAATTGATTCTGTCCCTTTCTGCCCCTGTCAGTTTCCTTCTTCCTGTCATCATTGCCCCCCAAGGCGCCTTTCCCGGAGACTTCTTGGCCTTCATCCTCAGTTTCCAGTCGATCGACCTGCTCCGCCCCGCCGTCATCGAGCCAGTCCCCCTTCGAGTCCGCACTCCGACTCCTCTCCTAATTCATTGGGTCCTCCTTCTCCTCCTGGTTCTCCCCCTATCACCTTCACTATGTCTGGTCCAGGGCCTAATGCTAGCGGTTCTCCCGGCCCTAATGCCGGACCTACTACTAGCGGAACCACCATAGGAACTACCCCGGCCACCCCCGTGCTGCCGTACATTGCAGGCCTCAGCCTCCCCCATTTCCATCAGTTGATCAATGACCCCATTCACCACAATGCTAATTGGCCTACTATGCCAACCAAGCTCCCCTCCGACATCCCTAAGTTTGAGGGCCTTAATGGCGAAGATCCAACCAATCATGTCTGATCTTTCCACATGTGGTGTTCCTCCAATTCCATTACCGATGACTCCATCCGTCTTCGTTTGTTCCAACGCATGCTTACCAGCGAAGCTTCTAAATGGTATGTTGAACAAGCCACCTCTACCCATACCACCTTTGAGACTCTTGCCCAAGCCTTTTTGTCGTACTTCCAGCTCCCTCTCTGATACGATACTGGCATGGAGCTCTTGACTTCCTTCAAGAAATCCTCTTCAACATGCCTTTCCGCCCATGTTCAGGAATGGCGAAGAAGACGGAGCTTATGTCGAGCCCCTACCTTCGAAGATCGGGTTTACATGGACTGGTTCCTTCACACCCTTCCCGCTCCCATCGGCAAAGATGTCGCCTCTCATTTTCCTCAAACTGAAGAAGCCGCCCTCCAAATAGCCTTGAAATATGACCTGATCTACGCTCAATCTTGTTATTTTTATACCGTTCTTCCTGACCTTCCCAGGCCCGGTGGCGCTAACGCCCGGGGGGCATCTCATTCCGCCGATGGTATCGTTGGAGCCCTTTCCAATCCATATGCTCAACCTCCTATGGGCTATGGTCTCCCTCAGGGAGGGGCCAGCTCCTCCAGCACTCTTCCCCCTCCCAGTAGCATGTATCCAGGATACGGCATGCCTCCTCCTTTTGCCCAACCTCCTGCTTACCTCAATGTTGCCCAACCTACCCATTACCCTTATCCACAGCCTGGTGCGCCAGCTCCTCCAGCATATGCGCTTCCTCCTCCCTTGCCTCCTCAACCCCAGCACCAGCACCTACAGCCCCCTCCAAGGCAAGTATTTGCACAGCAGGGCGCGAATAATCCCCCTTTTTCTCAAAGAAGGTGGAGAGGCAATCCAAACTAATCTGCCCCTGGTACCCGTGGACCCAATCCTGGTGTGGACCCTAACACTGCCAACCAGCAACAGGGCACTCAGCCCAAGCCGGACAGGCCGCTTCGCACAAGTAAGCCTTGTTCGTGTTGCGGTGTTTATGGTCATTACACCCACGATTTTCCCCTCTTACCCCAGATGCGGCAGATGTGGGAGTCTCAAGCCACATTGCGCGGACAACACGCCTCCCCTCATGCTCCTCCTAATGTGGCCACCACCCAACCAGCTGTGTTTACTGATCCTTTCCCTCAGCAAGGATTCGTGGCTACCCAACCGCCCGACAGCCAGGTAGCCGCCCCCCCTTCCCTTTCTGGTTCCTCTGATTACCAGATCCTTATGATGCACTCCGATCCTAACCCATCCATCGATCTTCACCTTCAAACTCGGTCTCACCAGTACTCCAAGCCTCCTGCTCAGTCTGCTCCCGAGCCTCCTTCTTCAGGTTCTCCAGAGCCTCTTTTGTCACCCAGTGGCCCCTTACATATCCCTCAACCAAAATTTGAGGTTCATACCAAGATACCTAAGGGCCCACTACGTCGAAACGCTGCTCCCAGTCGAGCTGCCCATTCATATAGCATAGTAGATGATTTGGCGCAATCTCCTGCCGCCATCTCCACACTGGAGCTCCTCCAGTCGTGCCCTTCCCAAAAGAAGGCTCTACTATCTGCCGTGGGCGCTGTAGATCCTGCTGATGACCAAATGATTGTTTTCGACGCCACTCAATCGGACCATCCTCCTCTTCCTCCTTCCGTCGCCTTCCAAATCCCAATCAAAATCCGGAACGCCAACGTGTCCCGGTGTATCATTCATGAGGGGGCATCCACCTGCGTGATGTCCGCTTCGGTTTGGAAGCAACTCGGATCCCCTGAGCTGGCCCCTTCCATGATCACCCTTCGAGCGTGGGACGGTCATGCCTCCCAGCCCATTGGCCTGTTTCGTAATTGTCCTATCACCCTCGCCGGTAAGACTGTTTGCGTTGACGTCGAAGTCATCGACACCCCGCTAGATTACAACATTCTATTGGGGCGAAGCTACACCTATGCTATGTCTGCTGTCCCATCCGTGGTCTTTCGCAAGATGTCTTTCCCCCATAATGGAAAGATAGTCACCATTGACCAATTGACATATCATGAGCCAAAATCTCAGACCTCCCCTGAGACGACCATCTCTTCTATAGCCAACAAGCAAACCGTTGATTCCTTGACCAGTGTCTCCCCTCGCGTTTACAAAGATTCCTCCCTGCTTGGAACTTTCCCTAACCTTCCCCCCCCTCCTGTCACCGATCCCAGCTCATCGAATGTTTGCATGATGCAATCGTCCCAGGCTGCCCGTAAGCGGCCTACCTCGGCTAGTCAGCAACCTCCTCCTCGCCCTCCACAACCCGCTCCTAGCCATTCATCTCAGCTAGTTGGACCTCCTCCTTTTGGCCCTACCCCTACAGCTGGTATCCCTGAACCCCTTTACCCTCCTGGATCGGTTCCTCCTGGCCTTAACCATCTCGAAGCCGTCCCTCCTGGTCATTACCCTGCTGGGCAGATCCCTTTCCTAGCTCCCCCTCCCAGAGTATATTCTGTCCCCATCATGGCCACCCTCTCTCTCCCTAACTTGACCTTGGGCATACCGGTCTGGTACCTTGATCCCCCAGCCGCCACCCCTCCTAGTCATCCCAAGCCCTATATGGCTTTGACACCGGTTCAACAGGTCCCCCTAGCTTCCTCCATTGCCTCTGTTCCCCCAGCACCTCCACAGGACCCTTCTCCTATCGTGACGGCACCCGGGAAGAAAGGCAAAGCCCGCAAGGGGGCACCCAAAGACAAGACTACCACGACTGACCCGGCCCCTCCGTCGCCCGCGAAGCCTTGTGCTTTATGTGATGTCACCGGTCATGCCACCCATGCTTGTTCCGAGTTGCCCCATATTCAGCCCATGGTTAAAGTCACGCTCCCCGAGTCTACGGTCCTTGAAGCCCCCATTCCTTCTCCGTCCGTAACCAAGAACCCCAAGACTCTCCGCACTAACAAGCCCTATGCTTTGTGCAGTGTTCATGGCCATTACTCCCACCATTGTCCTCACCTGACGCACTACCGCACCTCTTTAGAGTTAATCCGAGAGTATGAGGTTGAACAAAATCAATCTGCCTCTCCTATCCTCGCGCAGTACGCTTCAGGTCAGCCTGAGGATCCCCCCATTCCCATCGACGTTCCCCCCCCTGATGTTCAAATGACGGAGTCTACTGTAACCATTACTTACCTATCCTCCTCGGTGAGACACTCAGAGCCTAGCCCATCTGCATCCTCCCCTGTTGTGTCCCTTGACCACCCTTTTCCTCCTCATACACGAGATCACTCCACCCGTGTCTCTGTTGACCTCCGCAGTCCGAGTCCTCACCATGCTTCCGATAGCCCTCATATACCACCCTGTATGAGTCATGGTCATCCTGTCCCTTTCACTCCCTCCTGCGGTTGCTGCCCGATGACTTATGTACACTCACGCTGCCATCATTTCCTTTCCTCCCCTCATTTGTTGTCTTGTCACGCCATTCTGCCGGACCCCCCGTCCACACCCTTCATCGATTACGCCGATGGTGCAAGTCGCTACTCCAGGAATCTAGCCTCGGCAGGTTGGGCCATCTTCACCCCCTTGCATGCCCTTGTTCTTTCTAACGAGGTATGCATTGGTTCTGCCACCAACAATCAGGCCGAATATGATGCAGTGCGTGGTCTCTTAGCCGATGCCCTCTTTCATCACATCCTCCATCTGCACGTTCGTTTGGATTCCCTACTTCTTGTAATGCAACTCAATGGTGTTTATCGTGTGCATAATCCTGTGCTATTTAGATGCTATTTACGAGTGAAAATCTTGATACGTGCATTTGAAACCATAACTTTCAACCATGTACCTCGAGAACAGAATCACTATGTAGATAGTATTGCAAACCATGTTCTAGATTGGCATTTATCACATGCATTTCATACAAGACAATAACATTCATAATCATTAAAAATGATGCATATCCATAATATGTGTCGCAAAACATGTGTTTAGAGTCCATCTACTCTGATACATATGACATGCCCATAGCATGTTACAAAAAAACCCAAAACTGGGGGCACCACCTGCCCCTACATACATCATAGGGGGCACCACATGCCCCACCCCTAATCACTATCTGGAGGCTCCCGGGCCAATGGCTCTGCCCCTGCAGCATGTAGATCGCGCATAGCCTGGCCGGCCATCGCCATGTGCCGCATGACACCTCGCCACTCCGAGGGTAGACCAACACATGGCTCTATGAACTGGCCGTCTAAGTCCTACCACCCGCGCTTTGATACTCCGGTCAACAACCTTTCGCATCTACGGTGGATGTCCTCCAGCAAGGCGGCTGCATCCTCATTCTACGCCGCTCTCGACCCACTTGGACCTGTAGCTCCAGACGCTGCCGGTCGTCCCATATATCCGGCCGGTTTTACCAGTGCTATATCTGCATACCAAAAGTACATGAATCAGTACCATCAATTACTATTCAAAAACTTTAACATGCCCACACAAGAATAGCAATCTGTCACTTACCATCGGGCCCCCAGACTCAACCAGGCGGAAGTGGCAGATCCGGATCTCCACAGTAGCTCATCCCACTATAGGGATAGTCATCTATGTACAATGGCATCTGATCCCAATGGGCAAAAAACTCCAGTCGAAACACTCGCCCGACCGCCCCTCCTCCTCCTCTGCACAGTAGCCATCCCCAACGACGCATCCTGGGCTCTCTCGAGCCCCCATCTAGAAGCTGTACACGAGGCCTCAAGGTTGGGATCTTCTCAAAGAAGAAGGTGCACAACAAAGTCCCATATGAGCAGTCATGGTTCACCTATCGCCTGCATAGTGACAACTGTCACTTTAGTGACACCAACATCATTTGGGACCACCCAGCACACTTTCCACTATCATCATCTACCCTCCAGTGATGTGATGGAACGCTTGAATGCCCAGGATTCGCAGCACAGCTGCGGCCACTGCACGGGTTTCTAGCCTCTCTAGATCCCCGATCGGTATTCGAGTCCCCTTGACTTGGAGACCCGGTCGACAATGATGTTCCACGAACTCCATGATATGTCGCCCCCGCGACAACACTGGCTGTGTGTTTCCCACCATCCCCAGTGGCAGGAGACCAGTCAGGAAGTACACGTCCTGGACCGTCAGTTCGATCCTGTGCCCCTACACTATAAAGATATCCTGATCTGGATCCCAGTAACTGATAATCTGGGCTAGTAACGGTTCCCCTGCTCTCATCAAAGGGTTCTCCAAAAACTTGAGAACCCCAAATCTGGCCAATACACGGCAGATGCCCTGATCTGCCTAGATCTCTGTCCGTAGTGTCCCCAGATCTCTCTCTCTCCAGTTGACCGGTAACTCTGCCATACCTGCACAAACACATCATTTTTTTCAGCGTACAGATCGGGAAAACCATAACCAAACATCAAAACCCAACTTCCAGCCATAAAACAGCACCAAAACCCCCTCATCTCCCAGGTCGCAGTTTTCTACTCTTTTCTGGACCAGGTCGCACTTTTTTCCCTGATACCTGCATCCTAGGTCGCACTTTTTGCCACAAAAAGTGCGACCCGGCCGTAGAGATGAAGGAGGGGTTGTTCCCGGGATTCTGGGCCCTAAACTGAAAATGTAATCCATCAAAATGCAAGAGAAAGGTTAGACCTCTTACCTGAAACTGACGGATCGCGATTCCAACGGTCGGTTTGTCCGCTACGTTCGCTGCAAGATTTAGGGCCTTCTCTCCTCTCCACATTCACCACAGCAACAATAGCAAATGAGTGATTTTGGAGGGAAACCTGCCTTATTAAAAGAGAACCCCTGTTTCTTCTTTCGACTGCTGCGACCACACCGTAGCCCCGTTTGACAAACCGTCTGCACCGTTGGAAAGCTCTCACCGAACTAGAAAATGGGTATATGTTAGTTTTTTGTGATCTAATACTTCACCAGAACAAATTTTTTCCAAGAAGGGTCACTTTACCTCTCCTTAAAATCGAATTTCCTCACTTACGACACTTGTACTTGGGGCACCATCTTGCCTCCTTACTTGTCTTCGTTCGTGTTGATTTTTGTCATGAGTTCCCATCATGTACTCATGTTTCCACGGTCCCCCATTGGGGCCTTTACTGTGTGGAAGCACCATCGAGTCGCCCTTGTTTAGAGCATCCAAGTTGAGTCATCATTCCCTCCATGGAGTCTATACCGAGTCCCTTTGTACCCCACTCTAGCCCTCCATCCGTCATTGATTGGTCTCTCTCTTGTGTCGCCCATTATGACCTTCAGTTCCACTGTCCCCCATCCCTGATGATGTTGTGTCAGTCGCTGCCATGTCATTCATGCCCTTTATGCTGTAGCAAGGGAAGTCGTCCATTAGCTACTCAGTCCTTTCCACTTCACTATCATCATTAGTGTCAGTCTGTCCGTCGCTCTACTCTTTTCTCTCATGCCTTAGTTGAGGGTCTCTCATTGCTTCAACTATGGCGGACCTCCTTCTGTCGACATCAGCTCATTTATTCCAGAAGCCAGGTCTAGAGGGCAGTGTACCTTGGTTCCACCTTCCACTCTTGTTCGGTGCCTCGGATCAGGCAAAGGGATATCTCCTTTCCCTTTGGCTTGATTGTTTCTCCAGCTCCTTCAGCATGATCGAGATTCATATACTTGATGGTCCAGTGATCCAGCAGCAGCTCTTGATGATTCCCGAGTGTGTGTGAGATGTTTCAACCCTCATGAGGGGGTGGCCCTGCAGGTAGCCCCCCACATGCCCGGATGACCTCTTCTTTGCAGCCTTCGATGCAGCTCCAGATATTTGATGATGTTGGCCATAGCCACTTGTAGCGCCTCTTCAATTTGCATGTATCAGTCAGATTTTGTGAGCCCTTCCCCATTTGCAGGGGGCATTTGGGTGGTATTTGTATCTCATGTACTCAGATATTATTGTACAAGTCCTGGCTGTTATCCTAGACACAGCATTTATGTGGGATTCCTCATTGTATTTTTATCTGGCTCATGATTATGGCAGCTGTATTTTATGGTTCGGTCCCTTGTTTACTGGACACACTATTCTTTTGTACTTTGTCTCGGCGGGCATAGGTATGCCTCCCCCGCCGCCTTCAGCACAGGTACCCTCTCATAAAAAGAGACTTGTTGCACCTGCGAGTCTCGTCTCCTCAGGGTCTAGTCCTTCAGCACACTATCTACCTCACATTTCTCTCTCTGACACCCATTTTGTTGTCTAGTGATTGTGTTCTTACAACGTACCTCGGTCATACGATTTGCTCCTGACTCTCGCACGCTGGGGGGCAATCTGTTACACCATTTTTTGGTCATCTAACTTACTATCATTAGATGGACCCAAGTATACCATGTAAGACCAGTTTTACCCTAAGTAAAACTGCTTTCACTATGTTAAAATAGGAAACCCCAAAAGGAAATATTAAACAAACCCATATTTGTTTGATTTTCCTCATGGAATAATTAATTAAACCATAATTTAATTATTATTCCCAGTCATGTTTAACCCAAAATCAAAGAAATTAATTAGATAAACCTTTATTTATCTTATTATTTTCTAGGAATAATTATTTAAATCTTATTTAGATAATATTCCTTGTTAAATATGACCAAATCACCCACAAATAATTAAATAAATCATCATTTATTTAATTATCTTTCAACCACTTCCTTAAATAATTAAATAAATCATTATTTATTTGATTATCTTCTAACCGCTTCCTTAAAAAGATAAATAAATCATTTATTTATTTATTTTTGACTAATCAAGGGATTTGACCCAAGTCAAATACCTTTTCCCTCCAACAAATATAATAAAATATTCCATAAAAGGTGGATCTAGATTTGGTTAACATTATTTTAATCATGCACCAAGATCTAGAATGACCCAATATTTTATTATAAATAGGAGGGTTTTTCCCATCATTCTTCACCTTTTTTTGCCTATTAGATCACTCTGGATCTATACACTTGGTCACCATTTTCTGCCATTTGCTCCCATTGAGCTCTACTCTTTGCATTGGGTTTTCTGCATCAACTAGAGAGAGAAATCTTAGATATGAAGTGCTGAGGACTTCCAAGAACCCATCCAACTGAGGGGAATTGGATACTCCTTCTGGTTTTCCTCACAGGTGCCCCATTAATACAAAAATTCTTTTAAAAATTGTTCTTGTCTTGTCTATTGGTATATGGAGCAAACCCTTGTTTTTACTGCTTAATGTCTTTCCATACATATATCTGGTATTTTGCAGCTCTTTTCTTGTCTAACTAATCGCAGATCTGAAGATATTGGCAGCCACTTTTTTTGTTAGGGCTATTAGTTATGCGTAGCTAAAGTGGTCCTTTTTCGTACACTTCGACAAAGGATTCATACTAACAAGAATCATCAGTTCCAAAGTAGGATGCAGTTTTTTGAGCTTCTGTTGGAAAGGCTTCACGCCTTCCTTCATGGGTATCACGTGCTGAATAATCTGAGTATTGTACATATGTAAATTATCATACGTCCATGAAAATACGTCTCGATACTTTTGAAATAGCTGGGTGGAATCCCGCGTCTCCTGGTCGGTGCAGTGTTTCCCAAGGTTGATGAAATTCAAGTTATCATGTGATCCCAAGTTCACCTACCGATGTGCCAAGGTGGAACTTTGTACTTTGGTATTTGGGGGCTCGCGGAATCGGCTTTGTAGATCAAAGAGCTTTTCAAGTGATACTATCCCCTTGGGCATGGGGTTCTCCTTCCATTTATCATGCGCTTCTTGCAAAGCTTGATCATGATCTGCCTCATCTATTGCCATGTCTTTGAATACTTCAGTGTTGAGCATAAATTCCAATATATGTTGATCATCATCAAAAACGCGTAAATTAGTAATATTATCTGGCAAGGAGGGTCTATACATAACTTCAATAGAAAATCCATACCTCAAAGGGGTAAATCTAGCAGCAGCATTAGCCAGAGTATCAGCTGCTGCATTATGCATTCTGAGAACAGATTTGATTCCAAATGCATCAAAAGTAGAAATAAGACGCCATACCTCTTGTTGATAAGATTTTAAGTGTGGATACAAACAATGAATGGTGTTGCGTACCTACCAAGTGATAATCTCAGAGTCTCCGATGACCCGTAAGCATCTTACCTTCAAATCCAATGCCTTCTTGAGTCCGAGGATTAGAACTTCATATTCAGCAGTATTTTTGGTGCACTAGAACTCAAGCTAACATGAAATCAAGAATTTTTTCTTTTGAGGGTCTAGCAAGATGCAACCCGCACCAGCTCCATCATGGGTCTTGGAACCGTCATATTATAGGGTCCACACGTCATTTTCTGGATCCTTCGGGGTTGTAGGTTGGGGCATGATTTCAGTTTGGTGTGAGACGAGAGTGGCTTGGTCTTCTAAAATGAGTGTTAGTTCAGACTGGATCTTGGGGTCTATTGGAGATTAAGGAGGGTGGTAACATCTGAAAATGGCTTACAAAAAGCACATGCCAAGCTCCTCCTGGGAAAAGCTGATGGTTTTTTTAGTAGCATCCAAATCAGTCATAGTATATTTCATATATGGTTCACTTTCGACCCTGATTTGGTTATTCCAGCCCTTGTAAGGCAGCGACAGGTGGGACTAGTCGGTGGCAAAATACCCTAGCAACTTGCTGGACCAATCTCTGCTAAGTAATAGTCCATAGGCTTCAGGGATGTCAACAACCACAATGTCAATACATTGGTGGACTCTAGAGTCGGACGAAAGGCGGATGATGATGTTATTTCACTCTCTACAGCTGGCACCTGCGATCTGTCAAGTTGGATGATCCTCGTGTCAGTTTTCTCCGGGCGGATGTTCAGCTTCTTACAAACAGATAGGGGCATGATGTTTGTGGACGCGCCAGAGTCAACTAGATAGTTATGGATGTTGAAGTTAAAAATCTCAAAAGATAATAGGAAGGGAGGAGTAGATCCCTTGGAATTTTCATTGATAGTGTTCACAATAGACTGAACACTCAGACTGGCTTGCGCAGACGTATTGCTCACAGGCTTAGTAGTTGAGGTATTGGCGAAGGCTTTAAGAATGAGTTCTTGTTGATTTGTGATGCGAGCAAGATCGTAGAGGGAGATGTTGGCTCTGGTTTTCTTCATGTCCTCAACAATTTTATAAGTAGAATCTAGTTGAGGACAAGGGTCAGTAGTGGTTTTGGGGGACCCCACTGGGAGCTTGCTCTTTTGATTTTCTCGGGTGTTGTTATTTGTGGGCTTCTTAGGAACAACTTGTTGTTCATTTCCCGGGGGAATAATTTTCTTTAAAGAAAGCCCTTTTCTTATCCTCAAAGGACTGTTCGAGGACTAGTCCTTTTCTCCTAAGGCTATAATTTTGCACGAGTTGGGCCTTAAGATTGTTTTCCATGTTGATATCAGTGATGGTAAGATTGTTTTCCCCGAAGATTATTTCAAACGCAAGAACAGAGGACCCCGGTTCTTCATCCGGGGGAAAATCTTCATCATGGTCAGAAACACCATCCTCCCCCACATCCCCTGGGGTTTGATCATCCAGAAGCTGATTTTCCATTGCCGTCATGCTGCCAATCCATTGTGGGCATATTTTTTCAGAGTGGGCAGCCTGGTGGAAAGAACATAAATTATCTTTTCCTATTTCTTCCACGTTGAGAACATTGTTCGGGTTAGATGGAGGTCGGCTGGTGTTGGGGTTGCTCTTTCTGGAAAAGGGATTAGGTGCCTTGGTGTTATTCGTGGATTCTATACCCTTTCTCTTCAGGTCGGAGACTTCATTTGTCAATAGCTTGAGCTCTTTGCTATACTCAAGGTCAAAAGCATCCTTATCCTTATCCGCGGTTTTGGTTGTGGAGGATTGACCTTTTTCGCGATTGGTTTGTGGTCATCTCTCCCCTCGTGATTGATGGCTCCTATAGAAAGCATGTCTCTTTCTACAAAAAGGGTGACTACGTAGTTTTCTGCAAGGGTGGTCTGTGCTTCGCGTTTGACGAAGACGGCGATATCCCTGGGGAGAGCTTTTGTATAGTAGTCTATGCTAATAGAGTCATCCAACGCCAGGTTGGGGGGGAAATTTTTCAGTATGGCAGCAAAGCGCTGATCGAAGTCTCTAACCTTCTCTTTCTTATGGCACTTAATCGTGCTTAACTCCATGAGGAGCATGGAAGGGGTTTTGTCCTCTGAAAATTTATGCAATAATGCCCAATGGAACTGGTCCCATGACGTAATGGAGGCACTTGGGAGGGAACAGTACCAGGTGGCTACTTTTTTTTCAAGAGTGTGCGAAAATAGGCGGCAAGCAATGTCATCTGTTTGAACCCTCATGATTTGCAGGGAAAGATAGAAGCTGCTTATATGATCCTCGGCCAAGGTTCCTTTCTCGGGATAAAACTTGGGGAGATGCTTCTCAGGGTGCCTAAGCAGGTCGTGGAGGGGGCCCAAAAGATCTAATGGGGACTGGGCCATCCAGGCAAGTGGTTGCACTCTCCTAGCATGCTCGTGGTGCCTGATCTCAGACTCAGATTGACTCCCCGTACCTGACGTCGATGCTTCTCCCCCATGGCGAGAGTGTTCATCTTGGTATCCCTCACGGTTGGCCATATCTCTGAGATATTCCCAATTGTAAACAGGTGGCCTTTTTTGGTTTGGGTGGTGGTGGGTGGCACGGTGTCCTTGGCCACGGCCTCTATCTCCTCTACCTTCATTCCCACGGCCTCTGTTCCCCTCACATTCATTTCTACGGGCTCTATTTCCATCACCTTCATTCCTGTGGGCTCTATTTCCCTCACCTTCATTCCTATGGGCTCTATTTCCCTCGCCTCCATTTCCCCAGGCTATATTTCCCTCGCCCTCATTTCCCTGGGCTCTATTTACATCGCTCACCACAGGTGGGGAGGGTACTTGGTCATTATTATGTTGGGTTTGTTAGGATGAGGGTTAGGGAAGGGTTCAGTCATGCCGAATTCCTCCTCTTCACCCACTTGGATCTCAAGAATCGATTCGTTACTCTGGACAGTGGTGGTGAGGTCTTCAACCATGAGATTCACCAACTGGGGTATGGAACTTACCAGAGCACCATTACAAGTGATGTTTTCAATAGGGGTCCTAGTATGGGTCAATAAATTCATGATGGGGGCATATCGCAAATCCCTGATGATATTGTGGGTAGTTGGGTGCAAGTCTCTCAACTGCTTTCTGGTAATTTCATAATAAGGAACCTCCTCCCCTGGAATATCTTCCAAAGGAGGAGGGATAGTATCATCATTTATGACCTCCCCATGGGGAGTTTGTGATGGAATGTTGCTTGTATGCTAGGAGGATGCCATTCAGGCCCTCCTTCTAGCACCAAATCTGTTGACGGGAAAATCTGTCTGGCCAATAGTAGGGGATCTCCCTGGTAGAAAGTCCCAATTAGACCTTGAATCGTTTGGAATAGGGATCCTGTCCAGGGTGTGGGTCTGGCTACCACTTAAGTCACCTTCCCTTTCGTCTCAAAAGAACGCGATTTAACTTGCGGACACACACTTATTCAAATGATACAAGATACATGATTGATGCGTTAAACACTTATATAACACTATGCGTAGCGAGACAAATAATGAAGCATAAACGCCGAAGGAGGTGTTGTTAACAACACATCATTGGGGTTATTCTTGTGGGTTATTCTAACCACAAAAGAAACAATTATTTATGGCGAGATTCCCCTTTTACATTCGTGAAAGATAAAAAAAATGCTAATAAGAAAAGTTATTAACATTCATTAATAAAGAAAACTGAACTAAACATCATTAACACAAGTATAGATAACCATAATGCATAAATGATGCCACTAAAAGTGCAGCTTCGTTAACCAAAAGATTTTTGAAACTGTATAAGAAATACTTACAGTGTTCACACAGAAAAACACATCAGATCCAAAAGGAGTTTAAACAAGTATCTGTATTCATATGCACAAGAGTGTTATCTTTCAATACAATGTTCTATAGATCTTGAGTCCCCAAAAAAAAAGATCCCTTACATTTTCCCCGGAGGGAGTTTTATAGATCAAAACTTGCCCTTTGGGATTCCTGACTCCTTTCCTGCCTAACTGTTGAGTTTCCTTGCGACTCGGAAGGGAACTGCGACCTGCAGCTTGGCTGGGCAGTGCGACCTGCGACCTGGCTAGGCGGTGCGACCTACGACCTGGCTAGGAGGCGCGACCTACGACCTATTTCCAAATGCTACCAGCGATCTACTGCCACTGGGTTATGAAGATTTATGTGCAATTTTGAGGTTAGGGGCATCAATCTTCTGTCCTTTGAGGAAGTCTTGCCAGGTATGATACTCTGCTGCTATGGGAGAAACCAGAGGGACCTCTTCTTTCAACTGATGCATGCACTCCAAAGTGTTTGGGACTAGAGTTTCCTTCTTCAGTGAGATCAGGTTGGAAAGAGAGGTAAGCTTGGTGTAGATCCAGATGGGTGTGACAAGAAACTGGCCCAGGTTCTCTCGCGACGCTGCAAGATTGGAAGTGGCAGTGTATTGCTTGATGGGCTGCAAAAATGACTGGATCTACTGATCCACCTATTCCTATATCTTCCCCTCGTCCAATGCACCCAACGAAGGAATGTGGTGAAGGATGTGCATCGAATCGATGCCACTGATTAGGTGTTCGTATGCAGCCATTACCTTGTCTAAGTCCTCGGATAGCTTATCCTTGGACTGCATTTTCATACGGATTTGGACTTTGGCATCTTGCGTGTGAATCCAGTCCTTCTTTGGAAAATGTTCAGGGGCCTGAGGGTACCGCACTGTCCAGTCCATAATTTTTTCCAAGGTAGCTGAGGCCTCTTTCAGCTACTCATGCTTTTTCTTAGTCTCCATTTGGGCTCTCAACAATGGGGTGACTGTTTGTTTTATGGTAAACATTTCCCCATAAAATTGCCTCATGGTAACCTCTAATATATCGAACTCCCTTTGAACGGGAAGTGGAACTTCATTGATAGGGGGAGTTTTGTTTCGGAGTTGCTGAACCTCCTCTCTCACTGCCATCTTTTGTTGTTCTGCCCTTTTCTCCTGCTGCTCTGCTTCATGTAGCATATTTTGTAGAGAAACGATCTCTCTACTCATTCTAGTCACATTATCTTCTGTGGCCGCAGCGAAGGCTATGCTATCTGATGCTATCATCATGGGATTAGTCCTTGTATCGAGGACTATGTCTTTTCTGGTTACGACTATGGATGCGGTGGAAGGAATTTTGCGCCAGGCATCTTCTTTTCTCCTGTCAGATTTTAAAGGAGAATTGATCGAGCGTGAGCTTGGTGAGGTCGAATACCTCCTCCTCTTGCCCCTGGGAGGAACTGACATCGGAGAGCGTGGCTCATGTACTGACTAGAGGCACCTCAAGGGGAGACACCTTGATGTTCTCTAGCATTTCATCCTCCTCTTCTTTCTTTTTCTTTTCTTCCTCCTCTCTTCGTAGGTGTTGGCTTCTGCCTTTTCATGCTCTCTCTTCTGCTTGAGCTTTGCTTCTGCTGCTGCTTCTAATTCGGCTTTCCTTTTATGCTCAACTGCTACAGCTTGCTATACTTTCTTCTGGTGGTCAACTTCCACTTTATCTAACTCTTTCTTGAGTTCATGTTCTGTTGCAACCTCTACCTCTTGTTTCTCCTTTTCCTTTTTGGCCTCCTCGGCATTATTTTTCTTCTGTTCTGACCTTAGGCTCTTCTTGCACTTATCATCATCCTCTTTCATTTTCTTCTCTCTCTCTTGCTGGGCTTTGGCCTCTATTTCTTTGTGTTGGGTAGAAGTACTATGCCCTGTACTGGTTTGAGGCTTTTTAGCTAGAGAAGAAGAAGTGCCTCCTAATTCACGGCTCCTCTCTTCCAAGGTTTGGTCATCCAGGTCTTCTTGGCCAGAGTATGCCCCCGGAGCAAGTTTTCGGTATGCATTGTACCAGTTCCTTATTTCATCTTCTCCCAGGCATTCTGTGTGCTAATAGTTCCATTTGAACTTAGCCCTCTTGCAATGATCAGGAACTATCCTCTCCGAGTCTTATGTTCGGTATTCTAATGCCCCAAGGCGGTAACCTTTCATCTCTTCTACCTCTGCCTCTACCTCTCTGAAGTCTTTGACTATGTATGCACCATTTTTGAGGTGTAGCGTAGGCCACGGCTTCTTATTACCCTTGTACAGGACCCTGGAGAAACCGGAAGACATTTGGAAACAAACCTCTTGCATGAGCATTTTGTCTGTGGAAAAATGAGGCATAGCATGTGGGGCCTTGAACGAGCCAAAGACTCAGATGAATGTATACTCAGCGAATGGGAACCAATGCACCATCTTTCTTAGCGTCTCCATGGCTCACCAAGACATGCAAGGAGCGTCTTGGTCGAACAATTTTCTGTATAGATCGGGGATGAACACTTGAGAGATTGGCTCTATGTCTTGTTTATACCTGGAATCCAAAAACACCTTGGTTTTTAAGTGGATTGCACGGGTCTATTTTGGATCCCAGTCATGCACCCATCCCTCAAAGTGCAACCTTGAACAGATGGCATCCAACAAATAAGAGGCCATATAGAATTCAAAAGGAATCCCTTCATCTGGTACCAATGTCGAGGATAAGTTTGTATGAATGGAGGTCATCAATATGCTAGTGCAGTTAAAACGGGTGCCATGCACTGTGACGTACTCCATGAGAGTCACCCATGTGCCGTTGAAGGTGGTGGCATCAGGGCACCCGTACAATCTGCAAAGCATGGCAGCCACTAATTTATATACTTTCCTAAGGCTCGCCACTAGATATTCCTGGTCCTTTTTTACTTTAAATTTCTCAGGTTCCTCCCACCACTGCTTTATAGTGTCAACTATAGGAACTGCATGGGCGATAACCCATTCTTCTGTGAAGTCTTCTTCTCACTTAGGAAAGAGTAATAAACATGTGCATCTGAGCCTTTGAGTGTTGCGAAAGCCTTGCCTTCATTGTCTCTAATTACGAACTTCTTGGGGTCAGTTTTCTGTATAATCCAATTTATCATTTCTGGGCATGGGAGTATAGCCGTATCGGCACCTGTAAGATGTAGCTTAGACCTTTTTACCTATAAGTATATCTCCCGATCAGCGAGGTTTTCTGGGAATTCTATTCTAGCAAACTCCTGGTACAGTTGGTACCAATGCATGCTATCCCCTTTGGTAAATGTGCAAAGGGTATCTCTGTAGATCGGGGGTGGGGAAATTGGCATGTCCATATCTACATCTTCCACTGCCAGCTGCTTGTCTTTTTTCCAAGATACTTGAGATCCCATGTCGCTGGAATCTGAGGGGACAGGTATACAGTCCAAGTCTGCTTCAAATTCACCTATCATATTCATGAAATAATCCCAGGATAAGAGAGATGCCATGATGATACAAGACCAGTTACAACTTATCAATTATTTCAACTGGGGACACAGGCAGAGCTGAATAAGTGGCCTACTAGGTCGCGGGGTCGCAAGTTGTGAGAAAATGGAAAAGGCGCGACCTTGTGACCTTGCGACTAGGTCGCAGGGTCGCAGGGTCGCGGGTTGTGAGAAAATGACGGGGATGTAACCGTGCGACCTTGTGACTAGGTCGCAGGGTCACTGGGTCATGGGTTGTGAGAAAATGATGGGGATGCAACCTTGCGACCTTGCGACTAGGTCGCGGGGTCGCTGGGTCACAAATTGCAGAAGAATAGCGAAAATGCGACCTTGAGACCTTGTGACTAGGTTGTGGGGTCACAGGGTTACAAGTTGAATGAAAACGATAGAAATGCGACCTTTCCACCTTGCAACTAGGTCGCGGGGTCGTGGGGTCGCGGGGTTGCGCTAGGGCTTGTCGGGGTTTTGGCATGCGCGGCGTGAAGTTACTTTTCCCTTTAACTTGAAAAACACAGGGCTAAATGGGCCCAAACAGAGCCAGGGGATAGCTTTTGGAGCAGGGTACAGGCCATGAGAGGCTGGATGAGAAACTGTGATGAGTTAGGCAAGCAGGGTGAAAGTTGGAATCAGAAGAAAAGCCCTAAGTGATAAATGAAAACAATTACTAAGGCAAGGGGAAATTTAAAGGATGAGGAATGTAGGGATTAGGCAAGAATAACCAAGAAGGGAAAAAGAGGAGGAAAATGACAACTTACCCAGGAAAATCACGCTCCAGTAAACCTATCAGAGGCATTTTTTCTATCCGCTGCATATACGAAATACGACCTAGCAACCTCCTATATATAAAAATGTCGCACGTGTGGGCCATAAATTAGGTAGAAAGGTCGCATGGCGAGGTGATGTGAATGTTGGAAATGTTGTCATTGATGGCAAAGAAGGCAGCAAAAACAGAGATAAGCAATGGAGGCAGCCAAGAAGAAAACGAAGGAAGCAAAGGAGACAGGGAGAGGCAGAGGAAGCGAATATAGAGCCAGAACCATTATCAGAATTAGAGGCAGAGGCAGAGTCGTTATCAGAGAATTTGAGACAGAGGCAGAGCAACAGAAGCAGCAGAGGCAGAGGTAGAGTCATTATTCCGGGAATCACTATTCGTGATGGATACACTGTTCTAACTTATGAATTGATGTCAAGTCTCGCTATGGACTACAATTCTAACCCTGTGTTTGTATGAACTTTGTAAGGGTGATAATAATACAATGGAATTGATTGGAGCACTTCTAAGCTTAATTTGTAGGTTGGTCCGTGCTAACTAAGCCGTCAAGAATTGGTTGGAATCGATTCCTATTCTCACTGTTTAGCCTGCGAAGGAACGAAGCCGTGTATTGACTAGAGCGAGCGCGAAAGGGAGACATGTTGTTTGACGTGAAACTATGTGACGGAGTGTAATGAAATAAATACAAGTGGACAGAACCTGACGTGTCAGAGTGGAGTGGAACCATGAAAGGATGGAACCTTGCGAGAGGAACAGTGACGCGGTTTGGAGTGAGCAGTAAAGGCTGCAACCGGATTTCATCACACCACCTTTCATCGGCAAGCGGTATTTGAGTAGGGGGGAGCGATTCCATAGAGGTGTTGATGCGTGGCAAGGCGGGACCCAACGAAACTTCCTTTCAAAGCGCGCCATCTTGCATTAACGTTTGTACCAGGAGGTGGAGCGATATCATCAAGTGCCGTCAATCTGGCGCAGAGCCATCGAACGATGACCGTTTGACGGAGATGCACACAGAATAAGCAGGTATGGTGAGTGCGTCGATTGGGTGATTGAACGTAGATGCGGGACCTAGAGCCAAGGTTTATTCAAAAGTTAATCATACAAAAAGTGTGCGTATCAATATAAATTCTCAAGGTTTAACCATTGGTTGTAAAGCTTGGCACATAAAAATAAATTGAATTCCCGTGATAGAAGGAGTATAAGCACGAGGGGTTATAACCTTAGTCCTAAGGTTTGGATTCAAATATATAAACCATGGAAAATATGTGGGTTAACCATATTGTGACGGTTTAATAATTGAACGGAGGTCGTGACTATATATTGATATAGCATCATATGCGAGTAGGGTGATGTCATTTTAGATATATGATGAAATGAACGTGGTTTAATATATATACATGCCGAGGGTCAGTTTACATGGTTTTAATAGCCAAAGTATTATGTCGCTTATATTTGTGGGCCCAGAGCCAAAGGTTTTAACACCGTGACGATATATATGTTGGGCGCTAAACAAAAGCCACAGTTTATTAATAATCAGGAATATGCATACATGACGACACTTATTCTAGGGGGGTCTCCTTCCATTATCTGCTCGAGTCTGCTACCCCCGCGGAATTAAAAAGGAATGGAGCTCTGTTTGATGCGAGTTGATCCGACTATGTTTTAAACCATATATTCTTCAAGGAGGTAAACTTCAGAATAAAGTATTGAAACTGCCCAGATCGACAGTTGGATTGAGTACAAATTTGTTGTATTCATTTTATATGCACACAGAAAGAGGAAGTATGAGGCATGACAGAGGAAAAAAAATATTGCAGAGTTGAAGAGAGGTACAACAAAGGGATTCAAAAGTGCAGTGAATAGGTGGAATATGCAGATGACAGTGAACAAAGAGTATGCAGAACAGGTTCTTAACAGTAGCAGGAAAAGAAAAATCCAGTAAAGCTAAAATCCAGAAAAGGAGCTGAGTGAAATTGAAATATGTAATTAAAAATGTGAATGTAAATGTTGTAATTAATTTTTTATTGTTTGTGATGCAAAGGCAAGTATCCTAAGGAAAAGAAAACTCCCACTGTAGCATGGAAATTTGTACATATTGTTATAATTTTAAAATTGAGTTGGATAAAGGAATAAGAAGACAGAAGCCAAAGAGTCATGATTGTTCACTCCAAATTCCTTGTGAAATAAAAACAGTCATGTGAGAATCTCTATATATAATATCAATTTGATATGCACAAGAGAGTTGGAGAGAGTAAATATAGAGAAGGCAGAGTATAGAAGTGTGAGGCAGAGAAGATTAAGAAGAGAAGAGCAGAAAGAGAAGCTACAGAACAGAGCTGATATCTGAGGTAAATCAACAAACATTCAGTTTGATAAATTGAGGAAGTTGGAGCTTCCCTATCAAGTTGCATCTTGATAACTGTCAGTTGTAGCTGACTGAGGTTGGGGCCTCCTGTAGGTTGGTGCCTACAGAAAATTGAAGGAAGTTGGTGCTTCCTTGCAAGTTGTAGCTTGCAGAATTGAGGTAGGAGCCTCCTGTAGGTTGGTGCCTGCAGAAAAACAGTGGTGAGAGGGAGTTGGAGCTTGCCTTTCCATCACAACAATAATAAGATGTGGTTTTCTCCCTTTATGGGTTTCCACTTATATATGGTGTCTCTGTGCATGATATTTATGTATTGATCTGATATGTATCATTTGCTTAATACCTGCTGCTCTCAAATTAAGTCTACTGCTCTATTAAACTAATACTTTCAGATTACATTCTAAGATTACTCTCACATTAAATAGAGTTTTAAATGAAGGTGTAAATAAGTTTATTGAAAAGTTTAAAAGATCAGGAATGTATTAAACTGATTCACCCCCCCCCCCCTCTCAGTTTAATTAGAGATTCAACAATTGGTATCAAAGCCAGTTCCTTTGTACAAGTCTAACAACTGAAAGGAGATCCTAGGTTCTCAAGATGGCTAGTAAAGAAGGATGCTCAACCAATAAAGCCCCTTTCTTCACTGGTGAAAATTATGCTTTCTGGAAAATCAGAATGAGGACATACATAATGTCTCTAGGAATAGAAGTCTGGGCTGCTGTGGAATTAGGATATGCTCCAAAGGAAACTGCTACAGAGAAAGAAACAAAACAATATTTTGTGGCTAACACAAAAGCCATGAATGCCATCCTGAATGGATTGTGTGAAGCAGAATTTATCAAAGTAATGCACAAATACACTGCCAAAGAAATATGTGATACTCTTGAAAACATACATGAGGGAGACAAGAAAGTAAAGTCTGCCAAACTTCAAGTCTATAGAGCCTAGTTTGAAAACTTAAAAATGAATGATGATGAAGACATTGCAAGTTTCTTCCTAAAAGCTGCAGAAATTATTAACAATATGAAAGCTCTTGGAGAAAAAATGCCATAAAGTATAATTGTGCAAAAGATTCTAAGATCTCTTCCATCCAGGTTTAATCCAAAGGTGTCTACAATAGAAGAAACAGTTGATTGGGAGACCCTGACCATGAACCAGCTACTTGGAAATCTAACAGCCTATGAAATGAGGCTCCCACTGAAGAAGCCAAGTATGAGGGAAGCAGCCTTTAAAACAGAAAAGAAGAAAGAAGAAGAGAGAGACATATGCTCTTGCTCGGATGAAGAAGAGGAAAAGTTTGTCAAGAATTTGGATAGAGGCTTAGGTAAATACAAAGGTAAACTCCCCTTCAAATGCTTTAACTGTGGAAGAGTGGGACACTATGCTGCTAAGTGTCCTCACAAGAAAGTGAGGAATCGGGCTCAAGAGTCAGAGAGAAATAAATAAAAGAACTGGCAGAAAGGAAATAAGTTCAGCAGAAAATCCTTCTATGCTCAACAAGACAGTAGTACATCTGAATATTCAGATGAATCCTAGAGTGAAGAAGGAACCTCTAAATTCTTATTGATGGCCATAGAAGAACTTGAAGGTCTCCTGCTAGAAGATGAAGAAGAAGATGGTGAAGTCAACCATGAGGGGGAAATAAGAAGTGCTCTAGAAGAGATTTATAGACTCAAACTGAAATGCAGAAAACAAAAGGACATTCTCCTCAAGTATGTATGAGAAGAACATAATTCAGAAGTCCTTAAGCAGCTAAAATTAGAGCTTGAAAAAGCCAAGAAGATAGAGGACATGTTACTTAAGCAAATCAAAGAAAAAACTCAAGAACAAGAAAAGTTGGAAGAAGAAGTAGTGTGTCTCAGGAAGAAATTAGAAAATTCTCAAAGGAAGTTGGTTATAAACTCTTCTCAAACAACAAGCTCTAGTAAGTTGAATGAAATTCTGGTTGCTCAAAGATCCCCTATGATAAAGACTGGAATAGGTTATGAAGGAGAATCAAGTAAAGGAAAAGAAAAGGTTGACAGAGAGATTATTTTTGTAAAAGCAAAGAAGAATGATGAAGTAGCTCAAACAATTCCTATAAAACAAGAAATATGCAATAAGGAAGACAGAGATCAGAAGAAACCTCTAGTATCAAAGAATGTAATAAATACTAAGACCCCTGAATATGTAAAATTTGGAAACCATCAAAGGAGATTCTTCCCTCCTATGAATAATGCCACCTATTATGCTTGCCACAGGCTAGGACACATTGCTATATATTTTCATGCAAGGAGGAGTAATTAAAACCAGTAAAAGATGAAAACATTGAAGAGACTGCCTCAAGCAAAAAAATGGAAGAGACAACCTTACATCAGGTATGCAAATAGCTTCTATGGTTACTGCTTTTATTGTAAGGAATTTGGTCATAAAATCATTGAGTGTAGAAAGTATGGACAAAGATTAATATTTAACACCTCAAGGAGGTTTATGAATCAAAGAAATTATGTTCATACTCATAATTCTACAAAAATTATGATCAAATGTTGTGTATGCAATCAAGTTGGACATATACCTTCCAAATGTCCTCTAAGAAGATATAGTTCATCTCCTCACAAAAGATACCAAACAAAAGGGTGCTTCCAGTGGATAAAGAAGGTGAATAAATGTGACTTGGCTCTAACTGCTCAAGACCTGAAAAGTCAGTGGTATTTGGATAGTGGCTGCTCAAAACATATGACTGGAAGAAGCAAGTTTATAAACCTTGATGAAAAGAAATCTGGCAATGTCACTTTTGGCAATGACAAATCAGGTAAGATCAAGGGAAAAGGCTCATTCAGCATAGAAAATGGCAGAGGAAAGGCCCAAGATGTACTATTTGTAGATGGGCTAAAGGAAAATTTGCTGAGTGTCAGTCAGATGTGTGACAAAGGTTGCGAAGTTATATTTAGAGCACAATACTGTGAAGTCAGATCAAGCACCACAAGTAAGACTCTGCTCAAAGGTGTTCGAACAGAGAGCAATGTTTACATTGTGAAAGAGGAAGATGAAGCATGTCATCTTAGCAAACTTGAGGATTCATGGTTATGGCATAAAAGATTGGGACATCTCAGCTTTGATCACATCATCAGACTAAGCAAGAAGAAAGTTGTCAGAGACATGCCAGAAATAAAGAGGCCTTCTAATACCATATGCAAATCTTGTCAATTGGGTAAACAGACCCACACATCCTTTAAGGCCAAAGAGGAGTTGTCAACAAGAAGACCACTCCAGCTTGTGCACATGGATCTGTGTGGACCTGCAAGAACTAAAACACCAAGTGGAGAATCCTACTTCATGCTGATAATAGATGATTTCTCTAGAATGACATGGGTTGCTTTTCTCAAGAATAAATCGGAAGCTCTGGAAAAATTCAAAATATTTAAGGCATTAGCAGAAAATCAGACAGGATGCAAGCTGAAATGCATCAGATCAGACAGAGGAGGTGAATTCACTGATTATGACTTTGCTGACCTATGCAATGAACATGGCATAAAACAACAATTCACTATTGCAGGAACACCTCAGCAGAATGGAGTAGCAGAAAGAAAAAACAGATCTGTTCAACAAATTGCCTGAGCCATGATGCAAGAGAATAATATTGCTCAAACCTTCTGGGAAAAAGCTATACACACAACAGTACTTATTCTAAACAAAGCTCATTTAAGACCTAACAGTGACAAGACACCTTATGAGCTATGGCATGGTAAACCTGCATCAATCAAGCACTTTAGAGTCTTTGGCAGCAAGTTCTACATAAAGAATAATGATGAAAATCTTGGAAAATTTGATGCAAGCGTAGATGAAGGAATATTTCTAGGATATGCATCCAAAAGCAAAGGGTACAGGTGTTACAACAAGACTCTTCGGAAAATAGTAGAAAGCATTGATGTGAAACTTGATGAAGAACTTCCAAACAATACAAGAGATACTGACTACTGCAGTCCATCAGATAACCATGAAGAATAAGACCAGAATGATGATGAAACAAGCAAGACTACAAAAGATGAAGGGTCGAGCTCGAGAGCCCCCTCAAGATACACTCAGAAGAATCATCCCGAAGATCAAATCATAGGAGATAAGAAAGCAGGGGTCCAGACAAGAAGGCAGCTAACAGAACAACCTGAAGAATTATACATAGTCATGCTGTCACAAATAGAGCCAAAGAAATTTGAAGAAGCCAGCAAGGACAAGTCTTGGGTAAAAGCAATGAATGAGGAATTGGACCAAATTGAAAAGAACAATACCTGGGAACTAGTTCCTAGACCAATTGAGAAAAATATCATCGGTTCAAAATGGGTATTCAAAAACAAAATGAATGAGCAAGGACAAGTAATCAGGAATAAAGCCAGACTGGTCTGCAAAGGATATTCACAAGTCGAAGGACTTGATTACGATGAAACATTTTCCCCTGTAGCCAGAATGGAAGCTATCAGAATGTTCCTGGCATTTGCATGCTACCAAAACTTCAAAGTATATCAAATGGATGTAAAATCTGCATTTCTGAATGGAGACTTAGAAGAAGAAGTCTACATGGAACAACTAGAAGGCTTCTCATTGACAGACAAAGAAAACTATGTGTGCAGACTGAAGAAGGCTCTATATGGACTGAAACAGGCTCCTCGTGCTTGGTACTCAAGACTGGATAAATATTTGCAAAAACAAGGCTTTAAGAGAGGTGGTGTAGACAGCAATGTGTACATAAAAGCCCATGAAAATGAACGCCTGATTATTGTAGTATATGTTGATGACATTATGTTTGGAAGAAACAGAGAAGAACTAGCAAAAGGGTTTGCTGATGAAATGGAAACAGAGTTTGAAATGTCTATGATTGGAGAGCTCAGTTTCTACTTGGGACTGCAAATTCAGCAAAAGAACACAGGTACATTCAATTCACAAGAAAAATACTTAAAATAAATGTTGAAAAAGTTCAAAATGGAGGATTGTAAACCTATGTCAACTACCATGATCATGGGATGCAAGCTGTGTGCTGATGATGGATCTGCTGATATAGATCAAAAACTCTACAGATCCATGATAGGAAGTCTATTGTATCTAACTACATCAAGACCAGACATCATGCTAGCAGTAGGACTAGTGGCTAGATATCAAGCAGCACCTAAACAAAACCATCTTCTAGCAGTAAAAAGAATATTAAGATATCTACAAGGAACAACACAATATGGACTTTGGTATCCTAAAGGAAAAAGTTTCACCTTAACAACATACACAGATGCAGATTGGGCCAGCTGTGTGGATGACAGGAAAAGCACAAGTGGAGGTGCTTTCTATCTAGGAGAAAGTCTGGTGGCATGGTTAAGCAAGAAACAAACATCTATCTCCCTATCTACAGCTGAAGCAGAATATATAGCAGTAGCAGCATGTTGTACACAAGTCATGTGGATGAAGCAGACTCTTCAAGACATGAAGGTAAGCATTAATGAACCTATCTCAATCAAATGTGATAATACAAGTGCTATAAGTATATCTAAAAATCTTGTGCTTCACTCAAAAACTAAGCATATCCCAATCAAGTATCATTTTCTCCGAGAACAAGTGGCTCAGAAGATAGTAAAGCTGGAATATGTACCAACAAAAGAACAGACAGCTGATATATTTACCAAACCGCTTGCGAGAGAACCATTTGAATATTTTAGAGACAGACTAGGGGTAGTATCTATAGATGCTACTCTCTGATATGAAAAGAAAGCACAGTTTCAGGGGGAGAACAGAAACGAAAATATCATTCTTAGGGGGAGATCAACCAACAAGGGAAGCATGAAAATAGGTCCTCAGGATCAAAGGGATTATGGAAATAATACATTCAGCATAAAGAATCAATAAAAAGGTAAAAGGGTCAGTGGTGCAGTAGAAGAGTGGTGAACCCGAAGTAAACTGAACACGGAAGAATAGTGAAACTGATGTGTATCTCATCCAAAGTTTGAAGCAGCAACGTACAAAGTTAGGAAATTTCATAGAGAGGAAATGCATAAAATGTTGAAAAGGGATAAATACACAACATCAAAGAATAAAAGCTTCACTAAGAATTCAAACCCCTTGCCATTGATGTCAAAGGGGAGGAAGAGTAAGCAACAGAAGGAAGAGCAGGCAAAGAGCAAGCAACAGGAGGAAGAGCAGGCAAACAGAGAAAGTGTATTGTCATCAATGCCAAAGGGGGAGACTGTTGGAAATGTTTTCATTGATGGCAAAGAAGGCAACAAAAACAGAGACAGGAAATGGAGGCAGCCAAGAGGCAAATGAAGGAAGCAAAGGAGATAGGCAGAGGCAGAGGAAGAGAATATAGAGCCAGAACTGTTATCAGAAGTAGAGGTAGAGGCAGAGCCGTTATCACATCAGTTGAGACAGAGGAAGAGTGACATAAGTAGCAGAGGCAGAGGTAGAGTTGTTATTCCGGGAATCATTATTCGTGATGGATACACTGTTCTAACTTATGAATTGATGTCAAGTCTAGCTATGGACTACAATTCGAACCCTGTGTTTGTATGAACTTTGCAAGGGTGATAATAATAAAATGGAATTGATTGGAGTGCTTCTAAGCTTAATTTTCAGGTTGGTCTGTGCTAACTAAGCCGTCGAGAATTGGTTGGAACCGATTCCCGTTCTCATTGTTTAGACTGCAGAGGAACGAAGCCGTGTATTGACTGGAGCGAGCGTGAAAGGGAGACACGTTGTTTGACGTGAAACTATGTGACATATTGTAATGAAAGAAATACAAGTGGATGGAACCTAATGTGTCAAAGGGGAGTGGAACCATGAAAGGATGGAACCTTGCGAGAGGAACAATGACGCGTTTTGGGGTGAGCAGTAAAGGCTGGAAGCGGATTTCATCGTACCACCTTTTTTCAGCAAGCGGTATTTGAGGAGGGGGGAGTGATTCCATAGAGGTGTTGACGCATGGCAAGATGGGACCCAACGAAACCGCCTTTCAAAGCGCGCCATCGCGCGTTAATGTTCGTACCAGGAGTTGGAGCGATATCGTCGAGTGCCATCGATCTGGCACAGAGCCATCGTACAGTGACTGTTTGACGAAGATGCACGCATAATAAGAAGGTACAGTGAGTGCGTTGATTGGGCGATTGAACGTAGATGCGGGACCCAGAGCCAAGGTTCATTCAAAATTTAATTATGCAAAAAGCGTGCATATCAATATAAATTCTCAACGTTTAACCATTGGTTGTAAAGCTTGGCACATACAAATAAATTGAATTCCCGTGATAGAAGGAGTATAAGCGCGAGGGGTTATAACCTTAGTCCTAAGGTTTGGAGTCAAATATATAAACCATGGAAAATATGTGGGTTAACCATATTGTGACGGTTTAATAATTGAACGGAGGTCGTGACTATATATTGATATAGCATCATATGCGAGTAGGGTGATGTCGTTTTAAATATATGATGAAATGAACATGGTTTAATACATATACATGTCGAGGGTCATTTTACATGGTTTTAATAGCCAAAGTATTATGTCGCTTATATTTGTGGGCCCGGAGCCAAAGGTTTTAAGACCGTGACGATATATATGTTGGGCGCTAAACAAAAGCCACAGTTTATTAATTATCGGGAATATGCATACATGACGACACTTATTCCAGGGGGGTCTCCTTCCCTTATCGGCTCGAGTCTGCTACCCCCGTGGAATTAAAAAGGAACGGAGCTCCGTTTGATGTGAGTTGATCCGACTATTATTTAACCCATATATTCTTCAAGGAGGTAAACTTCAGAATAAAGTATTGAAATTTCCCAGATCGACAGTTGGATTGAGTACAAATTTTCTGTATTCCTTTTTTATATGCACACAGAAAGAGGAAGTATGAGGCCTGACAGAGGAAAAAAATATTTCAGAGTTGAAGAGATGTACAACAAAGGGATTCAAAATTGCAGTGAATAGGTGGAATATGCAGATGACAGTGAAGAAAGAGTATGCAGAACAGGATCTTAACAGCAGCAGGAAAAGACAAATCCAGTAAAGCCAAAATCCAGAAAAGGAGCTGAGTGAAATTTAAATATGTAATTAAAAATGTGAATTTTAATGTTGTAATTAATTTTTTGTTGTTTGTGATGCAAAGGTGAGTATCCTAAGGAAAATAAAACTCCCAATGCAGCATGGAAATTTGTACATATTGTTATAATTTTAAAATTGAGCTGGATAAAGGAATAAGAAGACAGAAGCCAAAGAGTCATGACTATTCACTCCAAATTCCTTGTGAAATACAAACAGTCATGTGAGGATCTCTATATATAATATTAATTTGATATGCACAATGAAGTAAGAGAGATTAAATCTATAGAAGGTAGAATATATAAGTGTGAGGTAGAGAATATTAAGAGAAGAAGAGCAGAAAGATAAGCTACAGAGCAGAGCTGATATCTGAGGAAAATTAGCAAACATTCAGTTTGATAAATTGAGGAAATTGGAGCTTCCCTATCAAATTGCAGCTTGATCGCTGTCAGTTGTAGCTAACTGAGGTTGGAGCCTCTTGTAGATTGGTGCCTGCAGAAAACTGAAGGGATTTGGTGCTTCCTTGCAAGTTGTAGCTTGCAAAATTGAGGTAGGAGCCTCCTCTAGGTTGGTGCCTGCAGAAAAACAATGGTGAGAGGGAGTTGGAGCTTGCCTTTGCATCACAGCAATAATAAGATGTGGTTTTCTCCCTTTATGGGTTTCCACTTATATCTGGTGTCTCTGTTCATGATGTTTATGTTTTGATCTGATTTATATCATCTGCTTAATACCTGCTGCTCATATTAAGTCTGTTGTTATATTATATTAATACTTGTTGTTCACATTCTAAGATTATTCACATATTAAGTTGGACATGAAATTAAGGTGTAAATAAGGTTTAATAAAAAGTTTAAAAGATTATGAATGTGTTAAACTGATTCACCCCCCCCCCTCTCAGTTTAACTAAGAGTTCAACAGTGAAATGGATGCGACCTCGCGACCTTGAGACCTTGCGACCTCAAGGTCGCGGGGCACAATTTTCCACAAATTTGAGGTTTTCTACTCAATGAACTTAGCCCTCCTGACTCTTTACTTAAATTTTCTTTGTGCTTAAGGGGCTCCAAAAAATGTTAAAGTGGGGTTTTTTTGGAGGTTGCTGTAGAGGCTACAACATAATGGCATAAGAATGGGGTTAATTCTCCTTAGCTTTTGTTTAAAGGGCCTCTTATTTTCTTTAATTGGTATCTTATGCTGTATAATGTTGGTATCATAAGACTTGAGGTATTCATAATTCTAGGAAAAGATGCCTTGGAATTATTTAAACAAGCTAATGTACTTCAAATTTTCAGCTAGAGGTAATGTCTTAGACATCTTGATAAGCTTTGGATTTTCTTTTGTTCCTATGTTTCATTCCTCTATATCTAACCTTAGAAGCTCCATTTTATCTTTTCTAGCTACATCATTGGAGTCAAAGAGGTCTTCTAGTGGGGCTAATATCTTAGGGAAAATGTTGTATTTGAGATTTAAAACTTCTGATTCATCATTGATTAATTCCTCAATTTCTACTATTTCTAATTGTTCTATTTCTAATTTATTGAATTTAGCTGGCTCTATATTATTTACATCATTTACATCTATTTCATTATTTATGGTATAGTCTAATGTACAGTCAATGTCTATATTATAGTTCTAAAATTCTCCTTGAGAATTCATAAAATCATAAATTTGTGAGTCTTGTGAAAATATTTTCCAATACTTCAAATTATCAGGTATGGTTGGCCCATGTCTTACCTTAGCCATGTACTGATGATTTGGCTGAAAGGGTAACATGCATGTGCTGGAAAAAGTGGCCACGCTATGTGCTTGCATATTCTGCATTCTTGGAATGACAAAAAAGTCAGTCACAAGAAAACATCTTATCAAGTCTAGGATGGTTTCTCTGTAACGGCTAAGTCTTAGGTTATTAACAAGGTACTCTTCCTTGACTTGTTTTATAATAATTTCTTAGTCTCCCATGATGGAAACTCTTTTAGCTCCATGTTTAATTACGATTTTAAGGCCTAACACTAATGCTTCATATTCTGCCATGTTATTAGTGCATTTGAAATTTAATATGAAAGCATGTCCTTCTGAATGATGATTTTCGAAATTTTAGATCCACACTCCAGCTCCTACATCTAATCTATTTAAAAATCCATCAAAATATAAATTCCACATAGATTCATGTGTTATGTTTTCACTATCGACTTCTTTGTGTTTCTCTTCTACAACTGTGATTTTATCTTTGTCATTGTATGAATTAAATAGCATAAATGAGTCCAGATCAAAATGCATGAAATATATAGGGTAATTCTATGGTCTTTATGAACAACTTACCATGAATTTCATCAAGGTTTATCTATAAAGTTGCCTTTGCTGACCAAATACAAAAATGGTATGATATGACATGTCTAATTTCGGTGATCCCTATAATTTTTCTCCCCATGAGCGAGGTAATAACATACCATATTTGGGAGGTATATCGGTAACTACTATGTCCGTAACGATACTCTTTTTTGGGCACTAGACTAGAGTTACACATAGATATTTTATCAGGAAAAGGCATTTGACTTGATTAGAATCAAACGAGAACAAGTCCTTGTAGGGTCTAGTGATGTCTAAGTTTAATTTTTCCATGACTGCTTTAGGCATTAAGTTATGAGATGCTCCTGAATTCAACATAGAATTATGTAATATTTTATCATGAATGTTTAATCTAATGTAGAATGGAGGGACACCCCCTTGTTGATGTTTTCCATTTACTTCAAGACCAAATAATAACTCAGGTTGATCATCATTGAGGTTAACAACATCTTCGCCTTCACCTATGTTTACTGTTTTAGTAATTTATGCCTTATATGAGTCATTTTTCACCAGTTGTTTTAAAGGAATTAATATTCTTAATTTGGCTATCTCAATTTGGATAATGAATGGAATTTGAGTTTTTCCTAATTTAATGATTTCATCTTTACCAATTGTTGTTTTTTTTTTTGTCTTCTTTATCAACAGTTGGTAATTCAGTTTGCGTGTCAACTATTTTGTTTTCAATTTACTTATCTGGAACAGTTTGAGTAGCAATTTATCAGACTTCTACAATCTTTCAGCTGGAATTATTTTGAGTTTCTCCACGGAGAATTTGTAGAATTTTGGTCACAGGAGCTTCTATTGTTTTCTTAGTTTGGGTGTGGACTGATTTCTTAATAGGAACTTATGTGTTATTTTTTCTTCTAAGGCTATACTATTTATGAACTTCATAGATAGCATATTCATAGCCTTATTTGTATTCAAAGGACTCTCTATATTCTAATTGTAATTTTTGTAACATGTACAACTCTTATTCTTCCTGGGTAAGAAAAATGGAATCTTCATTGTTTACTCCCATCAAGTTTATCTGGGTGTCCTGGTCTTCTTCATTTTGTTGTGAACTTTTAACATAATTTTCCTAGAAAGGTGGTCTAATATGTTGATCAGATACAATTTCTCTTGATTTACCAGTATTAGGATTTTTCCTAAAGCTGGGGTTTCTAATTTGGGGACCTTTTTTATTTTCCCACTAAGGTTTTCTTTCCATGTTCTCTATTCTATCCATTAGTCTTTATACATTTTGGCTAAACAATCTATCTTAATATCTGAAGTGGAAGGTTCTTCCTTAATGGTCACTCTCCTCTCATTTTCATCCTAGATCTTTTAGCTAGTAAGTTAGCTTCTACACTAACTGCATCACTTTGCATATGTTCTAAAGTTGCAGGGCTTCCTTCTCTTAACTCATAGGACATGTCAACATCAAAACCATCTAGAAATTTGATTAAGGCCAAGCCTGGTGGAGGTTTGATATTTAATGGAATTGCATTGTAAATGTTGTTAAACCTACCATAGTAATCCTGAATAGATTAATTAGGAGATATCCTAATGTTTTCATATTTAGATAATATCTGTACAGGGTTTTTCTTTCTTTCACATATATTTATAAAAAATTGGTGGAAAGCAGCTAATTTGACAATATGGTTAGAAGGTAAATATTTAAACCATTCCTTAATATCTCATACTAGTGTTTGTGAAAATAATCTCATTTGAACATCAACCTCATCAACTTCATGTAACTCAAAATAATCTGTAATTTTATCGAAATGTTGTTGAGCTTTATACTGGACATTACCATCAAACTAAAAAAAATTACTCTGGTAATCTTGTGGAATGGCATGTAAAGGGGCCGGTAAGACTAAAGGGGAAAATCTGGCTACCATGGCTAAGACTTTAGCTTGACTGGGAGGTAAATAACTAGTGCTTTAAGATGAAGTTGGAATGTTGGAAGATGAACTCAAAACATTAGGTTGGAGGGGAAATTTAGGTATGAATGGCTTTGTGGAATGAAATATGGTGGGTATTATAGGTGAGGTGGAACTAAATGAAGCTTTATTTACAATTTCTGAAGATATTGTAGAGCACTTAGGGGTAGCAGTAGTTAGGGCATTTAATTCAACTAACTGTTGAAAATAGGCTTCATCTATATATTTGAGAAAAGTTGATGTTAAAACATAAAGTTTGTCAAAAGTATATACAACCTGTTTATCTAAATTAAGTTGCATAATATCCTTCTTTGATTCAATAAATTGAATAAAATTGGGGTCTATCACAATATCATGGAGTGAGTTTTCATATTTGGTACGAAATAAATAATTCTCAAATGATAAATCAAATTAAATATCCCATATTCTTGATAACTCCTTAGGAAGTGAATTTTCTTTGTGTAACTCACTACTACTTCCTAGAATTTCTACTTTTTTAGGTTTTCTTAAAATTCTATCAGGATCATCAAGAATTATAGCAAGTTGTGGATTAGGATGAGCCTTGGTATAATATGTTCTTTTAGAAGCCACAATTTTAACTTATAATGATAAATTCAAACAACCTTTTAAAACCTTAATGTGAAAAATGAGGAAAAATTGTTTCCTTTAAGATTTATTTTGACTAGGGACTGATTCTTCTGGAGTATGGTCACCAATATGTTATCACTCTGAAATTTCCAAAAGGTTGTTCTTGCGTGATGCACGAGCATCGAGAAAAAATTTCATTATTTGTTTGTATGATTTAGGGGGTGATGTTTTTTTAATTATTTTATAAACTACGCACATTTTTCTTTAAATTAAGAGGAAAAAATCCGAATGTGAGGTTTATTATAAATATTATCTTAATTAATTGAGAATATGAGTGGATTTGAGTGGATAGATATTTTAGTGATTATAAATTACTTAAATGGAACTTAGTTGAGTCAAAAAAGAGATAAATTTATTTTAGAGTTTGGTTGAGATACTTGTGGAGGAAATCATGGATTGGAATTAATCCACAATTATGTATAAATGTGAAGCTTTGTGTGAGGATAGAGGGACAAAGAGAATGGAATAGGACAGAGAGATGTAGAGAGAAATGGTGTGAGAGTTAATGTAAAGGGTGAGAGCCGAGAGGCCCACAAATGTAATATTTCGGAAAAATGGTTTGAATCTGAATTTTCTTGTTATTATTATAAGCAAGTATTTTGTTTATTGTTTGGCTCTCTCTTCATATGTATTTTGATTTGAATCTATGTAGACTAATATGGAGATTTTGATTGAAGATTTTATGTAAAGGGAACACACATATCTATGAGTGTGCAAGTATTTGATGAGCATTTTCATGATAAGGAAATACACACCCTATTATGAGAGAGAATTCTGAGTTATGCAGAATCTCTGCATCATTTGGTATCAGTGCCCAAGGGTAGAACCGTGTGTGTGATATATTTTTGCATTGAGTTCGATGTGTAAGAGCAGGTTTGAATGTTTTTAGGAGCCACATGGAGACGCTAAGGCATAGATCAGAAGTTGAGTAACAATTGAAAGTTTTATACAAAGCTTGAGTTGCAACCATCAGCGTTGCCAACATCATCATCATGAGCTATTGTCGACATACATTGAGTGCACCATAATCTATGAAGGAGGAGTTGCGCAACATTTTTGGTAAGAGAAAGCATCCAGAGAATTAGAGCAGGGCAGTGGAGAATAACAGTGAGGGGACCACTATTTTAGTATTTGTGCATATGTTATTTTTTTTCGCCTATCCAACATAAGGGAGCCCAGCAACTGTGTTTCCTCCGCTAGGCTGGCATTCCAACGCCACAAAGTCTGCAGGTTGGGATGGTAAATTGTTTACAATTTTTTGTTTAAATTTTTCTTACAATTTATATGTGCACAGAGAGATACAAAAATTGCAATGCGCTTGCAGTCCAATTGCAGTTTACATGTGGTAGCAAAGAGACATGCAGATCCTGGAAAAATATTAGAGCGTGCTAGCATCGAGTTTGTATCATTTCAAGGGTTGTAAACCATTTAATTTTGCACTGATCCAGGTGGATATTGGTTGTCACCCACCTATTCCACTTGGGGCCCCACCATTGTCTCTTTCATTTTTTCAGTTTCGGCACAACTTACTATTTTTAGTAGTTTTTCAGGTCCTGAACTTCTGGAGCCATTTTGAGGCCCTAAATGACGTTTTTTGGGAAAACGGGGAGCAAAATTTGTCCATGGACCAAATTTTCTCACTCACAATTTGTAGTCCTCAGATGCATCTTTCTAACGAGGTATGGTATGCGTCAAACAGAGATCGTATGCCAAAGTTACGTCCCCGAGAAGTTGAAACACCAATTTATCCAAATAGGGCACATAATTTTGGTGCTTCATCTCCTAGGGTTAGGGTTTTGAATGTTTATGACTTCCCATTGTTTCTAAATAATAAATAGGCCCTCAAGCCTCATTGTAACCTAGTTCATAGGCCTGTAGCTGCCACATCTCTTCTGAGAGATAACTACCAGCGCCTTGGCTAGTTTTATTTCCATTCTATCTGTAAGAAAATTCAGTTCTTTGATATTAATGAAATGAAGTGTTATTTCTGCTACATCTTTGTATTTATGGTTATATGTTTATTCTGTTTCATTCTTGCATAAATCCGAATCAGTGGTATCATAGCGGTCTGATTTTTCTCGATCCTTCTTTGCATGTCCCCAACGAGGTCGGGGTATAAGGATTTAGGGCTCAATCTGGTGGAACCTTTGCAAGATCAGCCTCACAAACCCCGACGGATGCCCATGGGGGACAAAAAAAAATATGAGGGAGAAGGAGATCCTATCAAAATATTGCTCAAGGAGGCCCTCGAAAAACAAAGGAACGCGCTGATGGATAACTTTGCCCAGATCCTTCAACGGTTGCCCACCGGTGGCGCATCTGCATCCGGTAGCCACTCTGGAGGTGCGACTCCTCTTAAGGTACAAGTAAATTTTGGCATTCCCATATTTGAGGGTCAAATAGATGCAGATGCCATAGATATATGGTTGAATCTATTAGAAGGATATTTCTCGGTTCATGACTTTTCTGACAGGGAGAAGATCATTTTTGCACTCCTTAAAGCTGCCCCCCATGTCAAGGACTAGTGGGAAACCCACTGTGAGAAAAAGGAAGAGACAAAACCTTCTCTGTTCTTGGTCGTACCCACTTGGAATTCTTTCTGAGACACCATCAAGGAACAATACTATCCTGTGGGGAGCTATGAGGACAGGTACATATAATGGACCACGCTACGACAACAAAGGGATCAAGATGGGCATGAGCTGACGAATCTGTTCCATACCCTGCGCACCAAGTTGGGTATCAAAGATTCAGAGAAACATCTGGTGCTAAAGTATAATAGTTGTATGCACAGATAAATTTAGGAGGAAATGGAGTTCATTGACATCTCCTCGCTTGGTACAACATACTGATATGATGCCAAGATTGAGCAGAAATTCAAACAGAAGAAGCGAGACTTTGGATCTGTGAATCAAAAGCAAGGGAAAGGTGCTCCACTCATAACACAAGTGAGTGTCGAGCCAAGTAGTCGTTGGTGGCTGAGATGAGGGCTTCTGAGTCAGATGCATGCTTTAACTCTGAATCAGAACCTGATAAAGGGAATGAAAAATGGAAATAGATTATTAATGCGGAGCCAAATGCAACTGTTGCCACTATGAAGATCCAGAAAGAGGAACCGGAAGATCCAGAGGAGGAGGAACATCTCTTCCACTCCTAGATGTGGGTAAAGGGCTCCCTGGTACAGTTCATTGTCGACAATGGGAGCCAAAAGAACCTCATTTAAGCAAACACTGTGAAGCAATTGGGCTTGTCGACCACAGCTCACCCACATCCATACACCATCGGGTGGCTTCACCAAGGACGAGATCTCCGCGTTAGCCAGCAATGTCGCCTTCCCTATAGCATCAAGCCCTTCATGGATGAGGTATTATGTGACGTTTCTCCTATTTATTTTTCTAATGTATTATGAGGATAACCATACTTGTGGAAGCATCATGCTGTGTATGAGTCTCGGCCTCACGCTATTATTATTACTTTGGGAAATAAGCTATACGAGATACCAGAGGTACCACCTCCTGCCGCTATCTCTTTGGTTACTGCAAAACAATGTAGTAAGCTCATTTCCCAAACCACGGAATTCATTTTCCTAATGATCCGATCCTAGGGCAAGAAGAAGATTGTGGCCATGACCTCTAGACAGGGCTCCTCTGCATGACAACAACAAATGGTTAAGGTTGTGGAGGAGTATGAGGACATCTTCACCTCACCCATAGGGGTTCCTTCATTAATTGTTTGTAAGCACCCCACTGATCTGGACCTGCATCAAGCACCTTAATGTGGACCCTAGATTCTATCGATGCTCTTTTCTAGAGAATGATGAAATCAAGAGGCAGATTCAAGCATTGCTACAAAAATGTCACATCCAACCAAGTTCATCACCTTGTGAGAGCCCGATCGTGTTGGTACAGAAGATGGATGGGACGTGGAGACTTTGTATTGACTATCGGGTGCTGAACAAGATCACTGTCCAGAATAGGTACCCGATCCCACAGATTGATGACCTTTTGGACCAACTCAAAGGTGAAAATTATTTCAACAAGATCGACTTGAATTTTGGGTATCACCGGGTACCAATTGAACCCTCCGATGTGTGGAAGACTACCTTCAAAGCCAAGGAATCCCTTTTAGAATGGTTGGTCATTCCTTTCGAGTTGAAGAATTCTCCTGCAACCTTCATGAGGATGATGGAAGACATCTTGCGACCATTCACCAACTCATTTGTAGTGGTGTGCTTGGATGACATTTTGATCTTCAGCCAGACTTGGGAAGAGAACCTTCACCACATCCAACAAGTCCTCCAAACACTGTGGCAACACAAGTTGTGTGCCAATTTGGAGAAGTTCACTTTTGGAATGACCCAGGTTCAATATCTGGGATACATTATTGATGAAAGGGGGGTGCATGTGGATCCAACCAATATCCAAGTCATTCGAGATTGGCCAGCCCCAACCACTATAACAGAGCTTTGTAGCTTTCTGGTTCTTGCTAATTCCTACCATAGGTTCGTGTTGGGATTCTCTCATATCACTTGGCCCTTGAGTCAAGTCACCAAGGGAGGAGCGAGAGAAAAATTCTTTTGGTCAGAACCTCAATAAAAGGCATTCACAGAATTGAAAAATCGCCTCTGTTCTACCCCAGTGATCACATTAACAAACTTGCAACATCCATTTGCGATCGAGACAGATGCCTCTGACTATGCTATTGGGGCAATTCTTACTCAACAGGGACATCCAGTGGCATATCACAGTCAGAAATTATCTGACACAGTTCGCAAGTATCCCACTTATGACAAAGAAATGTATTCCATTATGCATGATTGTCGACAATGGAAGCATTACATTTTGGGGAAGGAAACAATCATCCACACAGACCACCGGCCCCTGCAGTTCATACAAACACAAGGGAAGTTGCAAAATGATTGCCTTTAGGAGTGGTCCACATGTCTGCAACAGTTTCATTTGAAAATCAAATAAAAGAAGGGTAACACCAATAATGTTGCTGACTGCCTTAGCTAACCATCGATCGTGGCGCTCACCACTGTTCTCAACTCTTATGGGCACGAGACTTCTTATTGGATTCTTCTCTACGAGAGCGACCCAAAATTCGGCCACACTTACAAGGCACTCTTGGGGGGTACGCAAGTTCCAAATTTTCACCTCCAAGGTGCACTTTTATGTCACCTGGGACACCTTTGTGTTCCTTCAGGTGAGCATGCCAAGATGATATGGGAAGCACACTACATTCGAGTCGCTAAGCATTTTGGGGTAAAGAAAATAGTAGCAGTACTGTAGAAGTATTTTTGTTGGCTGAACCTTCGCAAGGATGTCGGGAAGCACATCAGATCTTGCACTGCCTGTGCCATTGCCAAATAACCATCAAGAAGCAAGGCCTATATACTCCACTACCTACCCCTAGTCGACCTTGGGAATCCATCTCCATGGATTACATGTCAGGCCTTCCTTCTAATAAGCATGGACATGACTGTGTTTTCGTGGTCATTGACAGATTCTCGAAGATGGCCATTATGGCGGCCTGCAAGAAGAATATCATAGCAAAAGCCGCTGCTAAACTATTCTTTGAATGAGTGTGGGTACACTTTGGGATCCCACAGTCTATCATATCATACTGGGATAGCAGGTTCCTCAGCACATTTTGGTTCAGCCTCTGGTCAATGCTGGACACCAAGCTCACCAAGTCCACAACTTTCCATCCCAAATAGATGGGAAAAGAGAGGTCGTCAACAGAATGATTGTACACATTCTGCGCATGTACAATTAAAAGCATCCACGCACATGGGACAAGAGCCTCCCCTATGTACAAAATAGTTATAACCAAGCTCTCCACAGTTCGATTGGCCATAGCCCTTTTCAGGTGGACTTGGAATTCTAGCCACTATGTCCCATTGATGTAGCCATGCCATTTGCGACTACTCAAGAAAATTTGGCTCATGTCCAGTCTGAATTTGACAAAGAAAATAGCTTCATCGAGCGCATTCAACACATCCTCCAACAGTTTCATGACATATTTGACAGAACCAATGCTAAGTACAAGCAACGCCATGATCAACATGACGTGCCACACAACTTCCAGGTGGGCGACAAAGTATGGCTACATTTGCAGAAGGAGCGCCTCACTGGACCCCACCGCAATATTTTCCCGCTCTGATACAAGCCGTACACCATCACCAAGTTTGTAGGGAATAATGCCTTCGAGCTCAGTATTCCACCATATGATGCCTTTCTAATGCTACGATATGGTAGCCTTGATGCATGCTTACCTCTGTTGGACACCTCGACATTCTGCAGAACAAATCACACTAACGAGTTAAACCGGACTACATGGAGCAGGCCACAGTTATTATCATGGACATGCAAATCAAGAACACTGCATGTGAAGGTCGGCTGTCGGGTTGTGGCTACTTAACTCACACCAAAGTAGATAACAGGACAGAGATTAGAAGTGTTCTCATCTCATGGAGGAACTTAACGCAATGGGGACCATTGCTTCCTAAGGGGGGAGGAATGATCCACGTGGTTATTGGTGGTCACCTGACTATTCCAATTGGGGACCCACTATTGTCTCTTTCAGTTTTTTAGTTTCGGCACAACTTACTATTTTTAGCAGTTTTTCGGGTCCTGAACTTCCGGAGCCGTTTCGAGGCCCTAAACGACGTTTTTTGGGAAAACAGAGAGCAACATCAATCTATGGACCGATGTTTCTCACTCAAAATTTGTATTCCTCGAATGGATCTTTCAAACGAGGTATGGTACACGTCAAATAGAGCTCGTATGCCAAAGTTACGTCTCATAGAGGTTGAAATGCCAATTTACCCAAATGGGGCCCATAGATTTGGCGCTTCATCTCCCAGGGTTAGGGTTTTGGCTGTTTAGGATTTCCCATTGTTTCCAAATAATAATAGGCCCTCGAGCCTCATTTTAACTCAGCTCAGAGGCCTGTAGCTACCACATCTCTTCTCAAAGATAGCTACTAGTTCCCTAGCTAGTTTTATTTCCATTCTATCTATAAGCAAATTTCAGTTCTTTGATATTAATGAAATGAAGTGTTATTTACAATTCATCTTTGTATTTATGGTTATATGTTTATTCTGTTGCATTCCTGCATAAATCTAGATCATGCAAGTTGAATTTTATGTGGTGTGGCTGGTGTGATAAGTGGGCTAAATATGTATGTGTGGTTGGTGTAAAAGTTGGTCTATGGTCATTGAATATAATATGATTTTATTGTCAAAAAAAAAAAAGTGTAGTTGAAATTGAACATTGATGGATTGTGAGGAGCAGTAAATAAGTGTATTCATGTGTTGTGCGCTATGTGGATTTGTAGCGTATGAGTTTTCCTCTTGTGTTTATTGCAAACCATAACTGGTCATCGATACAAAGAAAGGAGTCACAATGGATCAAAAAGGCATGTTAGAAGAATGACATAATCAATTGTAGGAGAAATCGTTGCTTGATGTGTGGAAGCGGTATCACCTTCAACGAAGCTTTATAATGGAGGGAATGGCTTAGTTGATCTGGATTGGATTGGTATAATTTTCTTACAACCTGTATTGAGTTTACTGAAACTTAGGTGTTAAACCCTGTAAACCTTGTGTGAAGCAGAATTTTGGAGTAGAGAATTTCTGGAAGAATTTTTATTGGCTACCTGATCGTTATACTGCAAGGCCCAAGATTCAAACACCCATGCAATAAAATTTCTTAAATTTCTGGTATTCGGACCTGGAGGTGATGTTTTTAGGATCCAGCTAGCACTGATAAGTTTTTAAATATACTTTTTCTCTTTTCTTGTTGGAATTTTAACATGGAATTATCTGAATTTAGCGTTTATGGCACCATGACTTGAGAATCCAATCAATGAAGGAGCAACAACAATGTAAGTCTAAAATATATTCTTCATTGAATGCCTAAAACAACTTGTTATTGCTAATCTTACGCCTGTAGCTACTTCATAAAGAGGCCGAATTGGTTGCTAAGTTATGAAAGAATTATTGGAGAATTATCCAAAATTGAAGAGGTTATCCAAAATTGGAGAGCATTGTTATCCAGCGTGGATTGATTGGAGAAATTATATCTAGGTATTTGAGAAGAAGGGATTCATTTTGAAAGGTCTGAAGATGGTGGAAATTTGAAGCTAAAGAGAGTAGTGGTAAATGTGCTATGGGCGTAGAAGGTAAATCATAATGTTTATTTTTATTTCATGGGGGATAACACTGTGTTGGTGTTAATGAAATTCCACTAAAGCTTGTGTGAATTTTTATTAATGTGATTATGTAAAATTTTGTTATAAGATTAAAATCCAAAAGGAAAATTCTACTGCATAAAGATAGAAGGAAGAAATGTTTTGATTAAGTAATGTGGATTTTCACCATGCTAAAGTGTATTAAAATCTTTAGACGTGCTAATAGTAATGTGGGTATATGCGACTGAGACTGCATCACCTATCAACATATGAGAACACATGATCTGGAGATCAGGATTTATCATTGCTTGTAGCGCATGTGATAGTGTTCACATTGTTCCATTCAGAAGATAGTACGGTTTGTGTCTGTTTCTACTAGAGAAATATGTTTATGCCACCATGTTAAAAGGAAGTTTTGGAAAATTCCTATGAAGGAATTGTTTTTGTGAACTGGAGAGAGACGGTGTTGCATGAGAGCCATCACTGCAAAGAAGGAGCTACATTGAAGTACATGAAAAATGCTTGTGCTAAGATGATGAGCGTGTTGAAGAGGTTATGGTATAAATGGCATGCAAATATTCACAGTGATAAGAACGACACAGAAGAATGAAATCTAGAGAGTTGAAATTGCACAGAAAAGATTTATTAAATAACCATGAAGGGAGCATAAGGTATGATCCTTCATTTCAAAGAGGTATTTTAAATGTTGAAAATTAAATGGCTTATGTTATTTTCATCATAAAATAAATCTTGGGAAAAGTGGATTTCATTTCGATTTAAAGGCTTAAGTATCATGTGAAGTGATAATGGGAGATGATATAATTAGTGACTTTTGATATTTTCATAACAATGGAGTGTGAGAGAGAGTGAATATTTTACATCATGAGAATATTGGATGTTCATTGGTATATTTTATAGCTTGAATTAGAGTCAAAATATCCACTATTGTAATTATTGGGTCAAGCCTTGAAGTCAAATAAGATGTTAAGATGAAATGAAGAAATTTGTATAACTTGAGTCAAGTTAAACCATTGAGTTATTGTACAAGAGGGTGCATTTTCATCCAAGATGAAGAGTTGATGTCAAGTATTAAGTCAAAAAGTCTTAAATCAAGTCAAAGGTTTGAATGTAATTTTGTGCATGATCGACGGAGCCCGACACCCAAAGAGTTTGGTCATTGTAACGTAAAAATTACTACAATTGTTGTTTGTAGCAAAGAGGAGCAAGAGAGTTGCCAGAAATGATTCCAAGACAGAGAACCACAAGAGGTCATGCGAAGGAAGAGAGCTTGCATTGTTGGATGGCAAGTATGGAGGTTTTTTGAAAAGGGGATTTGATTGAAATACATAAGTGAATAGATGAATTTCACAAAGGAGGAGAAGATGACTGTTGATAGTCATTTCAGAAGTTCTGAGAAAGACCAAAATAGAATAAAGAGGAAGGAAAATACCAAGGAAAATGGCATATGGAAGCAGTTGATTGATGAAGAATATGAGCGAGAGAAAGCTGAGATAGCAGTTCACCTTGAGTTATTGATGGGATTGTTTCAGAGAAACAAGAAAAAACAGAGACATGGTTGGACCATGAGGAAGAAAGTGAAATGGAAAAGGCTACACAGAAAGAGGGAACAACAGGTAAACATACAGTTGACAGAAGAGCTGAGGAAGCTGAAGCAGATGATGAGTGTGCAATTGATATGTGGACTGAGAGAGGCTGAGTTGGAAATGGAAGTTTCCATTTGTGGCCTAGAACAAGGTGAAATTCTGGGTGAAGAGATCAATGAGAAAGATCTCATGAACTATTGGAATAGTTTAGAGAAATTTGGAGATATGCTGACAAGGGAAGCAGATGAGGCTATTAAGCCTTGTGTTTTTAAATCTCATAGTTTGTGTATGTTTGCAAGATGTGAAAAATATGATGGATAGTTTGGTGAAACTGTCACATAGATGAATAAATATTTTGAGGTGAATTATGATGGAGAATGTCTTTCAGGGAGGAAGGTACTGATTTGCTGCAAAATAAAGAATTCATAGATGAATTCCTGTTTGGTGTAAGATAGTGAGTTGAAGCTATTATGGAGCATAAGCATAATGAAAATGTTGTAGTGATATTCCAAGGAGGTAAACAAATGAATTTCTTTAATGAAATTGATGACGGAATTTTGCAATGTGATGATACAGAAAATAGGATAACTCAGGAGGATTTCCAGAAGAAGAACAAAACCGAGAATGAGGGTTGTGATGAAATGCTGGAAATATTTCGCATGGAAATAGAGTTCTTGGAACGATGGGTTAAGGAACCTAAGGGAGAAGTGAAGATTATAGAACCTGATACAGAAGAGATTGTTGTTGCCATGCATGAGAAGAATAAGATGTTTCTAATGTTTATAGAGTTAAGTGAATGTTGTTGGGAAAAATATTGAGAGGGGGGGTGAATCATTATTTTAAAACTTTTACTTTTTCTTGCTTCTAAAACCCATACGGTACTTTCCTGATACAGACTCGTGTATATACGCGGATACCCTTTATGAAACTCACATATACACAGAGATCTAGTTAAATCATTAATTCTTCACTTATATCATTCCATCATTCATTCATCAGATGTTTAATAAACAGTAAACATGTGTAGTAAGAATAGAATAAACCATCACACAAAAACATCTACTGAACATCGAGTTTTTGGGTGGAAACCAAATTACGGAAAACCATAGGCTGAGTTGCTCGACCTTCAATGTTTTATTATAGAGAAAAACATCTTCTGACATGTGTGCGGTGGACTCCCCTGCCGACGCGCGAGGCCTCCCCTGGCTCATTTGCCCGACCTCTCCGGGAGCCTCAACTTACGGCTCATTTCGGCCTATACGGAAGGCTACGACCCCACGATCTCGTTTCGACCTCACGGAAGAGCAACCCCCTGACTGAAGGCTACAACCCTCAGCACCTCTATGGACCACGTTTCATCAATTTTCACACTGGACCCTTTCTATACTTTTAAGCACATTCAACCATGAAATAGATACATATAACTCACTGACAGATATCAGTAAACTAGCAGAACAAATCAGACATTTCTTACCACAGACTTCAACAAACCCAAGTTTGCATACGCGCTTTCCTTTCACTGATGTCGCGTATATACGCGCTTCTGTTCACATAAACCAGCGTATAATTTTTTACATATTACAGATCCAATTTCATTACGCATACGCGCTTTCTCTTCAGCGAAGCCGCGTATATATGTGCTTCCTCTTTGGTAAACTAGCATATGGTTCTTCAGACTTTTATGTCATTGCACTTCTTCACAACAAATACATCACTTTAGATTTTACCCTTTACCTCAGACAGATGTTCGCCTCATCACAGATCTAATAATTCCATAAACAAATCTAGCAAATACAAGTGCATTTTAGATCTATATCCCCTTCTTCATTACTCCATAGGTGCATCATAGATTCAGATCTATTATCAAACCTTTACCCTTTCCATACAGATATAATTCACAGAGAAGTATTCATTCAAGCTCAGACATCTTGCTCCCACACTCATGATTCGCACAATGAATTTCTTCTCTTTATATAGGTTTACCCTTTTTCAATACCATGAGCCAAAACAATACCATGAGCCCAAAAATACATTACTTCCGATGGTATTCCTGGACGGGGTCATTTAGACGAATCATTACCCAATACAATGGGTCAATACCATGGTGGTTACCCTTGGTTTTGCACTTTATGAGCGCTTTTGCCCATACGCGACTTGGCACGTACTTTACCGCGTGCATACGCGACTTCTCCTAGGCAAATCCGCGTATGCCTTGAGACATACTCTTTTCATCATAGATCTAGCACATATTGAATTCCTTTATTCATTGCCTTCTGTACTCTCTGTAGATACATCAGATTTACATCTTTAAACAGGTTCATCAAGACATATTCTATCAAGGACAACTTCATCAAGTAAGTTGCCATTCAAGGACAACACTCAGCATCATATTGCTAACAAACATCATTTCATATCAGATTTTAGAGATTTGTCATTTCTAGATCCATCAAATAAGACAACTGTCAGGTGGATTGCCATCAAGGACAACACATGTCAACATTCTCATGTCTTCATCTTCGTTCAGTGGGTTGCCATCAAGGACAACACTCTGCATCATATTGCCAACAATCTCCCCCTTTGGACTTGATGGCAACCACGATGGTGTTTGGTTACCACAACAGATAGGTACATTAAGAATACAATGACACCATGTCACTCTCCCCATTCTTTCTCTTCATTCAAACACCATGTCACTCTCCCCCTTTGACATCAAGGGCAACGAGCGGATCAAAACCAACACACTCACCCCCTTTTCTCCTCATGTAGAAGAAGCGTTCTGCAGATCTGATGTATACTGAAGTGACCAAGCTCCCCCTGAGTTCATGCTGAATATTTTTTAATGAAGTGCATGACTCTATGAACTTCCTATCACCAAAAGACTCATACTTACATCAAATATCCATCAGTGGATTTACATATGAGACTCAAGTACACAATCAAGAGGGTTTACACATTTGACTCAGCTACCCAACCCAGTGGGTTTACAAATTTGACACGTCCTTACATGACTGAATATTACAATTTTACATCATGGGTCTTAACAAGACCTTTTCATCAAATTACAAATATGACTTTACGTGACCAATACCAGAAAAATCTCAAGAGATATCATATATAAGAACCACCATAATGCCAACAATGCATTATGCTCAGCAAGGCTAGGGCTCCCCCTGT
>MU968317.1:16592288-16932375 GCA_034641835.2 Pinus albicaulis
TATAGTTATTCCTAGCATGATTAATGGCTTGCTATTACATGTTTATGTCTGCTATTAACTAGTTTGCACTTGAAATCCCTTGTCTTTCACCAACTTATTGTTCATTTAATCCATTTTGCCCAGAGATCCCTTCTATTGTGAATCAAATCGGCCCTACAGCAGCTTTACATCATCACCTCATTAGCTTCCTTGATCTGTTTGACCCCATAGCCCAATTTATCTACATCTTGTTATCCAGTTTATGTATTTGATCAGTTTCATCCCTCGCAAACTTAAAAACTAAAAAAACCAAAAACACACTTCATAACTAGCCTAATATCAGGAAATCGCAAGTAAACACACCGACATCTTTTACACTTATAGAGAGAGCCCTCTCTGAGTCCAGGAAGGCTAGGTCCTTGGGCTCCAAAGCTTGGTTTGATGTTACATCGTCATTTGGCTAGCTAATCGGCCAAATCACGGGATCCTAACATAATGGCGATCACGGTGGGACCTACTGAGTACATGACAGTCTAGCGAACTCTTATAGACTCTTTAGTCCTTCAATCCTAAACTCAGACCATCAGCCTTTAGAATCATTTAGTGTAAACTCTCTATTTCACCATCTTAGCAAAGTGATGAATCAGGTTCATAACACTCTTACATCCTAGGCTGCACATAAAACTCAGAAAAAACCACAAAAACTCCCTTAGATTGGTTTTTGATAGTATTGGTGGTGGACCATACAAATATACCTCAAAACAACTAAAAATCCACCTGGCGACTCCACTAGCCTCCAGTAGGCCTTACTACCTTGCTAAAATTTAGAATTCCATCCGATTTAGCCACCTCATCGCCACACTAACATAATGGCGATCACGGTGGGACACTAAGTAGTAAACAAGCTTAGTTTCCCTAATCTGTAGAGACCTTTAAGAATACTATCTGATTAACTTATCCCACTGCTCAGTAGCATAGTCACACTCACAATAGGACCTTCCAAGTTAGTGGCAATCTAAGTACAACTCAGTAACTCCCGAAGTCTCAATCAAGCTTAGTAAACTTAGAGATTGTTTGAAGAGTAGAAAATAGCTCTTTCACCATCTTAGCAAAATGATGAGTCAGTTATAGAAATCTCTTCCAAACCTTGTAGGCACATAAAACTCAAAAAACCCCAAAACACTCCCTTAGATTGGCTTTTGACATTACTGGTGGTGGACCATACAAGTATATCTCAAAACAAACTGAAAATCCACCTGGCGACTCCACTAACTTCTAGTAAGCCTTACTATTTTACCAAGCTCCAGGCTACTATCTGATAGACCTATCCCATCGCTCACTAACATAGCGGGAGATGGTGGGACACTGAGTACATAATAGTCCAGCAAACTCTTATAGACTTTTTGGTCCTTTAGGTATCATAAACAAGCAAGCAATCCATAGATCCATTTAGAGTAAACTCTTTTTGTTCTCATCACCCTAGCAAAGTGTTGAAACAAGTCTAGGATACTTTAACAAACCATAGGTTGCATATAAAACTCAGAAAAACCTTAAAAACATTTCCAGATTAGTTACTAGTGGTGGACCATAGCTACATCTCTACAAAAACAACCAAGTTCCACCTGGCGACTCCACAACTCCCAATAGACCTAAAGACTCCACTGGAGGAAGAACCTAAAACATGACTGGTCATCCTAGAAAGAAAAAGCACTCAAGCCTTAGTTGGATTCAAGAAATTATTGTCTTTATCTGTAACTATGTTCTATCCTACTTTGAGCCTGATCAGGAATACACCGATGAGATCTACATTGATCATTGGAAAGATCTCAAACCTCAAAAATCCAAGCCTCAAATCTCGGACCATGAGCAGGTTTGTACACCTATGCTTACCCCAGATTCACCTATGGAAAACCTAGCAAAACATGAGCCTCATGCTACCTTTCCCACTCTGGCTGAAACCTCAAACAGTCACGAACCTCTTTTTACACTACCTATATCCACAAAGGTCCCAGAAAGATACAAGCCTCTAGTTTTACCTCCCATCTTACAAGCCCTTCCTGCAAATCTTCAAAATAAATTACCCAGGTTTGATGGAGAAAGCTCCAAAGTCACTGCTGAAGAGCATGCCCGAAAACTTGAGGATTTACTTGACCTTTATGACATAGAAGAAGATGATGTGCGTATTAGAATGTTTTCCTTATCATTACAAGGAAAAATTAAGAGTTGGTTTCAAGACCTTCCCGCTGCAAGCATTACCAATTTTCATCAGTTTGCTCAAATCTTCCTAGATAGGTGGTTGGTCATGGGTAATAAAGTTCTCATCATAAAGGAGTACAATCATTTAAAAAGACAACCAGGGGAAACAATACAAAACTTTTCAGCCAGGTTCAATAAAGTATACCATGCAATGCCTGCTAACCTAAAGCCACCCCTCGGATGTGTTCTCTTACATTACCTAGACTCTTTTGACCCAGAGATGGTTTTCCAGATAAAAAACAAAGATCCTTTAACCCTAGAAGAAATGCAAAGGATAGCAGTTGATGTAGAATTCAACATACTAAATAGGGAGGCACAACTAAGAACAATAGAGAAAGACAAAGCAAATCAAGAGAGACTAGTATCTTCAGAGGAAAAGTTGAAAAAATTGGAATGTATGCTTGGCAAACTAGAACATCTACTTAGGAAAAGAGAGAAACAGAAACACAAGGTTAACACTGCTTATTCAAACCAACCTACCCTTCTTCCTCAGGTTAAACACACTCAGCTATCCCAAGACGAGTTATAAACAAAATATGCCTAATGGGAAAGTTGCAAATAAAAACATAGAGGAATGCTCTAAAGAAGCTATCAGCCATTTTGAAATCACAGATTCTGAAATGGAAGAAGAATCAAAACCTTTAGGTTCTCTACCCTTATGCTTTAAATCATTCCCTACTTTTAAAGAAAATTTTCTCCCTAAAGATCTCTCAGCAGTTATTCAGGAAAACCCTGCTCAAGCTAACTCTCACCTAAATCAAGAAGAGCTGATTGAAGAATAATTCAAATCTGAGATAGAAGATAAATCAAAACCTGTAGGGTCTCTACCTTTATGTTGGGAATCATTTGAGTTCATAAAAGCAAACTGGCGCCCTAAGAATCTATCAGAAAAAACTCATGAGTTACATGATAACTATCCTCAATATCACAAAGAATTGGTTGAAGATGAAAATAAGCAAGAAATATCAGAAAACCCACAGGATCTCTCTAAGGGCATAAGTGATGATTCATCATCTCTCAAAGGTGAAGCCCAAAAAGACATTCATCCTTCAAATCAGATTTCCCAAGAGAAAGAAGATTATTTTAGAGAAATGAAAATGCCTCCCTTTCTAACTGAAGAGGAAATAGATCAACTTATAAACATACAAACAACCTCTGAAACTTCATATAACCAAAAGTTTTCTGATCTTTATCCTGTTAATCTTGCATGTCATAAATTAGAAAATAGATGTGTAGATCAATTTGAAGAAAAGAAATCTGATAGTCTAATGTGCATGGTTGATAACATTTCTTATGTTAATGATTCTCCAAGGTTTGATCAATATGTTGATGATTGTGATTTCCAAACAGAAACTAACTTTGCAGAACACTCAGCTTTTGATTTTTGGGAGGAAGCTCAGTTTCATAAACTTGAGAAAAGTGAGCAGCCATTACAGGTCATCTATGACACTGATGAGGAGAGCATTGAGATTTTAGAAGTAAGTGAAGAGTCTCGGACTCTTTGCTCCACTTCACTTCAGTCCATCAGAGATAACATTCACATAATTGGAAATCAGCAGTTTTTCAGCTTTGATGACGAGGTTGAGGAAGATGGTGAAATTCTTGAGCATGTTGTAAATGAGAAGCCTTTTCCTGAAATGATTGAAGAAATCATTTTGGACATGGAATCTTCCTTAACTCCAGATCTGCAGCCACCAAGCTCCATTGACTTACAAATTGCAGATGATGAAGTAGAGGTTGAGGAACAAATGAGAGTTGTCACACTATCCTTTGAAGATAATTTACTGTCAAAGTATATCCCTGCTCATCAACCTGATGACCTTCACACAATTTTCAGCCCGCCCTATCAAAACACATCAGCTTGGCAAGATAATTACACTGCAATATATGATGAACCTGTCATTTCAAGTAATCATGAGCAAGGGGAAGAGTTGCTGTACCAAGGGGGTCCCAAATATGGTCAAGTGGGAGAAAGAGTAATCCTGAATGAAACCTATATCTCAAATCCTCTAGATCAGGTATTATTCCAAGATCCAGTTGCTGTTTTCCTTGAAAAGTATAAAAAAGTAGTAGTTTCTATCATAAACAAGTTGCTACCAAGAATGAGAAAAGGCTTAAGTACTACTGTCCAAAAACCTGCCAAATGGGAGTGGCCTTGTCATTATTTCTGCATCATGAAAGAACTAAACCAGAGTCACCCATGCAATCATCTACTTGACTGGTTACATTGGAAAGAAGAGTTCACCAAATGTGTATGTTGTGTACAGTTTAAATTAGGATAGGTAGACAGCAGTGGAAAATAAGCTCAGCCTTGCGAGCATCTTTTCAGTTTTAGATTTTTTTGAAGAAAAGTGAAAAAGAAGAATATACAAAAGCAGTAAACAATAGAAAAAGAGGGCAGTTTCTAAAAACAATGGTAAAGCCCCATGTTCCAAAAAATAGTCCTTCAGAAAGCGTGCAAGTCTAAATGCCGCTACTAGTACTTCAATGTCTTGTTCAGCTATCTAGCCTAATCATAGCTGAGCATGTTTAAATTTATTTGCTGATAAGTTAGTGAGTGCAAAGATAGTCAACATTGTGTAAGATTGACTTATCACAGAGCTTAGATTAGGGAGAGATTCTGGTTCCACATGCCTAGAACAGAACCAAAGAGAGAAGCGAGGGATAAAAAACACATTGTACATCTTAGCCCCGCTTGTCTAGTTTCCTTTTATTGCAGAATAACATTTGTGTGCAGCTTGTCTTTTATGCTGCAAATGCATGACAAATCAGACTGCCTAATCCTGATTTGATCATTTTTGAATTTCATGTTGTAGATTAGAGAATGAAATCCTGTCAAACTGCTTAATCTTGACAGTCGATCTAGTTTTAGGTAGAGAAATGAAGGAGTTCATCAGCTTAATCTGAACTCCCGGCATATATAAGAGTAGAAATAGATAGGCTCATTTTGCAAAAAGAAAAAATATACATTGTGAAAAGGCTGCTAGTTCAAATGCGCCAAAGAGAAGAAAAAATGTTAGGAAAGATAGTGGGGTAGGTAGAAGTATCATTGATGTTAACCATGCTGTCATTTTTCAGAAATAACATCAAGAGAAGGGTAAATTTTACGCCAATGGATAAGGCAATGGTCTTCATAAGCCAAAAATCTGAATTCTGGACACCTCCTAACGAGGAGCTGCCCTCCCCAAATGGAGCCACTATTAGCCATCAGTATTTTTTACATGTTAGTGATGACTATATCTACAGCTGAGTTTTCTAGAGACTGATTTCCTTATGTCAATATGTCATCCAGAAAACCCTCCTAAAACTTTTTTCGCCTTTCTACCTTTTCAGTTTGCCCATGTCAAAATCAAAACCTCATTATCACAATCCTATCTAGCTTCAGCCTTATTGGTCTGCCCATCAGCTTTAAAAATCAAATCCACATCTGTTTCAAAAGTCTCCCCTATGTTAGGAAGTGGCGCTTTAAGACATTTCACCCTTGGCAATCATCAAAAAGCCAAAATTCCTTCATCTGCAGCAGGCCTACCATGACTGACCTCTTACTTTGCAAAAGAAATTGACAAACAACCCTAAGTCGCGCCACTCACATCCCCTAGATCTCAGCACTGCAGAAACCCCAATCTCAAGCTGACTATTAGGTTTTTCACAGTGTTCTATGGTTTCTACAAAGGCAGGAAATATAACTTCATCTCAGGAGGAAATAATTGAATTTACAGTTAGAGGAACAATTGCTTCTAAATGTAACATGAACCTGAGATATATCTGCAAAACAGGGAGCCACTCATCAAGACCTTGCAGCTCGTTACAGCATGAAAATCACAGTAAGAGAAAGACACCACTATCACAGCAAACTGGTAAATTGTCAAGGCCCAGAACCTCCTTCATTTACAAGCAGAGGGTTAGGGCGCCTCCTTCATCTACAAGCAGAGGGCGCTGGCCATTGTTGACTTAAAGGAATGCATAAACCCAGGTTTGCCTTTTACTGGACAGTGAAACAATAACTCCAGGTTTTCTGAATATGAGTGATAATCATGACAGGGATAGAGCCTGAAGTATGCAAGTTCAAAGGAAAACAGAGTTTGGTCTGATAAGGGAAGTCATGAGAAATTTTCAAATCAAGTGAAATGATGAAACTTTAGAGATGCCTATCATTGGTAAAAACCCTTCTGATCATAAGCAACCTACTCTTCCATAAGGCTAAATTGAAGAAAAGCTGACAAACTTGTCATTACACAGGTAGAAGGAAAGTTGTTTGTTTTTCAAAGGGAGATGACCTCCATAGTCACAGAGACTACCTTTCAAGTAATTTGTCATGAGATGACCAAAGCAAATGATGACATCTCAGTTTCCCTCAGAACAGTACAGTGAGACAGTGATACTTTGGTTAGGGTTTTTCTGAAACACAGTGATGATTGCAAGCAGAGGTGCTAGTATTAATGTTTTTCAAACTTGTTTGCTTACCATCATAATCCTAGCAAACCCTTGTCAGGCAGCCTTATCAAACAATCTTTAGATAAAGGGCCTCCTCCATTTATGAGCAGATGGCCAAGGTTTTAAGTGTTGTTGAAAACTGATTGGTAAAAAAGTGCAGTGGAAAGAAACAGTTTAAGAAAGCAAAGGTTTGTACACAGGTAAAAGTTAGTGTTTATGATTTAAAAGTATTGGTTTTCCTATTCAAAAGGAAATGTCTGTCAAACTATACCTATAGTGGACAGGATACAATATTGACTATGCAGGCCATTGATGCAAAAGAGCAGTTTCCTTAGGAGAGGGGGTCACCTCACTGTCACATGCCAAAAAGTCTAAAAGAGCCCCTTTCAAGTAAGCAGAGGTAGATGGAACAAGGACAAATGCAATTGCATTTTTATAACCACAGTCAGAAAATGAGTTGAAGGGCACCTTAACAGTTGAAATCAATCTCACAATAGACACCATTACATCCACAGCATCAAGAGAAAATGATGTCATATTGGGTTTTAAAAAAGAGTAAGTCCACCTTCTTGCAAAGTGGCAAAGGAGCTCCATTGGTATATTGTTGAGAAAATGTCACACTTTGAAAAGGGAAATAGAAGGATCAGCAGTGACAAAAAAGTCACTTTTCGAATATCTGAAATACAGTAAATAGAGTTGGCTTTTGGAAAAAATCACATCCATTACCACGGTTCAAACTAAGATACACAGATTTTCTTCACCAACAATGTTCAAGAGTAGGGGTCCTTCTTGACACATTCGAAGACATTTTGTTTCAAATGGACAAAGGCAGTGGTGTAAAAATGAAAGAACAAGCCCCTTGCCATTTCCTTGAACCACAGAAAGGGTTATTGAATAAAAAACAGAGTTTTTGTGGTTCGAAGTGTCGCGCGGCACGCTGGAGAAGTGCGCGACGCGCCTGGAGAGAAAAATACAAAGAGCCATAACTAAGGCGCGACGCGCCTGTAGTGGTGCGCGACGCGCCTGTGCGTGTTGGTCCTGTCGGCCCGACAGTGACCCGACACCACAAACATGCGCGGCACTCTCCAAAATAAACACGTCGCGTAGGGTGATAAACCTCCAAAGCACCTCCAAACTGCTTTCAAAGTTGCTCCAACGCTCAAGCAAAGACTGCCACCAATTTTTACGGAATGTTGTCTTGCCCCTTACAAAGATTAAAGTTGATAGACAGTGTTCGAGACAGCAAAGGCCTCTGTGTAAATCAAGATATTTGAGTAGCTGTTCTGGAAAGAAGGTGTCAGTTGGTTGACAATGAGAAGTTATTTTTAATCTTCAAGAGCCTAAAGTTGCCCTCCAAGGTGCTCAAACATCACTTTCCTTTTCTAAAGGTAGTGTTAAGTGTTTAAGGACATCTAAAATACTGTGGCATAAACTCCATAACCCTGTCAACTATATGTAACAAAGAAAGGGTGCTCAGGAGGTGTGATTTTTTAGAGTTGCTATAGTATGTGATTGACCAACAGTAAGTATAGAAAGGCTTGGATTATTTTTAAATGTTTAAAAAACCTGTAATCTATCCCCAAAAGAGTATTAGGAAATGAAGGCACATTTTTTAAAGAAGCTCAGCATTTGAACGGATATGCTTGAAATTTGTTGTCTTATGTTATTAAATCCAAAAATTGAGTAGCATACAAGAGAAGGAGCACAATGTGATTAAAGAGACGGAAACAGTGATAGGTCGATTTTAGACGAGCGGTGGCCCTCAAACACATTTTATCTTTCGAAAAGAGTTGATCTTTCGAAAAGAGTTTCTTCTATTTATCAAAGGGAAAGAAACAAAGTCATGGCAATTCCTCATAGCATATCCTGTAAGTAAAGGTCATCATTTGTATTCAAAGATAGGGCAAAGCTGGTATAAAGAAACAATGGGGTATAGAGAAGGAAGTTTTTGTTTGAAGAGAAGTTTTTACTGTTGAAGGCTGCAGGCCTTGCTACTACATCATAAAAACAACATAAGCCCTTTCTCCCTATATTATGAACAGTGACTGAAACTGTGTTAAAATGCTGAATATGCTAATGAAATACCTACAAGGAATAAAGTTTTGAACTCAAAACTGTGTTTTCACCTTCTTCTTCAAAGGACAAAGGTTTCTTATATCTGCAAAGCATCAAAAGGCTTGGTTGAAACCTCTGAAGCATTTCCAAGATCTGTCACTTTTTACTCTATGGACAGTGAAATTGACTATGTGTCTGCACATAAGGTGATTGTGTATATGGTGTGAACTTTGGTGGTTGATTAGCATACTTCGACAAGGCAGGATTTTAATGATTGCAAAATCTACCATGGGCAAGGATTAAGATGTATTGAGTGACCTCTTAAAAAACTCACAAGGACGAGGGCGGTTACACACGGTGAAACAGTTCGCCTTCTCCAAAGCATATTCGGGTCAAAATGCCTCCAAGGCAAGACAACAAGAGTAGCATGACGGTGATAAATATGAGCGACGGCGGGGAAAAAGAGGGGAAGAGTGCGAGACGACGGCGGCTACGGCGGTTTGAGCAACAGCATAAGGATGATGATCAAGAACAACAGTTTTAAGGAGCGCCCGACACGGAAAGAAGGGAAAAGCATATCAGCCCTTGATATTTTGGCCTCAGCTTCGGAGCATGTTTCTATGGACCCTTGAGGGTCATGCATGCCAATTTTGGGCCTGTTTCGGCAACTTTTTGTTTTTTGGCATTTTTTGGGTTTTGGCCAAAAACTCATAAATTCGCCATTTCAGTTTGATGAGTTGTCAAGGGAGGAGGATGATACCGATGGATGCCATAATTCCATGAGCAGGTCTCCAGTGATTTTCAGGGCATTTGAAGATCATTCGCCCCCTCAAATTGGCGAAAAACACCCTCATTTTGCACATTCTGCCCGCCATATCAGCAGTCTGCTATTTTCTGGGTTTTTTCACACAGGTACAGTTTTGGATGACTTTCGGACCTCGGATTGAGTTGGTTCCAGTTGCGCCGGAAAGTAGACACAGAGAGCTTTCCAGCAAGCCCTCATGAGCCCCATTTCGACATCGAGAAGGCTGCCATTTGCATCCAGCAAGTCAGGGGACCTTTTTTAGGCATAAATATGAAGTATTTTTGTAATTTTTGAACTCCAAAAATCTGCTTTTCCCAAATGTGCGTTAAGCTATTTTTATCATTGGGAAATCATGTAAAGTCAATATAATTTCCGTTTTTAGCAGTTTTTAGATATTTTATGGGATATTTTGTGCCTTGGGCTTTGCAAAGCCTCAAGGACAAGTTTAGATATTTTGACTTGGCCAATGGGATAGCTAGTTGCTCCATGAGGTTTTCCTCCCTCAAGCTTATTTATTCCATGGGTTTTATTGTAAATCAGAGGCTGAACTTGAGAGAAGAATTAATACATTGGTCATATGAGCTTTGAAGAATACACTTGAGTTATGATTTTTGGACTGCCTCTTGGATGCTTTGAGGAATGATGAAGGATTGTTGATGGATTCCATGACATGGTAGAATGGTATAGTGTTTCTTGATATGTTTTTGTCTTCTAGTTTTCATTCATAATACATATTTCTTGCTGCTATAGATCAGTAGAGATTGATTTTGAGATATGCCCATGGAGGCACCTCAAAATCCTTGAATCTTCATAGCTTGATGTTTTCTTCTCCCTTAGTTATGCTAAAGAATTCTTAGCTGCTCTTTAGTAACTTAAGGTATTGTTGCTAAGTTTTATTCATAATTTCTATGTATGTTGAGTAGGATGTATGGTTTGCCCTACCTACCTATCAGCTACCCATAGTTATATCCATAAAACTTTCTCTTTGACTGATTTGTTGATCATATTGTTGAACCAAGGAGGCCTAGTCCCGATCTAGCCCTTTGCCTAAAACTATGAAAACTTATTTGTCCAAGTGCCCAATGACTTAGAGACTATGTTTAGGCGTTCCGGCATAGTTTATGAGTTGTTAGTTTGTCTTATGTGTTTTTCCCAAAGTCTGATAGCCATTTCCCGAAGTTAGAGGGTCTTATACCTCTATGTATGGCTGGAATGTTTGATTTCTATGTATTAATTAGCTTATAGTTATACTTAGCATGATTAATGGCTTGCTATTACATGTTTATGTCTGCTATTAACTAGTTACACTTGAAATCCCTTGTCTTTCACCAACTTGTTGTCCACTTAATCCATTTTGCCCAGAGATCCCTTCTACCGTGAAACAAATCGGCCCCACAGCAGCTTTACATCATCACCTCATTAGCTTCCTTGACCTGTTTGACCCCATAGCCCAATTTATCTACATCTTGTTATCCAGTTTATGTATTTGATCAGTTTTATCCCTCACAAACTTAAAAACTAAAAAAACCAAAAACACACTTCATAACTAGCCTAATATCAGGAAATCGCAAGTAAACACACCGACATCTTTTACACTTATAGAGAGAGCCCTCTCTGAGTCCAGGGAGGCTAGGTCCTTGGGCTCCAAAGCTTGGTTTGATGTTACATCGTCATTTGGCTAGCCAATCGGCCAAATCACGGGACCCTAACATTACGCAGCCCATCCCCATACGAGAACGTAGATGCACTTGAGCTCCACCATTATAGATTAGGCATCCCTGATCCTGGGTGGCCTGGACTGGGTTCTTGTATTCGCAGGTGGCCTGGAATTTGAGCTACTTTCGTGCCAGCCTCTCTTCCTTTTTCCCATCATAGATCCTGAATCTCTTGGTGCATAGCCCTAAGCTGCACCTAGATCTGTTTTAACTCCAACGCAATGTCTTTCCTAGGCGTAGCTTCTAGTTTCATGGAAGCTTTCAAAGCTTTATCTTGTGAGTCAAAATTTTGGTAGCCCATAGGTATGCATAAGTGAGGGAGTAGCATGGTGATGAACCATTCCGCAAGATGTTTGTCATCATACTAAAATTCTCCTTCTCTGATGACTTTTTTCAAGTATTGATCTACCTCCCACACGGACTCAGTTTCTCCTTGCTTGAATTCTTTTACATCTGCTACAACCTGAGAGTAGGATTTAGGTTTCCAGAACTACTGTTTCAGGGCGTCCTTAATGTTTTGAATATATGTGCCCCCATTTTGAGATACGTACCCCATATACCAGTCCAAATCTCTTTGTTAGAAGGATAAGGATAGCTGTGTCTTTTTCAAAGTATCGCTCACCACGCCCTGCGCAACCCATACTGAGTCTGCTACAAACCAAAACCACTCCATGTCTTCATCGGCCATGCCTTTGAAGGTAGGTAATTTCAAGTGTACTTCCATGTTTTCTTAGGGGCCCGTCATAGGCGCTCTCCTCTAGTATTCGCTTGTTACTACCTAATTTCTTTATGAAGATCCTCAGGTCCCGACAACGGAACCATTTTTTGGCTCGAGGGGTCTTGACCCAGGTTCAGTGTGCAAGGTTTGCCAACAAACCCCTATACTACTGGCCCTTTCGGTAGTGACCTGCTTGCGCAGGTCAAAGTCTCACCCGAAGTAGTATGGGTGGGTCCTACAACCAGGTTTCCACACCCTAAGAAAGGATAGGTAAGGCAAGCAGAGTTGCACTAAGCCCTGTTGTTCCTGAATTACCTTGCTCTGCATAGGGTTAATTAGGTCTTTTTTCGCAACCACGTGTGCTAGATCCATAACCATATTCCTTTATGATAGTAACACAACATTACATAAACAAAACATAATAGATCCAGATCCAGAAACAAACTTACACAGATCGACGCAGCTCAAAGACAAAAAATGCACAATGCAATAATTACCAACAATTTCACAAAAATACTCACATATTCAGTTCTTTATCAATCTTTCTTATTCATTCATTCATCAATTATTCCTTACAATTCCCTTCCCAACCTGCGCACACAGCAGCAGGGTCTGCACACAACTGGGCTTGGATATCCGTGCACACATCCAGTAGGAGTCCTTTCCCCAAAACCCAAACAGACAACTTAACCCACAATTCACATCAATAGCTCATCATTCTTGTCTTTACAATACACAATGTTCCTCTATTTATAACAATCTAGCCTAGACTTTCCTATGGTCCACAAACCATGGTTTTCAGACCCCTGGTTTTCCATTTTACCCATTACAATGCTTTTGGGGCTTTGACCCACCCCAAAACCCCTGCGCTAGACTAAATCTAATCAAAAGTATTCAAAATGGACCAATTTTGCAGCTTGTATGAGATCTTATTCCAAGATTCCCATAGCATGTTACAAAAAACCAAAACTAGTGGCACCTGATGCCTCTACATCTAATCACTATCTGGAGGGTCCCAAGCCAATAGGCTCAGCTCCTGCAACCTGTAGATCATGCATCCCCTATCTGGCCATCGTTATGCACCACATGGCTCCTCGCCACTCTAAGGGTAGACCAATACATGGATCTATGTACTAGTCATCAAGGTCTTGTCAACCGTGATCAGAAACACCAGTCAACAGATTCTCACATCTATGGTGGACATCCTCTAAGAGGACCAGTACATCCTCGTTTTTCATTGCCCCTGATCCACTAGGTTCTGTAGCTCCTGACACTACAGGGCATCCTATGTACTTGGTTGGTTTCACTAGTAATCCATCTGTATACAAAAAGTAAATGAGTCAGGACCATATACACTAATTTGAAACTTTAAAATGCACCATAAAATATAAGCAAATTTTCACTTACCTTCTGTCCCCATGCTCAGCCTGGTGAAAGTGGCAAGTTCAGGTCCCCATGATAGTTCATCCCACTATAGGGATATCCATCTATGTATAACGGCATTTGATCCCAATGAGCAAAACAATCAGGTCGAAACACCCGTCTGACTACCCCCACCTACTCCTCTACACAACAGTTACCCCCAGTGATGCATCTTGGGCTCTCGCAGGCCCCCCATCCTGGATCTGTATATGAGGAAAAAGTGTAGGGATCTTCTCAAGTGTAGGTTTTAACCTTGTACATAAATTATCTGGAAATGAATCTTAAAGACAAAAAATAAATAGCAGCGAGAACATAAAACATAAAATAGATAAACACATAGATTTTCCCCTGGATCCCAAATCAGGACGACCAACTTGATTTTTCATTATATTCCTTTTAGTGTTACAACACATATATATACATGCCGAAGCATACATAAACCCCAATCCATTAACCCTAGATTAGAACATAACCATAGTTCCCTTGAATGGATCTACAAAATACCCGGGGCTGAAAACCATCATGCCCCAAAACCATGTGCAAAACTATGCAAAAAACCATGGGCAGGTCCACCCACCGGAAAATAAGGACCAAAAATTTTTTCTAGGGCACTACACCAAACCCCAATAGGGGGGGCGGTCCCCCTCGTACATTGCACACAGCGGAATGTAAAGGGGGGCCTATTGCCCCCTTTTTACCCCCTCGCACGTGATTAATCGTGGAAAGAATATAACACAAACCCAACATTATCCCACTTGTTGTTTTCTTTCCGTAGGGGGCCACAGGAGAGCTGAGTCATTAGCCCATATTTGCAACACCCATTATTTCTCTACAACAAGAGAACTTCTGAGTGCTCACATACTTTGTCAATGCATCTCCAAAATTCTTCAAAGTGTCCACCTTTACCAGCAACACCATTTTAGCTTCAACCATATATCTCACAAAGTGATATTGAACATCAATGTTATTTTTATTTGAATGATAAGCCGGGTTCTTAGCCAAGAAAATTACACTTTGGCTATCACAGTCTATCCTTATAGCTTACTGCACCAACCCCATACTTGAACACAATCTCTGCAACCAAACTGCTTCCTTGCTTGCATGAGTGGTTGCCATGTATTCTGCCTCTGTAGTTGAAAAAGCCACTACAGATTGTCTTTTACTCATCCAACTGACTGCAAATCCAAATAGGCTAAACACATACCCACTTTTAGATCTTCTTTGGTCCATATCTCCAGCCCAGTCTGCATCAACTAAACCACGAATTTCCAACACTCTTTCCAATCATGGTCTTCCTTGGTAGCACAAGCCATAATCACTAGTGCCACACAAATATCTGAAAACCCACTTCACTGTTTTCCAATCCTCCTTCCCTAGGTTTGACATAAACCTTCTCAATACTCCCACTGCATGTGCAATGTCTGGTCTAGTACATACCATTGCATACATTAGGCTACCCATTGCACTTGCATAAGGAACACGTGACATATTCTCCTCTTCTTCTTGTGTCTTTGGACATTGTTCAACAGACAGCTTTGTACCTACAGGAATCATAACATTCACCGGTTTACTATCCTCCATATTGAACCTCTGCAATATAGTCTTGACATACTTCCTTTGGTTTAACTAGAGCTTCCTATTTTCCCGATCTTTCTCAATTTCCATGCCCAAAATATAGTTTACAGCACCAAGATCCTTTATGTTGAATTTGGAGAATAGTTGGGTCTTCAAATCTTGGATAATTTATTTTTCATTTCCAATCAACAACATATGATCCACATACAATACCAAATAAATAACATGGTCACCAATTAATTTAAAATAAACACAGTGATCCTCCTTGCTTCTGGTGAAGACAAGTCCTCGTATATAGGTATCAAATTTCTCATACAACATCCTTGGTGACTGTTTTAACCCATACAGAGACTTCTTTAACCTGCATACCAACTCTTTCTTCCCCTTCACCATAAACCCTTTAGGTTTTTTCATGTATATCTCTTATTCCAGATCCCCATGAAGAAATGTTGTCTTCACATCCATCTGTTCTACCTCAAAATCAAATGCAGCAGCAACAGATAAAAGTAATCTAATAGAAGTAACTTTGGCAACAGGAGAAAAAATATCACCAAAATAAATTCCCAGCACTTGGGAATAACATTTTGCTATCAACCGCGCTTTGTATTTCTCCACCTTTCCTTCTACATTCATATTCTTCTTAAACACCCATTTTCTCCATATGGGATTCCTTCCAGTCGGAAACTCCACCAGATCCCATGCCTCATTTTTATGCAAGGATGCCATTTCATCGACCATGGCCTCCTTCCAGAGTTTTCCATCCTCTGAATCTACTGCCACCCTGATGGGTCTGGGATCATCATCAATTATATTTAAAGAAAATTTTGAATAGAAAGTTGATGGACATACCTTTCTGGTTGTCTTCTTTCCCGAACTGATCTTCTCACAGCTAGAGTTTGTGGGTCTTCCTCTTCTGAGTCTTCTTCTATTGTAATGTCTGATTCATCCTCCTTTAGCTCAAACTCTATCTTCTCAGGTTCCTTTGGTAGGACTTCATGTTTAACAATATATTTCACCTCTCTAAACACCACATCTCGGCTGTATACAACCTTCCTTGTTTCCGGGTTCCAAAGCTTGTAACCCTTTAAACCATCCTTATACCCAATAAAGATGTACCTTTCAGATTTATTATCCAACTTGGTCCTTTTCTCCTTTGGAACATGCACATATGCATCACATCCAAATACCCTCAGATGTGAAAGAGAGGGTTTCTTACCAGTCATACCTCATGTGGAGTCTTATCCTCCAACGTTGATGAAGGTTATCTATTAACCAAGTAACATGTAGTCTCCACTACCTCTGCCCATAATTCTTGTCCTAACCCGGTACCACTAAGCATGTTTCTTGCCTTTTACATCAGCGTTTTGTTCATTCTTTCTGCAACTCCATTTTTCTAAGGTGTGTATGGAGCAGTATTTTTCCATGCTATACCACACTTCTTACAGAAATCTTCAAATTCCTTCTTTCATAAATACCCACCATTATTTGTCCTCAGCACCTTTATCTTCTTCTCTATCTTGTTTTCCACCAGAGCCTTAAATTATTTAAATATGTCAAAGACTTCAGATTTCTTCCTTAAGAAATATATTCATGTATTCCTTTAGAAGTCATATATGAATGAAACATAGTACACAAACTTACCCAGTGATGGAACCGACATAGGTCCAAACATATTACTGTGCACAAGCTCTAATATATTTTTCTCCCTTTTAGCACCAGAAGGAAAACTCACCCAATTCTGCTTCATATGTACACAATGTTCACAAAAATCGAAATCTAGAGAGCTATTAGACATACCTTATACCATACCATTTCCATGCAGTATCTCAAGGCCCTTCTCTCCAATATGTCCAAGCCATTGATGCCATACCATTGTATTTTCTCTAGAGACCGCTAGGCTTTCCGCTCCACTTTCGGGAACCACAAAAATGTTGCACCCAAAAATAATAGTGTTGCCCTGAAGCTTCTACAGAGTTCCAATCTGAACTCCCCGCATTAATATCAGTGCTCCTCGAACCATCTTATAGGTATCTTTCTTGAACACTATTTTTACACCTGCATCATCCATCTTGCTTACAGAAATAAGATTTCTAGCCAATGTAAGAATGTGCATAACACTAGGAAGTGTTCTAATCCTTCCACCTTACAGCTTTAGCTTTACTTTTTCACATCCAACGATTCTAGCCTTTCTATAATCACCTAGGAAGACATCACCGCCATCATATTTCTCATACTCGCAGAACCACTCCCTGTGGGGATTGAAATGAAAATATGCACCCGAGTCAATCAACCATGACTCTTGATCTACATGTGTATTTGAAGAAGAAGCCAAATACACATCCCCACCTTCATCCGAGGTGGTTTTTTCCTCTGCAGAAGGAGCATCATCAGATCCCTTTCCTTTCTCAGGAGCCTTAGATCTATAGTCCTTTTTGTAGTGCCCTTCTTTTCTTCATTTCCAGCAGACCTTTACAAACTTTCCAGGAGATTTATATCTCCCTCAATATTTAGATCTCCCACTCAAAACCTTATTCTTGTTTCTGTTTTTGGGACCTTCCTCGTATAGATAAGGCATCTCCATTCTGACCCTCCATATTTCTTCATCTCATTTCCTCCGACAACAAGACTGAAACAATGTCATCAAAATTCAAGGTAGTTGTATTGCTACCTATTTCAATAACCAGACTGTCACACGAATCTGGTAGAGAACACAACAAACTGATGCACTTATCTTCATTTGAGATTTTAACATCAATAGATGACAACTGACTTACCATAGTATTGAAGGCGTTCAGATGCTTTGTCACCGAGTCTCCATCCTTCATCCTCAGGTTATACATCTTTTTTTGCAGGAACAATTTATTCACCAAATATTTAGATTGGTACAAAGTCCCTAGCTTGTCCCACAAGGTCTTCTTTGTAGCTTCCCAAGATACATTCAACAATACTGAATTTGAGACACACAACCGTATTGTGCTCTTTGCCTTCTGATCCACCTTCTTCTAGTCTTCATCTGACATTATCGTTGGTTTAGTACCTGGATCTACCGCGATCCACTGATCTTTATCCACCAACAGATCCTCCATCTTGAGCTTCCACAAATCAGAACTCTAACCATTAAATTTCTCGATCTCTATCTTCCCGCCACTCACCATCTTCTTTCACCACAAGAATTGATCCTATAGATCTCCCACTGAACAGGGTCTACCTCAGGCCTGAGAAAAAAACCCCTCAGCAGCAAAGGCGTCCCCTTGAAGCCGAAACTGCTCTGATACCAAATGTAGGTTTTAAACCTATACATAAATTATCTGCAAATGAATCTTAAAGACATAAAATAAACAGTAGTGAGAGCATAAAATATAAAATTGATAAACACAGATATTTTCCCCTGGATCCCAAATCTGGATGACTAGCTTGATTTTTCATTATATTCCTTTCAGTTTTACAACACATATATATACATGCCAAAGCATACATAAACCCCAATCCATTAACCCTGGATTAGAACATAATAGTAGTTCCCTTGACTGGATCTACAAAATACCAGGGGGTGAAAACCATCATGCCCCAAAACCATGTGCAAACCTATGTACAAAACCATGGGTGGGTCTGCCCACCGGAAAATAAGGACCAAATTTTTTTTCCAGGATGCTGCCCCCAACCCCGACAGGGGGGGCTCTTTCCCCCCTTGTTACCCCCCTGCACGTGATTAGTCATGGAAATAATATAACACAAACCCAACATCAAAGAAGAGTGAGAAAAGAACTGTGTCATATGCACAGTCATGGTTCACCCGCCACTTGCACAACAATATTTTTTTTCTCGATGACAAAAATATAATCTAGTCCCATCCATAGTAGGTCCCACTCAATACACCCTCAACCAGCATCATCTGCCCTCTGGTGATGTGGTGGAGCACCTAGTTAACTAGGATCCATAGCACCACTGCAACCACAACACGAGTCTCTAGCCTCTCTAGATCTCCGATTGGTATCTGCATTCCTTTCACATATAAACCTGGTCAATAGTGGCACTCTAAAAATTCTGTTATGTTCCACCCTTGCGGTAACATTGGTTGTGTGTTTACCACCATCCCTAGTGGTGGGAGACTGGTTAGGAAATATATATCCTGAATTTTCTGCTCGATCCGGTGCCCTTGCACTATAAATATCTCACGATATAGGTCCCAATAACTAACTATCCGGGCTAGCAAGGGTTCTCCTACCCTCATCAATGGGTTCTCAACAAATTTAAGGACCCCAAACCTGGCCAATGCGGCGCGAAATACATGATCCTCTCGGATCTCAGAACGTAAATTATCTAGGTCTCTTTCTCTCCAGATGATCCTCAACTCTGCCATACCTACAAAAAACCATCTTGTTTGTTAGCATACAGAAAGGAAATACTGCATCATAACTATAAAATCCCAGCTCTCATCCAAAAAGAGCACTGAAACCCCTTTCTCTAATAGGGCGCACTTTTCAGGCCATTTCCTGGGACAAGTCATAGTTTTCTACCCAATACCTACTACCCAAGTCATAGAAAAGACCCCAAAAAGTGCAACCCGCCTATGAGGAGGAGCAGTGGTCTATTTATGGGCTCTGAGTGCCAAATATGAAACTTTAATCCACTAAATTGAAACAATATGGTTAAGCCTCTTACCTGCAACTAACAGATATTGATTCCAATGGTCGGTTTGTTCTCTACGATTGACACAAGATTTAGGGCATTATCTCTTCTCTACATTCACCACAACTACACTTGAAAATGAATCAAATTGGAGGTAAATTGCCTCATTAAAAGAAAAACCTCAAATTTTTCTTTCGCCAATTACAACCGAACCGTAGCTCGGTTTTACAAACCATCATCACCATTGGAAAGCTCTCATCGAGCACTCAAATGGGTATCCTTTCATTTATGGTGATTTGATACTTCAGTCCGAAGCCTTTTTTCCAAGAAGGGTCTCTTCGACGCTTCTAAAAATTTAATTTCTTCACTTTCAACACTTGTACTTGGGGCACCACTTTTCCTTCATACTTGTCTATGCTTGTGTCAATTTTCGTCATGAGTAACCATCTTTTACTCATGCTTTTATGGTCCCCACTGAGCCTATTCTGTGTGGAAACATCATCAAGTCTCCCTTGTTTAGAGCATCCGAGTTGAGTCATCATCACATCCATGGAGTCTATCCTAAGTTCCTTTTGTCTCCTTCCATAGTCTTCCATCCTTTATTGCTTTTTTACCTCTCTTGTGTCACACATTTTCGCCTCCAGGCATACTGTCCCCTATCCCCTTCAGAGTGGAGTCAGTATATGCCAGGTCATTCATGCCATTTATGCTCTAACAATGGAAGTCTGCAGCCCGCTACTCAGTCCCCCCCATTCCACCATCATCCCTGGTGTCAGTCTATCAATCGCTCTACTATTCTCCCCCATGCCTTAGTTGAGGATTCTTTATTTCCTTACCTATGGCAGACCTCCTTCTGTCGACATTAGCTTATTCATTCCAGAAGATAGGTCTAGAGGGCGGTGTGCCTTCATTCTAGCATCACTCTTGCTCGGTGCCTTAGATTAGGAAAAGGGACCCTTTATTTCCCTTTGACTTGATCGTTTCTCAGTTCCAGTTCATTATGGCATGATCGAGATCCATATACTTGATGTTTCAGTGATGCAGCAGATTGTACCTATGATTCCCTGGTGTGTGTGAGATGTTTCAGACCTCATGAGGGGGTGGCCCTTCAGGTATCCCCCCACATACCCGAATGACCTCTTTACTACAGCCTTGGATGCAACTCTATAGATTTGATGGTAATAGCCTTAGCCGCTTGCAGCGCCTTTTTAGTTTGCATGTATCATTTAGATTTCAGATCACTTTCCTATTTTACAGGGCCTCTTCAATTGTTATTATATCTCATGTACTTAGATATTATTGTATAAGTCCTTTTTTTTGTCCCAGGCATAGTATGTATGTGGGCATTATGATTTTTATGTAGCCCATGTTTATCCTGACATGTTCTATATAGCTCATTCCCATGTTTTTTGGGTGCACCATTATTGTTTGTACTTTGTCTCGAAGTGCATAGGTATGCCTCCCCCGCCTCATTAAGAACAAGTACTCACTCATAAAATATACTTGTCATATGTGTAAGTCTTGCCTCCTCAGGGTCTTGTCCTCTCTCACTTCATTCCGTCTTATATTTCTCTCTCTCTGAATTCCCTTCAGTGTTTAGTGATTTTGTTTTTACAATGTACTTCGTGTTAGTACCCTATAAATTATAGGATCTCAAGGTGATTGGATACTTCATATTTCATGCAAGGTTTTCATTATTGAAAGGCTTTTAAAAATTCAAATGATTTGAAATAAAAAGGAAAAATGAAAAAAGAAAGAAATAAAAGAGGGTATAAAAATATAGAAAAGGAAAAGAGAAAAGAATGAAAAGAGAAAAAAAGGGTAAAAAATAAAGAAAAACCCCAAAAAATAAATAAACTGAAAGTGTTGCAAGTTCAAATGCCACTAGTCTTTAGATATATCTATCCAGGCATACAATTTAATCATGATTAGAAAATTTTCAATTTCTGTTGATAGGTTAGAAAATAAAGATTTTCCAAACTATTTAATCTTGGCTTATCAGTAGATAGGTAGAAAATGAGATTTGTTCAATAGCTTAATCTAAACCAATAAGAGAAATAAGGGATAGGGGTTAGGTTAGAATTTTAAAAGAAAATGTTCAGGGCCTGCAAGTCTAAAATCACCTTACAAAGGAAGAGAAAATGTTAGATGAGTAGTTCGGGTAGGCAGATATGCAAAGGAGGAAGAAACAAAAGGAAAATGTGAAATTGTGACTTCAAAATACTTTGAGGAAGAATATATTTTATCCTAAGCCCTCTGCAAGTCCCGCCAAGCACCAAATCGCAATTCACATAGACCAAATCGCAAAAATTCCTTGCCATTCATTCAGTTCCCAAAATCCTCCAATCACCACTAAATCACCCGATTTTCGATTTACGATGTAAGCGGGTCCGACATCTCGCCACGTCACCTCCCTCTCCCCGCACTTTGCACATTGCAAGTTTTAAAGTTTACCTCTATTGCTCATAACTAAATCTGCCAAAGTGCTATTTGTGATATTCGTAGGCCCCTCCCTACCATGTCACCACACTTCGCACTTTGAAAATCTTAGCACTTACCTCCTCCACTTATAACTAATTCTACCAATTTTCGATTTGCAATATCCATGGGCCCCTCCCTACCATGTCACCTCCCCCTCCTCGTACTTCACACTTTGTAAATATTAGCCCTTACCTCCACCGCTTATAACTAAAACTGTTGATTTGTAATTTGCGATAGTTGTGGGACCCATCCTGCCATGTCACCTCCCTCTCCCTGCACTTCGCACATTAAAAGTTTTAAGGTTTACCCCTACTTCTCATAACTAAATCCGTCAATGTGCAATTTGTGATATCTGTGGGCCCCTCCTCGCCATGTCACCTCCCTCTCCCTGCACTTCGCACTTCTAAAATTTTAGCACTTACCTCCACCGTTTATAACTAAACCCGTCAATTTGCGATTTTTGATAGCCATGGAACCATCCTGCCACGTCACCTCCCTCTCCCCATACGCCACACATCGCAAGTTTTAAGGCTTACCTCTACTACTCATAATTAAATCTGTTGATGTATGATTTGCGATAGATGTCAAGTCCAACCTCCTTGCCATGTCACACATTCCCCCCCCGGCACTCATCACTAGATCCAAGTCCACAGTCCCATCACCCCATCGCATAAGCTCTAAACACCTCCCACCTTACCTTCCATCTCTGCCCCTCACCTTGCCATCGACGACCCTCTATCCATTTCGCCCCCGCTCAACCATTTAACGTTAACAAAGGGGGGAGGGGGTCTCGAATGGGGTGTATCCATTACCGCATACTCCTCGATGTGTCGCTCTCCCATAGTTTTAGCCCCCCCTCTCTATTACCACTTACCACTTGATCCCCCCTCTGAAAATTTGTTTCCGTTGTCCTACAAACCGTTGTCAACCTGTGACCATTTTGAATGTCGGCGCGCCACATCATCCATCACCTATCCACTTCGCCCCGTCACATCCCCTCCCACCAATACCACCATTGCACCATGAATGGTCAGGTTGTTATCCAGTGGACCCGTGACAACTCAAGGGTTACCCTCCAGCCACATGTTAAAACCTGAATTCACCGTCGTGCCAAAGTTTTCATTGTTGTTACTATTGAATTGCTACATGTTGTGATATTTACAGACAACTGCAGAGGATATCACGACCAGCCACCTTGGTCGAAGGGTAAATTTCACATCAATGAAGGAACAATCAGTGCTCTCTGAGCCTGGTTACAGTTCTCATTTCATCTAATTTATTTCTAATCCTGATCCCTTCAGTCATACCCCTTCCTTGGTATCAATTCATACATTCCCCCCCCCCTTCTCTATTCCCTTTCTATTACAACCCATTCTCCATTGCAGGTGAAACAGAGAGTGAAAAAGAAAATCATGCCTCCTAAGGTAGATCAATAACCTTTTAATCCCATAATCTACCCTCAAGTAGACTTAGACCATATTCCATTGGCTGACAGTGATTAAAATATCCACAAGATAGAGTCTGACATCGACTTATTTGATGTCTACTACTAGCTTGAGGATAAATTCCTTAAAGAAATAGATGAGATAGGCCTTTGGGAGACAAAATTGCCTTTTTACATTTTTCCCAAAACCCATAGCTGCCCTGCGTTAGTCATAAAATGTCAATCCTACTATGACATCAACCAGAGATCCATAGTGAACTCCTCTAGAGAAATTTTATTTCACATCAAAGCCCCATCCATTCAAGAGATGGTGCAAGCCCCCATTATTGAGAACACTATCATTTTTTCAAATGAGGCCCTTGTATCTTTATACCAAAAGCTAGATTTCACTAGTAGGGCCAAAACCTTAGAGCTTTTCATGGCCTCCAATGCATCCATGCCTACCAAAAGTCCTCCTTATCCATCATCCATCTTCCTTGATAGAACCCAACACGTCATCTTTGTTTTCTCTTACTTGTTAGGATATCACAATGATCAATGGATAGATGAAGCCATAATTGGTTTCTTTTCTATCCTCTCTGCAGATGTCAAGCCCACTATTATGTTCAACTATGCTTAGTTCCTTGTTGATACAATCCATGATCATTTATTGAAGTTTTAGACAGAAGCGATATTTAAATAAACCTCTGTGTTGGTGTACATGTTTGTTCATTTCGAATCTAGCAAGTTTCAATTTGATATGATGAAGCAGAATGGTGATTCTCAGCCCGAATCAATGATATTCTGGACTACTTTGTTGATGAAGGAGCAAGAATATTATTCATACAATATATTTGTAGACCTATTTTTTCATCCAGCAATCAATGTTCTCAGCAGAACCACAGAACCCGCGGCCAGTGAGGAAATCAAGAAACTGATGTAGTTGACAGAATAGATCAGGACAGTAGACTAGTATCTCTACCAAAACAACATGGAGATTAGGGTTTATGGTAGCGAATTGCCCCCCTATAAACTACCCAAATACCTCTCCATGAGGATCTTTTACCTTGAGCATATCAGAAATTTAAATGATAGATGTTGATGAGGTGCATTTTTTTTTAGCCAAGAAGAAGTCACAATTTAGGATAAAATCCCAAACCATCCCATTCATCTCCAACAATAGAGTAGTAGGGGGAGAGGCAGATAAAATACTAAAAGAGATGAAATTCACACACAGTTTCACATGGTCCTATTATCCAATGGGGATCATCACCAATAAGAGGGTGTAAACAAATTCCACACCCTACATCCATACCCATAGAATGGAGATAGAGAAGTACATGAACCGAGAAGAGTGGGTGGCAAACACACTCGAGGAGGCTGAAGAGCGGGTTGTCTCTACTTTAGGAATCCAAACACCAACTCCACAACAGAGGAAAGTTGTAGGAGTTCAAGATGACAAAGGGAAGGAGCCTGAAAAGTAAATAGAGAGCAAGAGGACCAGGGAGGATCAAATAGACATGGACATTGATTCCTCCACTAAGGAGTTAAAAAATGAAGTATAGGAAGAGAGTAAGGATCAACATGAGCCTTGACCAAGGCAGTGAGAAAAATCAAGAAATTGTCATCACAATTGGAGATTCACCAAGTTCATCTCTAGTGGGTGGCCACACAATCTTCTCCACATCCTTGGCCATCGTTCCATTCCAACAACTTAATGTGCAGACTCCTACATCTACTTCAACTGCAGAACAGAAGGAGGAAGACATCTATGACACATTCAAGGAGATCAAAAGAAGGAATAAGGTTCTCAAGACCAACACCTACAAACATTTTTGGAAAAAAACAGGCAGCTCCTAGAGTAGTCTCCTATCAGCCTTTGAATCTGGAAAGGGAGAATGAAGATGGCATTCTTGGAGGCACTAATTCCTCAACCCAAAGGTGCAGTAGACAATAAGAAGACATTTTTTTTTTTTGATGCAAGGAACAACCACCCAATAGACCAGCTAGAGATGCACAATAAGACTGGGGAAATAATCTCCTCCACCCTAAGTAGCACAACCATGAGCCTCTCAAAACTACAGGTTAATTTTTCCAACACACAGTCACAATTAAAAGTGGAAAGGATCTCAGCCATGGCCAAAGATTCAAGGATAAAATCTCTGGAGGATTTAGTGATACAACTCGGGTACAATCCATCAAACATAGTAGTGACATAAACCTTGGTGAGGAAGAATAATGTAGACATAACTTCTTTGGGGAGGAAACTTAAGATGCTAGTGACATAAGACCCTATGGAAAAGTAGATAGAAGCCATTGAAACACAGAAAGCAGAAATGATGAAATTTATTGTTGAAAAAATAGAGTAGATCAAGACAATGGAGAATGAGATGGATAAAATGATCAAAAAAAGACAAAAGGAAATAAGGGATGCAATGAAGGGAGCAACAAAGGAAGTAGCTAAGGCCATTATCCCCCTAAAATAAGTTCCTCTCATAGTGATTCCATTATCCATAAAATATATGAGTGCCTCAGGAGAAAGCACTGAGTAGCTAGCCAAGGCAAAGGATAACATATCATTATGGTCAAAAAAGATTAAAAAGTTGCAAAATCAACTCAGTGACCTGCTAAAGCAACTCAAGGGGAAAGAATCTGCCTATGCCACAAAGTTTCAGTTTAGAAAAAACCTAAATGAGAGCTTGCATAAGTCTCTTCGGGAGTCTTAAATTGGCTGCATGATGGGAAGGGTGAAACAAATTATATGGTTGGATATAATTGAATCTGTGAATGATATATGGCCTCAAACTAGATATTTTTTGAACAGAGGAACGTAATTGATGTAGTGAAAGCTACCATTGATAAAACCAATGAAGAACTTGGAAATAAGCCCCAAAATGCCCACAACATCATCAGATTCCTGAATTCCAAGGGCAGCGATGAATTGGAGTAATTGGAAGTGGCTGACAGAACAATATATGTTCTTGAAGTTAAAAGGGTTTTGAATAAGAAGAGTCTGGTCACTCAACTAGAATAAATATGCCATCAACTAGAGATTGGGGTGAGTAGGTTTTTCAACATGATTCAGCCACTGAACAAAAGAGGTTTTCGTTCCTTGTTTTTCATCAATGATAAACTGATGCCCAGAAATGATTACGTAAAGAGGCTCACAGAGATCTCCAAGGACACATCCAAGCTCAAAAATATGAAGAGCACCATGACTATGAAATAATTATATGAAGTCATCATCAACGATGTCTCCATACAACATGAGGTGAAGCACATTTTAACCAACATTCGTGAAGTACACCAAGACTAATGAAGTCTACAGGAAGATGAACAGGACCAAGATCCCGAATTTAGACAGTTGGGAAAATCTATGCAAGCTCCAAGAAGGATGACAACTCAGGTTAGTGATGAAGTTGGAAACCAAGTGAATTTCCAGTGTCAGCACATCCAGTGTATCAGATCCGCCAGCACAGCAAACCACCATAACGTTAGGTAACGTCTCCACAAGGATGTCGAGCACCTGCGAAGGGGGCCATTACAATTAAGGGACACTTCCACTGTACAGACATCTGCCTAAAAATAGTCACAACACATCCATGGATAATGTGTACAGACCCATTTTCAGTTACTCTTGTGATAAACGAACTGATTGCCCTTTCAGTAATGGAAATCTGGTGCAAATAGTTTAAATATAAGGTTTCATACTATAACAAGGGTTGGACCCTAGTTTTGTAATCACTTTTCATTGCAAGTATTCATACTTTTCAAGTTGGAGCATCAATAAAGAGATTATTCTACAATATTCATGTGTTGTGTTGTCCTGGTGATGTTTTTCCTTATTCATGCTTAATGTTTTCCCACTATAATATTTTCACGTGTTTCATTTATAATTCTATTTGTAAAGAAGGAAGGTTAGATTAATATTTTCTTTTTTAGAGCACCTTAACTCTTACTGCCTTTACAATTTCAATGTTTTCTTCTGATGTATGGTTTAAGAATTCTTAGTTGCTCTTAAGTCATTACTGAAAGCACTTTTCTCAATCCTATAATTCCACTCAGTTATAAACACCAGTATTTTCAGCTATCTTGCCTTGAATTTTCTCTGTAATTTGATGTGTACACCCAGCCTATTTTGACTCCATAGCCCAATGGAAACTGTTTAAAGGAACCCCCTTAAATCCAACCATGAACCATCGAACATAAAAAATTCCCGCACTCAATTAAACTATTTTAATATCAGTAAACTCAAAAAAATATAAATCCCATAGAGAGATCCCTCTCTGAGTCTAGGAGGGCTAGATCCTGGGCTTCAAGTGGTTTTGATGTTGTTCTTTATAATTTAGACTTGCCAATCTTATAAATTATAGAGTGATAACACTTCGGTCATACGATTAGCTCCTAACACTCACACGTTGGGGGGCAATCCGTTACACCAATTTTTGTTCATCTAACCTATTACTATTAGATGGACTAAAGTACACCATGTAAGACCAATTTTACCGTGGTAAAATTGCTTTCACTATGAGAAATAATTTAATAACCCATAGTTTATTAAATTATTTCTAGTCTAAATAGGAAACCCCATGAGGAATAATTAAATAAATCATTATTTGTTTAATTTTCCTCTAGGGATTATTAACTAAACCACTCTTTAATTAATATTCCTGGTCATATTTAACCCAAAACATTAGAATTAATTAGATAAATTATTATTCATCTTATTATTCTCTAGGAATAATTATTTAAATCATTATTTAATATATTCCTTGTTGAATTTGACTAAATCATTTTTAAATAATTAAATAAATCATTGTTTATTTAATTATTCCTTAACCTCATCCTTGAAATAATAAATAAATAAATAATTTATTTATTATTTCTAAATAGAGGGATTTAACCAATTCTAAATTCCTTTTCCCTCCACCAAAAATGATAAAGTATTCCAAGTAAGTTGGATCTAGATTTGGTTAATAATATTTTAACTATGCACCAATATCTAGACTAACTCAATATTTTGCTAAAAATATAAGGGTTTTCCATTCATTCACTACCTCTTTTTGATCACCTTTTGATCTATATTTTTGGTCTGACTTTGATCCTCCATCCTTGTCATATTTTTTCTACTTTTTCTTGTGAACTCCCTTTGAATTCTAATTTTTCTGGGTTTTTGGACCATCAAGAGAGAAATAGATCTTGGATCTAAAGCACTAAGGACATACAAGAACCCATCCCATTGAGGAGGACTAGTAAAATCTTTCTGTGTCCCCTTCCCAGGTGTCATAATACAAAAAATGCTTTATAAATTCTTCTCTTGTCTATTGGATGTATGGAGTAACTCTTGTTTATTCACTGTTTAATGTCTTTAACTACATAGATTTGGATTGTTGTAGCACTTATTTTGACTACCTACTGTAGATCTAAGGAAATTGACAACCACATTTGATGTGAGGGAAGTTTTTTATGCACAACTAAAGTGAGATTTTTTCGTACACTTGTGATTAGAATTCACACTAACACAAAGCGCTGAGAATCGTAGATCAATGGCCTTAGTTGTGAATGAAGTCAGACCAAAAATTGAAGCTGATCTCAACCCAAAATCTCTGAAATTTTTAATCTTCCTGAAATTACTATCTTTGAGTATTTTTATTTTTCTTTCTATCCACTTATGAAAACAACTCAAAATTGAAAATTAAATGCTCAGTTTCTGATTTGATTTATATACAGCTTCTATCTATAAATAAGGTTGGATTCCTTCAAGTGAAATTCGCTTTCCAGTGGTATCGGGCCAACATTAAGGTGTTGGACCTAATTCCTTTGTGCTTCATGAATTCAGTAATAAAATTTGTGATGCACCATATAAATTTTCTAGGTAAAACATTTTGTACATACCCCAGCATAAATTCTTTTTGTTGACCAAAGAAATTTTTCATATAGTCAACCACTAGATTATAGAATTAATGAGAGAATTTTTCAGCATCCCCATCTCCTGAAAAATATTCTAACATGTATATTGTTGAAAAGGAATCCTATTTCACTGTTTTAATCCTTAATTTGGGGTTGTATAACAATAAGTTTATTGGCACAATCAAATAAAAAGGTTTTTGATTCAAAAATACGCTTGCACAACTACTTGTTAAAATCTTCACAGCATGTGTTGGTGTTAAGATATGAATTATATGATTCACTATTTTCCCACATTAAATGTCAATCTAGGATTCATCTGGTTATTTCAAGGATAACATGCAACATATATGCAGAAAACAATTACACAACTCCGTGTTGATCATTAATGAAACAAACCATGTGTAACAACAATAAACTATAATGGAAACAAGAGTAACAAAAATATTTACTGTAACAAAATATAAAGAAACAAAAATCAATATTGACAACAATCACACTTAAACCATTATAGAGATAAAGGAAATATGCAGCACAATGAAAAAGAGAATTAAACACACACTAGTCCAATATCACCTAGTCAGGAGAGCGGGCCCAACTCCCTGACTAGGGCTATGGAAAATTCATGAACTCAAGGAAATAACAGGAAACCATAAATTGCATTAACTATAATAAAATTACAATAAAATGTTATTGTTACATGCTCAGAGTCTTTCATATGCTAAACTATGTATTTTAGATCTGAGTAATTACTTATACATTGTAGTAAACAATAGACATCCCCTAATACTACATTATTTTCCCATCTATAATTATACAATGATCCAAAGGATTACAAAGATAGCATATACATGATATTAAAGGACTATTGTTGTTACAACAGAAAATTCAAAATAGCAATGCCAACTTAGGAATTCAAACCGCAACCTAGTCAACTCCTGCCAAATCTCTATCAAAACTTATATTATCAAGTCGCTAAGGTAACAATTCTATTCAACTATGCTTAATTAATCAATATTCACAAAGACATGATGGTTTGGATATATCTTTGCAGTTCATAACATAAATTGATCTAGTAAGGAGGTGAAAGGTATGCAAGAAAGGGTAAAAATAGAGGTAAAGAGGATAAAATTCTAGCAACCAACATCTATCCCAACTAGCCTTATTGCATGTCCTCATGTAGGCTGTAGCTTGTGCAGGTCTGGGTTCGAAATATGGTGACTAGTATGGAGTTGTTCAAGATCATACTCCTTAGCCATGTTTGTCCCAGGAAGATTAAATCCCCATCTCTTGGAAACTTCCATCGACCAATCATCATCAACCACATAGATCGACATGTATTCTTTAACTGACACCCAAATAAGAGTAAATCAGAATCTCAACCCTATCCATGAGGTCTCACGTTTTCATATGAGTGCAATATATCGTGGCACTCTTTCTAGGGCCCAAAGAATGTTAGGATCCCCAAAAGGTTCTCGTACCCTAACTATTGATGATGATACCATCCACCTTTTCTGAAAGCCATCCTTGGCTTCATATTAACAAGTATAGATTTTCTTTGTACATAGGTCTGTACACCATTTCTACATTGTGATCATATTCCCTACATGTCCCTCAAGCTTCAAAAAGGTGTTGTGTTTGTTGAAAATGTTGACAACCTGAAATTGTTCCATCCTAATCATGAGTGGTCGACTTGATTGATTTTACTCAAAAGTATCAAAATATTTCTTCCATTCCGCTTAATTGATACTAATAGAAGTAAAATCCCTCATCTATATGTCTCCTACATAAGGCACATGCACTACAGGGAAAAGACCCTCTAGCGGATGTTTTTTAGGAAGCCCTTATAAAAATACCCCAGACATTCGTTTCTAGCGGAGGTTACTAGAGGATGTTGATGGGCAGAGGGTTTTGAGGATGTTTTCCACTCGGTGCACTTATCATCCGAAACCACACCAGTGCACTCAACAAGAGAAAGAATCAATGCGCACAAAACATTGGCACACTGGACACCATGAGCTCCGTACACACCCGCCGGGTGCATTGTATTAATGTACAACACCAATGCTTTACAACTCTTCTGCACTGATGCGTCATAAAACACCGCGCCAAAACTAAAACTACCCGGTGTGGTATTAAAAAAATCGCACTGGTGTGCTTATAAACCCCGTGCACCATAACAGGGTTAAATAAAAAAAAATTTACAGCCAAAAAAATGCATTTTTCACTTTTCTTAGTGGTCCAGACCTCTCAAGCACTGGTTCAATTTATCCTTATCTGAGCCACAATTTATCCCATTGCAGCCATTACACACATTGCTGCTATGCATTTCCCACCAATATCCACCTTGCATTTTCCAAAACGGTGGTGAAATTTCCTTTTACAAATTCTACAGCCAATATGCCTCCTCGGTGGCCAAATGTGCAGGTATTTTTCTTGTTTTTCCATAATAAAGATTTTTAGTGGATTAGAATTTCAAATAACCTTAAAATTAACTGTTTAATAGAAATAAATAAATAAAATTTCGTGTAGTGCGCTCGAGCCATTCGGCTCGCACCAGTAAGCGGTGTTTCTTGTAAAATTTACAGGCCGCACGGCAACCGGTGTTAACAATATCCACATGATTTCTAGGGCAGTACCAAAAGACGCACCGCGTTATTTTAAAATAAATCAAAAAAAGTGTGGTGCAGTCATTTAGCCTGCTACACCGTTGACCATGTGTAATAGCGGCAACGCGGCGCATTGATGGAAATATTTGCCCCGGTATTTGTCAGCGCACCGCATTCGGCATTCCAATAGGGTCAAAAATGCGGCTTGGTAAAAGATCACACCATTGAGTATGTAAATAGTAAGGAGGTCACAACTATATGCGCCAGGGTGTAGATTTTAGTCAGTGCACCGCACTCCTGACACCATACATAGTCAACGGTGCTCTGAAAATTTTTAGGTGCACCGCTTGTGATGCATTGAATGGCATCTGGGGCATTTTCCCCGGTGTGCAACAAACAAAAGACACACTGGAACTGGTGTATGACTGTTTTTTGTGATGCATCGACTATTTTTTTTTTTTCAAAAAAAAATTATATATGTATATTCCTAAATACATGTCTCATTTAATAAAAATAATTATTTAATATGTCAATCATTCAGAGAGAAGAGGAGGAACAACAACAACAATAGGTAGAGAAGTATAACATGGTTCACCTATTGGAGGCATGAGAGAGGGAGAGAGATGGGTACCCTCGCCCTATTACAATAGCTACCCAGGGGCTCCTAAGTTAGGTAGGCCTCCTCAAGTTCTATGAGGAGGCTACTTCCCTAAAGGTCTATGGTATGTTTTTGAGACATCTTATCCATAGGTGGAATGCCCACCGAAAGGCTTTCTAGGTTGGTCCTAACCAGTGGTACATGCCCACTAAGGAGGATATATATTTCATTACAAGGCTATCGAGGAGAGGGGTGTATTTTCCCTCATTCCTAGAGGTTCAAGTTGGTTGTGTAGTAGGGATTCAGTTAGTGTACTCCTAGAGATACATTGGAGCATCAGTACCGTCTCCTTCTAATTTTCAGGTCGCTAGAGGTCAGTTATGTATTGGTGCATTTGGTAGTGAGGAGGTGCAGTGCCTCTCACTTATCCTTTCGACCATTTCACACAACACCAGTGATGGGAAATGCATTAGTTTCTCGCTTTTATATTATGTTGATTTTTTAGTACAGGAGCCATGACTTGTCAGGTGGTCTGCCATTTTTTTGAGGCAGTTCTGTACTACCTTAGATAGATTTCATGCTCATGCACAATGGAGGGTCAAATTCCATTTTTCTTCAGAGCTTTTTTGTTTATTTTTTGAGAGGTTTCTAGAGATGAGGCCTAATTTTTTTCGGTAGCCTCATAGGCAAATGTTCGAGGCACTGATGCACATGTGGGGGAAGATGATGCCCAAGAGGTGCGAGACTGTGTTTCCAGTGAGGATATCGCATAATGCACTCGAGTTTCTAGCCAATTTTGACGAGTTGCATCCCTTCATTATGGTCCCCCATCCTTATCTTGGATTGGATTGGCGAGGGTGTCCCAACATCCTCTTCACAACTGATGAGCCACTGCATGATAGAGGTAATATTACTTTTTTTATTTCAATTTATTATAACATGTTCTTTAACTTGTTTTTATTAAATTGTGTAATGAAATTTTCTAATTATTGTTGTGTACTTGTATATATTTTGCAGAAATTGGGTCTTTTTATGGTGAGGACATGCCGGCACCACCACATGATCTAGGTGTGGATCTTGATGATGATCATGCCATGCCAGATGCCAAGGATCATCAGGAGGCTGGTGCAAAGAGACCCGATCCTGTTGGTGCGCCAATACCACCTTTTGCTAGGCGCGAACAACTTGATACTAGATATAGGATGGAGTTGGGTGACCAACTCACTGCATTGATTATTCAGGCGGGCATCAGTCCCACTCATAGGAGAGACATACAAATCGATGGCAGGCTATTACAAATGTAGAGAGGCATGCCGCGTGACATGTACAAGATGATGTGGCATGTCGTAGGAGCGACGAACTTAGTTACGCAGCTGATCAGGACCGTTTCACGTTATAGGCGTGGTCGAGAAGCAGCACATGATCAAAAGTCAGTGAGAAGTGACTCATCATCTCATGATTGTTCACCTTGCACCGTGCCAAATGAGTAGACTCCACTAGCATCTAGCATCACTCATCATGGAGATGAGGTTGGGCCATCGGCCACATCCAGTTAGCAGTTTGCAGCATCCAGCATTACTCATAATCATGAGCAGCCTGGACCATCGATCGTTGAGGCTGCACCATTGACTGAGCAAGCCTTGACTAGTACTGCTATTGATGTTGTACCTGTTGGGAAAAATACTGAGAGGGGGGGGGTGAATCAGTATTTAGTACAGACAATCAAAGTTTTCACTTTTGCTTTTCTAAGAACCCATAAGCTACTTACCTGAACCAAAGATCTAATTATATATTTAATTCTTAACTCAGATCTGTGCATTATTCATTCATATGATGTTTCAGAAACAGTAAACAGGTGCAGAGAGAACAGAATATAAGCAACACACATGAACACCAGGATTTTTAGGTGGAAACCCAAATCGGGAGAAAAACATCGCTGCTGTCGTCTCAGCCTTCAAAATATATTATTAAGAAAACTTCTTACAATTGTGTACTGGTGCAGACTCAAACCAGCACGCAGGCACCCACCTGCAGAAGGCTACAACCTTCTCTCATTTACCAGCCTATCCTGGAAGGGAGCTACAACCCCCTGCTCTCATTTACCAGCCTCTCCTAGAAGGGAGCTACGACCCCCTCACTGTAAGCTTCAACCCTTAGCACCACTGTGGACCTCGTTTCATCAATTTTCAGACTGGATCACACAGCCGCAACCCCAGACTTCATAGAATGTATGCATTCGACATTCTATTTGGATTTCTGGATAAAAATTCTTCAACAGACATGCGTTAGCTCTTCATTGATTCTTCTATTGAATGAATCCCATATTCATTCTTTCGAAGAGTGCAACATGGACTCAGAATTATCAATCAAGCACGTCGTCTGTCCATACAGATATTCCTTATAGGAATTCGCTCTTCTTCCGCGCTCCGCACTCGCACCTATATCCCATTGAATAATGATCTTTGCCCTTTATATAGTTCTCACCTTTCTTAATACCATGAGTCTAAAACCACTCAACTGCTAATGGTATTCCTTTGTCAATATTCCCTTTAGTTTATTTCCCGAGGCTCTTCAATTTGTTTTTAATTTATTTCATTCAAACGAGGAAATTCAAATTATCTATGTGCGCCAAGCCTTTAACCCAAAGTTTAACCCTTCAGATTTTATAAAAAATATCCAACGCTTTTCCATATGCAAGTGTCTTGTTGATGTGGTGAGTTACGCAAGCGGAACAACCATACATCTCAATCGTTTGTATTAATAATCGCGTCAATCCAATTTGAAACCCCAATCTTTGTCTCCGCCACATAATATTATAAACATTAACGAGCCACTGACTCATCAGTAATATATATATCCATATAACCTTTCGGGTTCTTCAAATAATATTCAATATTCGATTCCGGGCCCACATTGCAACTTACAACTGGCGGAAATAACATATGGAGGAAATGCGATATTGCGATCGTGTGATGTTGCGATCGTGCGATGGCGCGATGATCGCATATCGCAAACAACGGAACTTGCGATGGTGGAGGGCGATGATTATAATATGCGCTCTTAAGATTTTACGCTGATCGCACATCGCAAATGGGAATTTTGCGATGGGCAATTTCTGAATCTGTAAACTCACGCTCTTGCGATTTTGCGCTGATCGCACATTGCAAATAATCCATATCAACAAGAGACTTGAAACTTCAAAACTGCGCTTTGCGATTTGCGCTCAAGTGGTAGGGACTACTTTTCCTTCCACATTCAAAGATTTAAATTCTTTCCGCTATTTAATCATACTTTCATAAATTTTCTTCATACTTGGTTGTTGAAGGCTTAAATTCCCGAATTGACTGTCTTGAATAACTCTGCTCCTCCGTAAATTAGATTTATGGGAATAACTTCGTTCCACTGTAAAGACGGCTCTTCTCAACACCATAATCAACTCTCCTCTACAATTTGTGGCTGTGGCCCATGAAAATTAATTCATCCTTACATTTCTCCCATCCTTCTTGAATGCGTGTTGATGTTCACCAAAATTCTGTTGCGCCTTTGTACTCTTCCCATTCTGTCTTTGCTCCTTCTGTTCGTCCTCTGTTCTTTTCTACTGACCTTTTCCAAGTCCTTTGCCATCAATGACAATATTTCCAACAATCTCCCCCTTTGGCATTGATGGCAATACTCTTCCTTTCTTTGTAATACTCTTCCTCTATTCTTCTTGTAGAAGCCCTTCTTTGCGTGTCCTCCCCCTTTGACATCAATGGCAAAGGGTTGATCAAGATATTTTGTACTACCATGCTCCCCCTGAGATCATGCTGCATTATTGAACATAGTATTGACAGATTGCATCCTTTCCATATGACAACTTCTCCCCCTTAACCTGTGCATTCTGAACACCTTCAACAGGAGCGTACCCTATTGAATCTTCTGAATTTTAAGCAGATCTGATCTTCTGCATAGCAGGGACTACTCCTAGCTTTTCTCTGAGATATTCGAACGCTTCCCTGGGTAAAGGTTTGGTAAATATATCAGCAACTTGTTCTTTGGAGGGAACATCCTCCAACTTCACCTTTTGTTCAAGCACTTGTTCACGTAAGAAGTGATATTTGATGGGAATATGCTTGGTCTTGGAATGCATAACAGGATTCTTTGAGATACTGATGGCACTTGTGTTATCACACATAATGGATATAGGAGATGTGCATTTGATTTGAAAGTCTTGTAGGGTTTGCATCATCCAAAGAAGTTGAGTGCAACATGATGCGGTAGCCACATATTCTGCTTCTGCTGTAGATAAGGCAATAGAGCTTTGCTTCTTACTGAACCAAGATACTAACCGAGGCCCCATATAGAATGCACCACCACTAGTGCTTTTCCGATCATCAACATTTCCAGCCCAATCTGCATCAGTGTAAGCATGAAGAGTAAGATCAACGTTCTTTGGATACCATAGTCCAAAGTCTTTAGTTCCTTGTAGATATTTGAATATTCTCTTGACAGCCTGAAGATGAGACTCTTTTGGATTAGCTTGGAATCGTCCAACAATCCCAACTGCATGCATAATGTCCAGTCTAGTTCCAGTGAGATAAAGAAGACTTCCTATCATTGATCTGTATTCTGGTTGATTTACAGCGAGAGAATCATCATGAGAACTGAGGTTACATCCAGTTATCATTGGTGTACTTACAGGTTTGCATTCTTCCATACCATACTTCTTCAGAATTTGCTTAAGATATTTAGCTTGTGATAAGAATATACCATCTGCAGTTTGATGCACTTGCAATCCAAGAAAGAATGTTAGTTCTCCAAGTAAGAACATTTCAAATTCTTGCTGCATGACAGAAGCAAATTTTTGACTCATAGATTCTTCATTGCTCCCAAAAATGATATCATCAACATATACAACCACAATCAATAGTTTATCATTTTCAATTTTTGTGTATAAGTTGCTATCAGCAGACCCATTTGAAAAACCTTGTTGATGAAGATATTTGTCAAGACGATAATACCATGCCCTTGGAGCTTGTTTGAGACCATATAGAGCCTTTTTAAGTCTACAAACAATATTTTTATCATTTCCCAAAATGAATCCTTCTGGTTGTTCTATATAAACTTCTACTTCTAGATCACCATTGAGAAATGCAGATTTAACATCCATTTGATAAACTTTGATTTGTTGAAAGCTTGAAAAAGCCAAGAACATTCTTATAGCTTCAAGTCTAGCTACAGGAGCAAAAGTTTCTTCAAAGTCTATTCCTTCTTGTTGATTATACCCCTTGCAAGCCAATCTAGCTTTATTTCTTATAACATCCCCATTCTCATTTAACTTGTTCTTGAATATCCAATTAGTTCCAATGACATTTTTATCATGTGGTCTTGGTACTAGTTCCCAAGTGTCATTCTTTTCAATTTGGTCAAGCTCTTCATTCATGGCTTGAATCCAACATTCATCTTTGCTAGCTTGATAAACATTGTGTGGTTCAATTGTGGATAGAAATTCTAGATAGCTAGAAGATCCCACAAGAGTCCTCCTTGTTTGTACACCTGATTCCTTGTTTCCCAAAATTTGAGATTCAGGATGATTCTTTTGAACATATCTGGATGGGGCCTTTTTAGATAAATTATCTTCTAGTTCTTCATTAGATCCACTGTCTATTTCATTTCTATTTGATGCAGAAGGACAAAAGTCACCATCATCTTCATCTGTTGTGTGTTCTTCTTCTTTAGGAGCTGCAGGAAACTCATCAATAACAACATCAATACATTCTACAATCTTCTGAAGCCTTTTATTGTAACATTTGTATGCTCTGATTGTAGATGAGTAACCAAGAAATATTCCTTCATCTGATCTAGGATCAAACTTGCCAAGATTTTCATCATTATTTTTGATAAAGCATTTACTTCCAAAAACTCTAAAATGCTTTACAGAGGGAGGATTACCATACCATAGTTCATAAGGATTTTTGTCACTATTTACCCGAACATGTGCCTTGTTAAGAATATTTGCTGCTGTGTGAGCTACTTCTCCCCAAAAGATATCAGGTGTTCTGGAATCATCAAGCATGGCTCTAGACATTTGCTGAATTGTTCTATTCATTCTTTCTGCTATGCCATTTTGTTGAGGAGTGCCCACTACAGAAAACTGTCTTTTTATGCCATGTTGTTCACAAAAATCAAAGAATTCATTTGATGTATATTCTCCTCCTCGATCAGATCTAAGACACTTGATTTTTAGATCTAATTCATTTTCCACCCGTGCTTTGAAGATCTGAAATTTTTCAAATGCTTCATCTTTGTGTTTGATCAACCCAATCCAACACATTCTAGAGAAATCATCAATAAATAAAATATAGTATTCTTCACCACGTGGTGACTTTTTCCTCATAGGTCCACATATGTCAGTATGAATGAGTTCAAGAAGCTTACTTGATGATCCTTCCTTGGCATTAAATTGCACTCTGGTTTGCTTACCGAATTGACAGGATTTGCATATTGTACTTTCAGGCAGAGTAATATTGGGGAGACCACGAACAACATTAAGTCTGCTAGATTTGTTGATTTGAGAGAAGCTTAGATGCCCCAACCTTCTATGCCATAGCCAGTTTTCTGAAGATTTACTCATGTAACATTGTTCTTTGTAATTCTTCAAAACATACAGGTTGCTTGGAGTTCTCTTTCCTTTTATGATTTTTTTACCTCTTTCAAGATCACGAACCACACATTCTTTTGAACTAAAGACAACTTCAGTTCCTTGATCACACATTTGGCTTACACTTAACATGTTATGTCTTAATCCATCCACATACATGACATCATTAGCCTTTACCTTTTCTTTTAAAAACACAGATCCTTTTCCTTTAATTACAGCAGGAGAATCATTTCCAAAAGTAACTTTCTTTTCCTTTTCTAGAGCACTATATGCACGAAGTTTGTGTTTATCCCCTGTCATGTGTCTTGAGCATCCGCTATCAATGTACCATTGATTTTCTTCTCCTTCTGCAAATAACGCTATGCCACAATTTTCAACCTGTGGTTCCTTCTTTTTCCATATTTTGGATTTTGAAGGAAGATGCTCTTTCGGCTGAATTTTGCTCCTACATTCAGATTCTTCATGGCCAAAGTTATTGTAATAAGCACATTCAAATTCATTTTGAAGGGGAGAAAATTTGTTATAAGTATTCTTCTTTGGTTCAATATCCATTCTTTTCTTTCTTGATTCTCTTGTCATAATAGTTTTATAAGCAACACATTGAACAAATTTATGACCAAAATTGTGACATGTGAAACATTGTCCATTGAAGTAGAAATTTCTGTGATCATGAAATCTTCTATTTGAGTTTACCTGTTGGTTGGAGCTTCTTTGAAAGTTATTCCTGTTAGTGTTCCTTGAATTGAGATGATCCTGCTTTACCTGTAAAGATTCCTTATTTTCTTGTTGAGTGGCTGAATGTTGTAAACCAATTGTTGCTGCCTTTAGATAGTTTGGTGCTGAAGTTTGAGAGGATTCTCCAATATATCCAAGACCTATTTTTATAAGAGGAGAGCGTTGTACTTTGATAATATCATCTAAGGTTTCCGATCGTTTAGCAAATCTGAGATTCAGAGTTTTTACTTTCTCCAATTCTTTTCTTAGACTTACCACTTCACATTCTGATTTTTCATTGTGTTTCTTTGCTTCTTCAACCTGCTTTTCCAGAGTTTCGATGGTTATTTTCCTTTCTTCTAAGAGAATTTTACATTCTTCTAAGAGAATGTTGCTTTCTTCTAAACGTATTTTGAGTTGATTATTCTCTTCAAGAAAGTCATTGTCCTCTAAAGCATCCACAAAAGTATCATTTTCTTCTTTAGATTCAAATTCCATGAGAAGTATAAGATCCTGTTCACATTCTTCCTCACTATCAGATACCCCATCACTGTCATTGTGTGTATAGTAAATTCTTCTAGTGCTAGACCAGTTCTTATTTCTAGCTTCTTCCTTTCCTTTTGCAGGTGTTTCTTTGTAAGGACACTTGGCAGCATAATGACCAACTCTTCCACAATTAAAACATTTGAAAGGAAGTTTACCTCGAAACCTTCCTATACCAAGTTGAAGTTTCTTTACAAAATTTGCCTCATCTTCTTCTGAAATATATCCTGATCCTTCTGCTTCTTGTAATTCTTTCCCTTTTGTAGAAGCTTTAAAAACAGCTTCTTTGACTTCAGATGGTCCTCCTCTTCTCATTTCATATGCAGTCAGTATGCCATGAAGTTGTACCACAGTGAGATTTTGAAGATCCTGTTTTTCTTCAAGAGCAGAGACTTTTGACTCAAATTTTGCCGTTAGCGATCTTAAAATTTTCTCAACCAAAGTAGTTTCGGTTATTGTTTCTCCTAGATTTTTCATACAATTTACAACATCATCAAGACGTAAAAAGAAACTGGCAATACTCTCATCACTATGCATCTTTAAATTTTCATATTCAATTCTGAGAGTTTGGAGTTTTGCACTTTTTACCTTTGCATCGCCTTCATAACTTAGAATGATTTTGTCCCATATTTCCTTTGTTGTATTCAGCTACATGACTTTGACAAATTCAGATTCAGTTAGACTTCCTGTTATAGCATTGACCGCTTTTGCATTTGATTCATAATTCTTCCTTTCAGTTGGATATGTTGGTGTAGCGGCTGGATATTGATATCCTTGTTCAACAATGGCCCATACATCTGCTCCCATAGACTGAAGATAGGATCTCATCCTCATTTTCCAGAAGATTAAATTGCTTCCATTGAAGAGCGGGGGCTTGATAGATGATGTTCCCTCATGATTGCTCATCTTGCTTGATCTTCCTTCTAGAGGCTAAGCCTTTTCAGAAGGACCTACTCTGATACCAATTGTTGGGAAAAATACTGAGAGGGGGGGGGTGAATCAGTATTTAGTACAGACAATCAAAGTTTTCACTTTTTCTTTTCTAAGAACCCATAAGCTACTTACCTGAACCAGAGATCGAATTATATATTTAATTCTTAACTCAGATCTGTGCATTATTCATTCATCTGATGTTTCAGAAACAATAAACAGGTGCAGAGAGAACAGAATATAATCAACACACATGAACACCAGGATTTTTAGGTGGAAACCCAAATCGGGAGAAAACCACCGCTGCTGTCGTCTTAGCCTTCAAAATATATTATTAAGAAAACTTCTTACAATTGTGTACTAGTGCAGACTCAAACCAGCACGCAGGCACCCACCTGCAGAAGGCTACAACCTTCTCTCGTTTACCAGCCTATGCTGGAAGGGAGCTACAACCCCCTGCTCTCATTTACCAGCCTCTCCTAGAAGGGAGCTACGACCCCCTCGCTATGAGCTTCGACCCTTAGCACCACTGTGGACCTCGTTTCATCAATTTTTAGACTGGATCACACAGCCGCAACCCCAGACTTCAGAGAATGTATGCATTCGACATCCTGTTTGGCTTTCTGGATAAAAATTCTTCAATAGACATGCGTTAGCTCTTCATTGATTCTTCTATTGAATGAATCCCAGATTCATTCTTTCGAAGGGTGCAACATGGATTCAGAATTATCAATTAAGCACGTCGTCTGTCCATACAGATATTCCTTAGAGGAATTCGCTCTTCTTCCGCGCTCCGCACTCGCACCTATATCCCATTGAATAATGATCTTTGCCCTTTATATAGTTCTCGCCTTTCTTAATACCATGAGTCTAAAACCACTCAACTTCTAATGGTATTCCTTTGTCAATATTCCCTTTAGTTTATTTCCCGGGGCTCTTCAATTTCTTTTTAATTTATTTCATTCAAACGAGGAAATTCAAATTATCTATGTGCGCCAAGCCTTTAACCCAAAGTTTAACCCTTCGGATTTTATAAACAATATCCAACGCTTTTCCATATTCAAGTGTCTTGTTGATGTGGTGAGTTCCGCAAGCGAAACAACCATACATCTCAATCGTTTGTATTAATAATCGCGTCAATCCAATTTGAAACCCCAATCTTTGTCTCCGCGACATAATATTATAAACATTAACGAGCCACTGACTCATCAGTAATATATATATCCATATAACCTTTCGGGTTCTTCAAATAATATTCAATCTTCGATTCCAGGCCCACATTGCAACTTACAACTGGCAGAAATAACATATGGCGGAAATGCGATATTGCGATCGTGTGATGTTGCGATCGTGCGATGGCGCGATGATCGCATATCGCAAACAACGGAACTTGGGATGGCGGAGGGCGATGATTATAATATGTGATCTTGTAATTTTGCGTTGATCGCACATCGCAAATGGGAATTTTGCGATGGGCAATTTCTGAATCTGTAAACTCGCGCTCTTGCGATTTTGCGCTGATCGCACATTGCAAATAATCCATATCAACAAGACACTTGAAACTTCAAAACTGCACTTTGTGATTTGCGCTCAAGTGGTAAGGACCACTTGTCCTTCCACATTCAAAGATTTAAAGTCTTTCCGCTGTTTAATCATACTTTCATAAATTTTCTTCATACTTGGTTGTTGAAGGCTTAAATTCCCGAATTGACTGTCTTGAATAACTCTGCTCCTCCGTAAATTAGATTTACGGGAATAACTTCGTTCCACTGTAAAGACGGCTCTGCTCAACACCATAATCAACTCTCCTCTGCAATTTGTGGCTGCGGCGCATGAAAATTAATTCATCCTTACATTTCTCCCATCCTTCTTGAATGTGTGTTGATGTTCACCAAAATTCTGTTGCGCCTTTGTACTCTTCCCATTCTGTCTCTGCTCCTTCTGTTCGTCCTCTGTTCTTTTCTACTGACCTTTGCCAAATCCTTTGCCATCAATGACAATATTTCCAACAGTACCACCAGTTGATCCATGACATTTATATTACAGCTGTATATTTTTAACATTATTCAGTTATCTCTCTCTCTCTCTCTCTCTCTCTCTCTCTCTCTCTCTCTCTCTCTCTCTCTCTATATATATATATATACATATATATACATATATATATGGTCCATGTATTTTATGTTCATGTTGTAGTTGTACTTAATTTACATGTTGGTGATAATCATGATGTGTATATTGTTAGGTCATGTTAGATATGTTCATTTAATGTGCAGCTTGCAGATAGATGTGTATGTGATAGCATGAGTTATTTGACATGAGATGTATATTTAATGTTTGTGTTGTGATGATGTTATACAATGCTAATTGTGTTTTGTTAGATGATCATGATCACGATGATGTTAGCGATTTTGAATGTGTTTTTTAGTCGAATATGATGTTTGTATGATGGTTATCATGATCGTGATGTTTATTAATTAATTTAATATTAAATAACCATGATATTTATTAAATATTATGTCATGATTGTAATTTTAATTTTAATTTTAATTGTATGTAAAATTGTAAAATTTTATTTGTATTTGTAATTGTAATTTTAACTATAATTGTATGTAAAATATTTAATGTAAAATTTTAATTTTATTTGTAATATTTAATTTGTTGTGAAATGATTGTAATTGTAATTGTATATATGAAAAATAATAAACTTTTATTTGTATTTGTAATTGTAATTTTAATTGTGATTGTATGTAAAATATTTGTAAAATTGTAATTGTAATTGCAAATGTAATTATAATTCTAATTCTAATTGTATGTAAAATATTTGTAAAATTTTAATTATATTACTGTGGAATGATTGTAATTGTAAAATTTTAATTATATTACTGTGGAATGATTGTAATTGTAAAATTTTAATTGTAATTGTAATTATAATCATAATTGTATGTGAAATTGTAAAATTGTAATTCTAATTGTAATTCTAATACTAATTCTAATTTTAAATGTAATTTTATTTGTAATTGTAGGTAAATTATTTGTAAAATTTTAATCGTATTAATGTCAAAATTTTAATTGTATTAAAGTGAAATGATTTTATTAAAATTTTTAAATTTGTAAATTTGTAAATAATTGTAAAATAATAAATCTTGAATAATATGAATTTTTGTAACATAATAAAGTTTAGAAAATAATGCAAATAAATTCATGTACTTTAGAATTATCATTATTTTATTATGATCTTACATACCAAAAAAAAATACTTTATACTCCTAGTTTTTCGCCTGGTGCGCTTATAATCATAACCCGCACCAGTGCATCTTAGTACTAAGACGCACCGGTGCATCATAAAACAACGCGCCAAAACATAAAATGCGATCTTATGAACCACACCGGTGTGTTGAAGATTGAAACAAGAAACAGTGAAGGAGGCATCCTGAAACATCATTCCTGATCCTAGTTGGAAAATAATCACCTAAACTAGGTGGGGCCCACACAGGTGATTTTTGTCACAAAGTCTATTTTTAGACATGTCGATCATATTCTATATGTAGCAGGAGGCTATTTGTGGATGGTTGGTCAAGTTGGAAAAATAGATGGATTTATATGTCGAATATTATTATCTCTTAATAATATTTGGACTCGCTTTGATATCTTATTCTCTTGGAGCACTTCGATTAAGTGCACACAAGATTTGGCACGAGGCTGACGGAAGGAATTATGCTATTCCTAAGGGTTATGTGGAGCTATTGCATGGATACTTAAATTTTGACTCATGTGACGAGTTTGGTGGAGTTGATTGAGGGGAGTTAATGGAGTTGGTATCGAGTTTAACTAATCTAAACATAGTTGAGCTATTTGTATCTAGTTTAACTTATTGATGCAAATTAGTGAGAGTGGTGTTAATTAATTAGTTAATTAATTCACTAAATAATAAATCATTAATCAACTGAATAATACATTAGTTAACTACAGTGCATGGCAGTTTCAGTGGAGACCAGTGGAGAGATAGGTGAAAGAGCAAGTGTGACTATCAGTTGTGACTATAGTGATGCATTGATTGCATCCAACACTCAGTGGAGATGCCAATGAGGATTGCGTGAGCAAGGCTGGAGCAATTCAAGTTCATTCAAAGCCATTCTTCAGCAGGGATTGCGTAGTAGAGGCAGGCTAGCAGGTGGCAGAGATCAGTGCATGGATTTGCAAGATCGGGCATGATTAGTGTGTAGCAATTGTATTGTATTGAGAGCTTGATATGATCAGCTTTGTATGAGGATTGTTACATGATCTCTATGACATATATTATATACAGATAGTTGGGGTTTTTAGCTTCAGGCTTTCCCATTACATACTATGTTCATATGTGAATTTTTATGGCTTTAATGTGTGCATGCAATTGATTTTATTTCCGCATGTGATGATCAATGGTAGAAGATATTTTGTATTGCGCATGAAGTCAAATAGTGTGTGATCAGGAGAATATCGGTGGAATAATATCTCGGTTATTCAAATTTATGTGGTATCGGATCGATATTGACCATTGGAGCAATTGCAAAGCATTGAAGCGGTTGAGTTTTAGGATAAACTCGGGAAAATAAAAATGGAGAAAGAATGACACTGATAGGTATACTTGACAAAGTTTATCTACTTGTAGGGATGAGCTTGGGGGTGTAGGAGTTAGTGTGGATGAGGAAGGACAAGTCAAGAAGGTTTGAATTCGAGCAAATAATCTCTACAGACTTTAAGTAGATGGGATGTCTACGGAGCTTCCTACTGTTGGGAAGTTCAAGAAAGACATGCAATTGATGCTTGAGAGGGAGCAAGTTTTGCATGCAGGTAAGAGTGAACCTCGAGATGTGGAGCAGCCACAAGATGAGGATCATGTAGTGGAAGAAACCACTCATGCAGAGAAATTTCGTGCCAGATGGGCAGAGGGAGTGCATGCAGCTATACCACCAGGTGAGAGGTGGGGCGACATGCATGATTAATCCCAAGAGGAGATTTCTGGGCAAGATTCATTGAGATGGTGTGGATCTCATGAATTAAACCTGGCTATGAGGAGCCCACAGAGCAGCAGTATCATGATCAGTTGCATTGATGCAGGTAGATCAAAGTGACACTGTCGGATACTGGAGCACGGTTCAGAGTTGACAACAAGTGCGAGTGCATGGGTGCGAGTTCAAAGCGCAATGGTTTACGAGACATGTGCAGTTGGTACCAGCAGAAGTCGAAGACTTTGATGATAGATGCATCAGATTGATTGAGTTGTTTGGAGCCTATTCAGTTTCAGAAGAGTTGCAGAGCATATGCATGGAGTTGCATGGAGCTTGAAAAGGTTGTAGGGCGAATGCATGGAGTTGCATGTCGCATGCAAAGACAGTCCTTTCTTGTTGAGAGGGAGTGTTGAAGATTTCAACAAGAAACAATGAAGGAGGCATCCTGAAACATCATTCCTGATCCTAGTTGGAAAGTGATCACCTAAATTAGGTGGGGCCCACACAGGTGATTTTTGTCGTAAAGTCTATTTTTAGACTATGTCTATTTTTAGACATGTCGATCATGTTCTATGAGTTGCATGATGCTATTTGTGGATGGTTGGTCAAGTCGGGAAAAATATATGGACTTATATTTTTAGACATATTGGGCGGAATCTATTTTTAGATTGCCAGTCTAAAAATAGACATGTCGAATATTATTGCGCTCTATATTACTGGGACTTAAACATTATCTTATTCTCTTGGAGTACTTCGGTTAAGTGCACAACTTCGGTTAAGTGCACGGATGTGGCACGGGAGCTGTGTGGCACAAGAGCTGACAGAAGGAATTACGCTATTCCTGAGGGTTATGTGGAGCTATTGCATGGATAATTCAGTTAGAACTCATGTGACAGATTTTAGTGGAGTTGATTGAGGGAGTTAATGGAGTTGTGTTTAGTTTAACTAATCTAAACATAGTTGAGCTATTTGTATCTAGTTTAACTGATTGATAAAATTAGTGAGAGTGGTGTGAATTAATTATTAATTAATTCACTAATTATAAACTCATTAATCAACTAAAGAATACATCAGTTAACTTTAGTGCATGGACAGTTTCAATGGAGACCAGTGCAGAGATAGGTGAAAGGGCAAGTGTGATTATCAGTTGTGACTATAAGTGATGCATGGCTTGCATCCAACACTCAGTAGAGATGCCTATAAAGACTGCGTGAGCAAGGATGGGGTAATAAATTCTCATCAAGAGGCATTCTTCAGCAGGGATTGCGCAGTAGAGCGAACTAAAGGCAGCAAAGGCCAGTTCGCCGAGGTGCAGGCCAGGCCCTGATGGTGGCAGCATCATGAGATTATGCGAGAGCTTGGGATGTGAGGAGATTTGTATGATGATTGTTACATGATCTCTATGAAATATATAATATACAGATAGTTGGGAGTTTTCAGCTTTAAGCTTTCCCATTACATACTGTGTTCATATGTGTGAATTTTTATGGTTTTAATGTGTGCATGCAATTGATTTTATTTCCACATGTGATGATCAATGGTAGAAGAGATTCTGTATTGTGCATGAAGTTAAAATAGTGTGTGATCAGGAGAATATCAGTGAATAATATATCAGTTATTCAAATTTCTACACGGTGTGCCTATAAAACCCCGTACACCAGAGCAGCGGAGGGTTCGAATTGCGGGCAAGAAATTTTCTTAGGAGATGAGGGTTTGAAAAGACGAGAGTTAAAATTTTGGCTGAGAAGTTTATAGCAGAGAAAATGAGTGATTGAAATAGAATGATGAATAAATATGCTTCATGGATGCAAGGCTACAAATCTCGACAGAGTACAAAAGGAGAGAAGGTTTATGAAAAATCCGAGACGCACATTAGAGAGATAAATTGAGTCTCTTGAACGGGCTAAGAGATCACATGAAGGTAACGATTCTCATTCTTACAAGGATGGCAGGAAAATATTGGATAGTAGAGAAAGATCAATCAAAGTAGTCGATAAAGCCAAGAGGAACCATGAAGGGAAGGATTCTCATTCCCTTAAGGACACCAGAGAATGATCAATTAACGTTGTTAATCGGGCTAGTAGGTCCCATAAAGGGAAATATTCTCCAGAATGCATTTAAAAGTAGTTGGGAGTATTGTCCAAGCTTCAGTTGGCTTACATAAACTTTTACCGACAAAGCTGACGTGGCATAAAATCGCATCTCTGACTTTCAATTGAACCTGAATGGAATCTCTAACTTGTCTGGGCTGTGGTCCTATGGATAATGAGGAAGATCACATGGAAGGTACCCAAAAATCCAAATTTTTGAATTTATAGGTGAATTAGAACCTATCAAAGAATGAAATGCTGAACAAAATTCGAACGGTATACACTTAAGGATTCCCTGGTTCCATTTGTTTTTGAAAATGATGCTCTCTTTGGATGAAACTAGTAAAAAGTCCTCTTGTATTATAAATGGAAATGCAGTGACCATTTCTGTGGGAAGAAAAGCATAGATACCTGTAGCTACCATATTTCCACTTGCAAATTGGTTTCCCATTGGAAAAACTAATGTAATAGCCCATTTTACAATGTCTTTCCTCTGCTCAAACCTATACTCATTTTCGATGGGAAACCATTTCCTCCACATATAATAACTGCATCGTCTAGTCAAAAATCAGTCTTCTTCTGCTAACAAATGCAGAATGAAGGACTTGTTATCATTTCTCCTAGAACATTCAAGGTCAGCTTCTCGTAAAAAAGAGATTGTATAAGTTTTGTTAAGATTAAGATAGAAAGCACAAAGGAGAAAAGAGGAAATTGGATGCCAAGATGGAGGAGGAACTTACAAATGAGCAAGCAGATCATGGGTTAGCAAGCAAATCATGGAGCACCTTTTCTTGTTGCAGGTTGTGGAAAGGTTCAAGTTTCTTTTTTTGAAAGAAGAAGAGGTGTAGTTTTGAAAAGAAATGGCCCAAAGATTTTCACAGCAAAATGCACATTTCCAACATGTCTAATTTTTGTCTACACGCGTAAAACTAATTTCGGTTCCTCAACCAAAAATCAGTGCTAATGTACATATAACCGCACCAGTGCATTCTAGTTACTACGCACCGTTTTTTTTTAGTTACTACAAACCGGTGTCGTGTTACCAATGGACCCACTGGTGCGGTGCTATTAAGTGACACACTGGTGACAAATAAACGCAAATAAAAAAATGCAGCTCTATTTTCTTTAAGTGAAAAAAAAAGAGGCAAATTGAAAAATGGGCAGACAAATATTTTCGAAAATCTAATTTCATAAAACAATTCTTTAAATACTAAACACTTTTTAGTATTTCACTATTTTTGCTAAAATTTTCAGTCAGAGATTTGCAGGAGACATACCTGGAGCAAGAGAGAAAGAGAGCACTGTGGAGTAGTGAAATACGCTCGAACACAAGTATTCAAACAATCAGAATCCAAACCTCTAGTGATTCAAACCCTGTAGCATAGAATTTCAAACGATCTCATGAATAAATTTGATTTTTTTTTACTTTTTTGTAGTTTTTTTACTTTTTCTACAGTTTTATCCATTTTTACCCTAAACCCTTCATTTTTTTTGTTTCTACCCTTTCTTCTCCATGTTTCTATGATTTCAAAATTAGGGCTTTTCATTTTATGTTTACATCCAACTGACAGGACGACTTGCATAGTCGGGCCTAATCCATGCTGGCCCTTGCGTGATTTTTTGAAAAAAAAATGATTTTTTTTTAATCGGTGCACCCTGTGTAACCGAGCGCACTGGTGTGCTATACTATACAACACACCACACAAGTACTATGTAATAAAAAATTAAAAACATTGTTTTTAAATCAGTGTGCCATATCTAAAATAAGGCACCGCTACACTATGTTATGAGGATAGCACTATACAATCTATTACATTGTTTTTGCGGTGCGTTTATAATACCCGCACGTATCGTACAGTCTATTATATTGTTTGTGCGGTGTGTTTATAATACCCCCATTCACCGACGTCGATGTGTACATCATGAAAGGCGCATCAGTTTCTTGAGATTTATTTTTTACCTGAAAAGTTGACAAGTTATTTATAAATATATTAATGAATGATGTGGTACAGGTTTCATATTGATAAATAAATTACTGACAAGAGATCAAGTAATAGAAATACTGATAACACATCAAGAAAAGTAAAAAAGGCAAGTTATTTGTAAATTCTTTACAACAAATATTATTTTTGAACTATATGTAAGTTTAACTAATATGTATTGTTTATTGTGTATCATGCAGAGCCACAAAATGATGAAGCTTGATAAGATTATTTATGATCTAGGACCAGAAGATCTTAAAATCTTGATGGAAATATTGCAAAAGGATGAATCAGGTGAATGAAAAAATACTATCGATCTAATATAAGTTTCTTTTTCTAATTTTCATTAATAATATACTTAAAATTATTAGATAACATGTATGAAAAATTATATTAATTCACATCTTTTTAATGTTCTACAGGGACCAACAACTCAGAAAATGAATTTTGTTCTAAGAAAAGAAAAAAAATAGAACATGAAAGTGAAAATGAATTGGTCCTTAGCTCATCTGGAGTGGTGCTGGAGGTTAACGAAAGGGGGGAAAACTATTGCAAAAGTTTGAGGGATCTAGTGGAATGAATGTATAGGTGTTATTTCCACTTACAATACAAAAAACAATCCAATGATTCTAAGAACCAAATCTTATGTAAACTACAGGTAGAGTTTCCAGAGAATTGGTGAATGAGACATGTCAAACCTTTAATAGAAAAAACATACAACAAAAAAAAAGAAGGAATGAAAAAGTAATATTCCTTTAGATGTTTGTCTAGAATTATTTATAAATATCACTTTTGTTATACTTAATTTTCATATATAAATATATAAATTAAACAGTTTATTGTCATGTCACATTTTCAAGAAGATTATGAAAATCTCAAAATATGAACGGGCTGATATCAGAAATATTCCAGTAGGAATGTCCAAAAATGTGTACAAGGAGAAGGTCAAAGAAATGGACAAAATTGCATCGCTTGAGGAACCATCTCAACAACAACTTGCTTCAAATGTAATATGTAATCATTGATTTTTTTCGATCATTAGGTAAAATAAATAAACAATTTAGCATTAAATATTAATTTTCGAGTATTTTCTTGCAGAAAAGAAAATAAAATGGAACCCGTTCAACACATAAAATAGGATGACAAGGAAGAAAAGGATTGATATCTAAGTTTGTGAGTAATTGTTACTTCCTTATAACATCTTAACTAGATTTCATTTTTGTATTTTTTAAGTTGTTCTACAAAAATCATCATTGAATGTCTTCAAACAGGTGCTAACATATAAAAGAAGAACTATTAGGTCAATTGATTGAAATTGGGTTAAATATGGGTTTGGTATATGTTGGGATATCGAAATTAATTATGGAATTTGTAAGCATCTATCGATCTTGTTTTGTAGCTCCGACTATAATTAATAGAACAAAAAAATATTTTATATTAAATATATGATTTGTTATAGGGTATAAAACTTGCGAAACAAAGTATGGAGTTGTGCCAACAAATGAAATTTTGAAAGATAGCATGGTACATGGTTTTGAAAGAATATGTATATTTTATGAGTCAATTGTTATATATGAATTACGTTATTTTTCTTTTCGTTTACATTGATGTATATTATTTATCTTGCAATTTTCATTACTCTCACCAATGTATATACACTCATATCATTTTATTTTTATGTTTGTGGATGGAAGGTGAAGAAGAAGAAAAAAATCAACACTGTCAACAAAACATTCCTAAAAATAACCCAAGTCATGGAAGTAGCTCTAACAATGACAGCAGTTCAAACGAATAATTATGATCACTATGTTTGGATATCAAAGAAAGGCGTTGTATTTTTGAAATATTTGTTTGTGAAATCAGACATTTTGTTTAATGTAATGGACATAGTGTCCCAGTTGAAAGTCAAAGGGATACCAATAACTGTCCCATTTTGTATGACAAAGACTGTCTTATATATATATATATATATATATATATATATATATATATATATATATATATATATATATATATATATATATATCTGCGTGTGTGTGTGTGTGTGTGTGTGTGTTTTAATTTATTCTATTGCGTTCTCCATTGTCGCTATTGTGTTCTCCATTGTCATTCTCAAATTCACTAATAAAAATTTAATTCATATGAATATTGTTATAAGATATATATGTGTTGACTTTTGATGAATAATGAATTTTAAAAAATCACAATAATTATGATATGATATAACAAATTAATCCAAACATCGCATTCAAATGCAGAAATAAAAATTTAAATAATATGAATATTGTTATAATATGTGTCAACTTTTGATGAATAATGAATTTACAAAAAATCACAATAATTGCACTGCCACAGGTCGATGTTTCTAAAAATACAAAATGAACATTGGTGTGTTTATATGCTGTAGTGCACTGGTGCATTTCTATGACCTATGGGTACTGGAAAAAAACCAAAACCAATTAAAAATCTCGATGCTTTTGTGTGATACTACACACCAGTGCTTTTATGTGAGACTACGCACTGAAGAATTTTTACGACATATGGGCACCACACAAATACCAATACCAATTATAAATATCGGTGCATTTGTCTGATACGGTGCATTGGTGTATTTCTATAAGTCTACATACCAGTGTGTTGAGACGACCTATGGGAACTACACAAATCCCAAGACCAATTGGTGCAGCCCCGTGTGTTGTATCACTAACACTGCACCCAGTGCGGTTTTATACCTTGACAACCCGGTGCAAGAACCTTCGACCACCCTAGGGTCATCATCTAGATGATACGCATCGGTGCATTGAAACCTTAGTAGCGCACCGATGAAAAAAACATCTGTAATAACCTCCGGTCACCCAGTTTTTTTTATTTGTGTTGAATTTCCATTAAAAGCTCCCCCAAAACCTCCATAACCATAAACGGATGTTGTAGAAAATGTTTTTTTGACAATTTTGGCAAATTTTATAACACTAAAAATCTCCTTTATAACCTTCACTAGAGGGTCTTTTCCTTGTAATGGTGGTTGAATGTCTAATCATCCTGTTATTGCCTAAATCTACCTTAGGCTGAGAAAGGAAGAATCTAGGGTAACATCAAACCATGCTTAATCTAGTAGCTAGCCCTACCAGATCAGGAGAGGTCTCTCTCCTGGTCAATCTCAGCAAAAATAATCAGTGAGGCTTGAGATGACTTGAATAAAGGCTTATTTTAGGCTAGGTATATATGTAAAAGAGTTTGATTTGATTTTGAGGGTGTTTGTTGGATCAAAGGGAAAGGCAGATTTTGGGTCTGGGGAATGAGGCCTAGTTTTTGTAGAGATCTAAATGGGGCAAGGTAGGAAATTGTTTTGACACTTCAATTTTGAATGAAATGGATAGCTCAGACTAGTGAGGAGTTGAAGAGAGAAATAAAATTTCATGAATCCTCTTCAAACAGTTGAAAACATAGAAAATTAAACAAACCCTAGGTAGAGCACTACAAATTTTAATGAATTCCACCTTTATCCTTGTTTTTTTAACTTAAGAAGAAATAAGAGGGAAAATAATACACATGAAACACCAGTAAACTTACATTAACAAAGAGAAACACATAATCGAAACAAAGAGCCACATGAATCCCAAGAAGTGCTGAAACCTTGGTCTATTCCTTTGCCAAACTGCAGAGATGAATGTACAATGATGCTCAAAGCAATCCCAAGTGTCCAACCTATGCTAATGATTGAAAAATTACAAGATATAGACAACACTAACTCATCCCCAGCCTCTAGGGGTCGAGCTCACAAGTTTAGGAGCTATTTAAACAAGATCTAAACTGAGAAGTGGAAAATAGGAAGTGGAACAACTTGCCTCTATAAGATAGGAAACTGATTCATTCAGTTGAAATTCACCTTTTGATAGATGAATCTACCTCCATGAGTAAAAATTTAACAAAATTACATCAAGATCCATCAAAATACATCCAATTACATCATGACTTTAACATTTGGAAGCAAGAAAGTCAAAATGTCAAAAACTAGGCGAAATACAGAGTTACTGAGTCCAAAATGAGCAAAAATCCCCAATGCGTCGCGCCTGATTTCTCTATGCGTCGCGCCAGTTTGGAGCTGATTTTGAAGGCCTTCCTGGTGTCCAAATTAGCTCCAAGTGAGCTTGTTGGAAATTTTTGCCTGTCTTATTTCAAAAAAAAGTGGAATTTCAGAATTTTTCTTTCATTTTCCCCTCCAAAACTGATTTCTCCCAACACTACTTCCTGTGTGTCCAAAAAGGGGCAGAAAGGTCATTTTTAGGGTGTTTTTGACCCTTTTGGAAGCCAAAAACCTGTCAAAATTTATTGGCCATGGGTAGGCATGCATAATTTTCCATGAAAAATCCAAAAATGTAAATTTTTCACCAAAAGGAGCCCCCAATAATAAGCGTGTGCCAAGTGGCGCAGCGCATAGAGCTGAAAACTCTGTTTTTTTAAAGCAAAATTTCCAAAATTCATCTCAATGCGTAGTGCCTTTTTGCAAGAGACTGTTGGAGGCCTTCCCGGTGTTCAAATTGGGCATGTGATACCTCTTTGGAAATATTATTGAGTCTACTTTCCAACCCAGCTTGAATTTTTCTATTTGGAGTTCATTTGCCTTGTCAAAAATCAAATCTCCCAATACTAGTCAAAATGTGCAAAATGAGAATGCCTCAAGGCAGAGTGCTGTTGCAGTCAAATTTTGAAGGTCTTCATCAACTAAAAATTCAGCTCATGATAGCTCATTGGAAATATCTTTGTGTCTAGTTATCATTTTACTCCTCAAGAAAGTCATTTTTCCAACCAAGCTAGGACAAAGCTTGATTTTCCCAAGGTCACTTCAGAGGCACATCAATTCTCCTGAGGCAAATGTATTTTTGAAATTTCTCTAAACCCATGAAATATGTGTAAATAATGAAGGAGGTTTTTATTCCTTGAACTATTCTGGACAAAACCCTCTCTCAGTTTTCCCAAATTCATCTTTTCTTGCTCAAAAACATCATTGAAGTAAAACCTATCCCGATGTGTGGAACAAGAGATTTGTTGAAATGAAGTGAAATGAAGAGGATAAGGGGCTTCTAAATTCTTGAAAATTTTTTGGGAAGTATTGAGGGATGTTAGGAAGTAGGGGAAAGTGGAATTTCAATGATTGAGTAAGGGGAAGAGGTCCAAAAGGGAAAAACACAGGCCTAGCCTAGAAAATTGCCAAGTTATAGCAAGAAACTAGGGTTTGTGCGAAAATGAGGAATTTGGGGGATCTCGGTGATGGGAAGTGTTTAATAAGGTACATTAAGGATAGGGAAAGGTGTATGAACATCAGGATAAAAGTTTTGCTGATGATTTGACCATCCAAGAGAAATTACCTCCAAAACCCTAGGAGAGGGAAATGAACCTTACCTAAGCACAACTGAAGCATGAACAAGGTGTAAAATGACCCAGTGGAACTTGACATGATGATGAAAACCCTCTGAATGATGGTACACTTAGCTGAATGGTGACATCGACCGAAATTTGGACAACTTTGAAAGGAGTGAAAACCAACCCCAGACCTAATACCTAGTGACCAAATTTTACTTGAAGACTCACTGAAATGACAAAATTTGACCTTGACACCTTAAAATCACCTTGTAAGAGCATGTTTTATCACTGGAGGAAGGCTGAAAAGACTGAAACTAACATTGGATCCAATGGGTATGGTAGCTCCTTGGAGGTGCCAAGAACTACAGATCTTTGGAAAGGAGACAGTGCCTTCATCCATTGGGCTACGGAGTCAATAACTTCGACAAACCAAAACCAGAATTTTGACTCAATTTCATGACTGAAATCAACTGAAAGACTTGACTCAAACAAACTAAACCAAAACTGAAATCAACCTTCATCTTTATAGCCTTCACCTCGGGCCCCAAACTGAAAGAATGATGACAGCACACACTTGCTCTGAAACTATGTCGAAACTGACAAAAATGACTCAAGACCAACTTAACTGAAATTAGTACTTACAAAGATTTTTAATGGTAGAAATCCATCAAGATTCGAGGGTTTCAAATCATGATGACAACCAAATGCCTATTGATGAAATATGTACAATCATGTGTAGTGAGCCTTACAATGTAACCAATCCAGCAAATGGCTACATACCGAAATTCGGCTCTCACTTTTCTCGAGCAAGTAGAATGATGTACATGTAGGCAACTCACAATGACTACTAAAACCAAGGCTTATGATAACGAACTAGGCAACATTTATCTTTTCTGATGCTTGCAAAAGAATGCCGAAGGGATCTTGAAAATCTTGAAGCACTAGTTGGTCTTGAGATCCAGTAGCAAAAATATAAGCACTCCCTTCATTCTGATCTGAAAGAATAATTGATTGCTGAGTGATAGGAAGGCATAGAGAGGTATAAGCTTCTGCCATCTGAGTGTTAGCTGTAATTTCCTTAACCATGAGAAATTTTGGCATATTGTCTCTCTCAAGCTCATATTCCTCAACTTCATGGTCTAGGTCATTCTTAAACAAAAAAAAATCTTCAAGATTATCAAACATGACAGCCTTATCATCTTCATGAGAGAAAATATCATTTGTTTGCTGATCTATAAAGCTAATTACAAGACCGTCATCATTTTCAAAAGAGGAAAAAGTTTCACCAACACTTTCTTGACCATGTGGGCATTGCAAATCTGCTTTAGGTTGGGCTATAACATGACCTTTCAGGAGTTGATCTATCTCATCTTCAAACAGAGGAGATAATAATTTTTTTTATCTTTTCCTCAAACAATGATTGTCTTCATGAAATGAAATTTTAAAACATGAAAAACCTGAATGACAGTCCTTAATTCCCTGATCTTCTGAAATTTGAAAACATTGTTGATCATCTTCATATGACATGGCAATCAAATTATCATTTATCATTGAGTTATTGAAAGAAGATTTTTCACTTACTTGAACAAAGATCTCATCTTGTTTTTCATGAACTGACTGAATTACCTCCTCATGAAGGCTTTGTTCTAGTGAAATGAGAACATTTGGATCAATAAATTTGTCTTCTTCATTCCAGATGATCTCAACATTAGAGTTATTCTTCATGGGATTCAGCACAAGGTATTCTTGGTCATCACGATCTGAATCTAGATCTGAAATACTTGACTTGACTTTGTCACATTCTGAAATTGAAACTTGAATTTCCTGCATATTGTCTCCTTCTATGGACAGATCTGAAACAAAACCTTCTCTTTCATCATTTTCCATTGTACTAAGATCTTGATCCTGCTGCAAATTTTCCTGAGCATCTTGATGGGTATCCTCTAAGTTCTCTTTATGCTGCTGAAATGGATTTTTGTACAGAGCCTCCATGATCTCATTGTCCATGAATTCATCATATTCATATACTTTCTCAAGATTTTCAATAAAACTATGAAGATGGCTACAACAGTTCTAAACTAAAGTTAAGGATGGATAAGATTCTTTATACCTTTCAAAGAACATGGTATGAAAATCCTTTAAACAGTAAATACAAGTAGGCGGAAAGCTTTCATACCAAGATTAGGCTTCACCTTCCAGAGTGGCCATGAATATCTTCATCAAGCAATCTTCAGGAAAATCAACCTTCAACTTGTGAATATGTATGTGAAATCTAACTAGATGTAAAGCAGCATCCTTCGTATCATCATCTTTAAACGTAGGCAAATTCCTTTGCCAATCTACCTTAGGAATTTTATTTGGAAAACTTGGAATGTGATCTTGGCTCATGGGAGCATACCTTCAATCCAGAAAAACCATTTTGATAACAATGAATTCACCAAGAAATTCCCCAGGCTACTAATTCTTGAAGAGTAGAGTCGCCATAAAAATTTTGAAACTTGGGATTCTTCGACACTAGAGTCACCAGGTGAATGATTTTCAGCCTTCCTATGTATGATCGTTGTCCACCATAAACCATTAGATCGAAATTGATACATGTACTAGGGAAATTTTCAAGTCATATGTTACGTTTATAAAACTAGACCGGAGATTGACTGAAGCAACATTTATCTACTTATGCACTTGCAAAGCAATGTGCATTTCGAAGGCTACCTGGCTAACTTCAGGCTCCGTCTGTAGTTTATAAAATGAATAACACTAACAAGAAAACAATTTTTTGTTCCCCAGTATGGTTTCCACTATGTTATGTCCTAAATCTACCTCAGGCTGAGAAAGGCAGAATCTAGGGTAACATCAAACCATGCTTAATCTAGTAGCTAGCCCTACCAGATCGGGAAAGGGCTCTCTCCTGGTAAATCTCAGCAAAAATAATCATTGAGGCTTGAGATGACTTGAATAAAGGCTTATTTTAGGCTAGGTATATATGTAAAAGAGTTTTATTTGATTTTGAGGGTGTTTTTTGGATCAAAGGGAAAGGCAGATTTTGGGTCTGGGGAATGAGGCCTAGTTTTTGAAGAGATCTAAATGGGGCAAGGTAGGCAATTGTTTTAAAAATTCAATTTTGAATAAAATGGATAGATCAGACTAGTGAGGAGTTGAAGAGGGCAAGAAACGTTCAGGAATCCTCTTCAAACAGTTGAAAACATAAAAAATTAAACAAACCCTAGGTTGAGCACTACAAATTTTAATGAATTCCACCTTTATCCTTGTTTGTTTAACTTAAGAAGAAATAAGAGGGAAAATGATACACATGAAACACTAGTAAACTTATATTAATAGAGATAAATACATCATCAAAACAAAGAGCCACATGAATCCAAAGGAGTGCTACAAACCCTGGTCTATTCCTTTGCCAAACTGCAGAGATGAATGTACAATGATGCTCAAAGCAATCCCAAGTGTCCAACCTATGCTAATGACTGAAAAATTACAAGATATAGACAACACTAACTCATCCCCAGCCTCTAGGGGTCAAGCTCACAATTTTAGGAGCTGTTTCAACAAGATATAAACTGAGAACTAGAAAATAGGCAGTGGAACAGCTTGCCTCTATAAGATAGGAAACTGATTCATTCAGTTGCAATTCACCTTTTGATAGATGAATCTACCTCCATGAGTAAAAATTTAACAAAATTACATCAAGATCCATAAAAATACATAAATTACATCATGACTTTAACATTTGGAAGTAAGAAAGTCAAAATGTCAAAAACTAGGCGAAAAACAGAGTTACTGAGTCCAAAATGAGAAAAAATCCACAATGCGCTGCGCCTGATTTCTCTATGCATCGCGCCAGTTTGGAGCTGATTTTGAAGGCCTTCCCGGTGTCCAAATTAGCTCCAATTTGGCTTGTTCGAAAGGTCTACCTGTCTGATTTCCAGCACAAGTGGAATTTATGAATTTGGCCTTCATTTTCCCCTCCAAAAATTATTTCTCCCAACACTGCTTCCTGTGTGTCCAAAAAGGGGCAGAAAGGTCATTTTTAGGGTGTTTTTGACCCTTTTGGAAGCCCAAAGCCGGTCAAAATTTATTGGCCATGGGTAGGCATGCATAATTTTCCTTGAAAAATCCAAAAATGTAAATTTTTCACCAAAATGAGCCCCCAATCATAAGTGCGCGCCAAGTGGCGCGACGCATAGAGCTGAAAACTCTGTTTTTTTAAGGCAAAATTTCCAAAATTCATCTCAATGCGTAGTGCCTTTTTGCAGGAGACTTTTGGAGGCCTTCCCGGTGTTCAAATTTGGTGAGGGATAGCTCGTTGGAAAGCTTATTTAGTATAATTTCCAAACTAGCTTTAATTTCAATTTGGATTTCACTTGCCTTATCAAAAATCAAATCTCCAAAGACTAGTCAAAATGTGTAAAATGAGGCTGCCTCAAGGCAGAGTGCTGTTGCAGTAAAATTTTGAAGGTCTTCCTCAGCTCCAAATTGAGATCATGATAGCTAATTGGAAATCTCTTTGTGTATAGTTATCATTTGACTCCTCAAGAAAGTCATTTTTCCAACCAAGCTAGGAGAAAGCTTGATTTTCACAAGGTCACATCAGAGGTGCATCAATTCTCCTGAGGCAACTGTATTTTTGACATTTATCTAAAACCATGAAACCTGTGTAAAAAGTTAAGGAGGGTTTTCTTCCTTGGCCTATTGTGGACAAACACCTCTCTCGTGTTTCTCAAATTCATATTTTCTTGCTTAGAAACATCATTGAAGTAAAACCTATCCCGATGTGTGGAACAAGAGATTTGCCGAAATGAAGTGAAATGAAGGGGATAAGGGGCTTCTAAATTCTTGAGAAAATTTTGGGAAGTAGGGCGGGATGTTAGGAAGTAGGGGAAAGTGGAATTTCAATGATTGAGTAAGGGGAAGAGGTCAAAAAGGGAAAAACATAGGCCTAGCCTAGAAAATTGCCAAGTTATAGCAAGAAACTAGGGTTTGTGCGAAAATGAGGAATTTGGGGGATCTCGGTGATGGGAAGTGTTTAATAAGGTACATTAAGGATAGGGAAAGTTGTATGAACATCAGGATACATTTTTTGCTGATGATTTGACCATCCAAGAGAAATTACCTCCAAAACCCTAGGAGAGGGAAATGAACCTTACCTAGGCACAAATGAAGCATGAAGAAGGTGTAAAATGACCCAGTGGAACTTGAAATGATTATGAAAACCCTTTGAATGATGGTACATTCAGCTGAATGGTGACATGGACTGACATTTGGACAACTTTGAAAGGAGTGAAAACCAACCCCAGACCTAATACCTAGTGACCAAATTTTACTTGAGGACTCACTGAAATGACAAAATTTGACCTTGACACCTTAAAATAACCTTGTAAGATCATGTTTGATCACTGGAGGAAGGCTGCAAAGACTGACACTAACACATCCTTCATAAGGTAATCATGCATGTACAACTCACACATCAAATGTTTATTCAGAATTTTATGGCCTCTTAAAATCCTTAAAAATTGAATGGGGTCACTCATTTCATGACTGACTTCTTGTTGAATACTCTCCAGATAGAAAAATATATATTTTTCATGGAGTAACAAAGCATAAGAGTTATCAGGAGGCTGACATGCCATTGTCTGCTTTGCCAAGGTAAGCATCTAGTCCTTGTCATCCTTTAGTAGTTGTATCTGCTCTTTCAACTTCTTAACCTTCTTCTGTTGTTTCTTTTGTTTATTATTATCCTTCTCTATTTGAGTAATATAATTAGAAATATCTCTAGCAGCCTACTCCCTAATCCCTCTTATCCCCTCCTAGTGAGCTTCTAAAGAAATAGACCCACACTACAGGCGATATGCAGTAGCTCACAACTTCTGGACTTCAGTTGTCAAAAAGAATTTTAGTGACTCGAAAAAATATGTAAAAGGGTACTTTTACACGACTAATGAGGTAGTAGGACTATCTTCAATGTGTATAGTTGTTGTGACAATTTCAACCTCAGGATTCACAGCAACTCATTGGCATTCTTCTTATACTTCCTTACCCATCTTCGTAAATTAAGAACTCGTTTCCTCAACATAGCAATATCCATTTTCAACTGCAAAGTTTATCTAAATTGAGAACAGCATCTATCTATGATAGAAACCATTCTTTTTTCACACTTCTCAATGAACTCTTGTTAACTTCCTCTACAGGTTTCCCGACCAATGGCAGATTGGCTTCAATAAATCATCCATCGGCTCTTGTTTAACTCGAATTTATTTTGTCTGTTTCATAACTTGAGGAGCACCTCGAACATCTTACTCCATAGGTTCTCAAACCTCAACACTCTCCTTTGATGGCTCCTATGGAGAAATTTATTCAAAATTTCTTCTCTCATCTCAGGGGTTGGTTCTGACCCTTGTAGGTCGGTATCGCTAGCAACATTTCCCTCAATTCTTCAACCTGTTGTTCGATTGATGCCGATTATTTTATAGAAGCTTCAACAATGGCACTCAATATTTACCTTACAAATTTCAATATTGGGGGAGAGACCTTCTCCTTCTTCTAGTGTCTATGGGAATGATATTTACTCGCCCCTTTCAGTAGGATAACATGAAATGGAACTTGAGTTATATCCCCCCCAATTTTCATCATTTCATCATTTTCTTCTTTCAGTTCTTCAATTCCAAATCCCCCCCCTTTATATAATGGTTATTTTGCAACTTTATCTCCCATTTCTTACTGTATTCTTATACTTTCCCTCTTATATCTTGCGTTCGCTCGATAGCCACTACTAGTTCTTGTGGGGTAGCAGTGGCTTTGACACTTATCTGGTCCACTGGTTCTTCCATCACTTTAGCAGGGGATGCTATTTCTTGTGTGACAATGTCTCCTACCTCTTCCTCTAATTCTAGTGATCGATTCCATGTGTCTCCATTACCTCAGTCTCCAGGTTGACGGTTGACACTGGTTCTTGTGGAGTAGCATCTACTATGACCTCCAACTCTATTTGTTCCATTTATGATATGAAACTAATTGTTATTTATTTTCGTGCTAACATCAGTCTCATATTTAAATAAACATTTCTTTGGTTTGCATATCCATAAAGAGTTTATCAATGAGCATGTGACTGTCAATTTATTAAACTTGGTGAAATTTAGTGTTTTTAATGAACTCAAAAAAATAGAAATTAATTGTTGAATAGCAGCAAATAAGAACAGAGCAAGCACAAATAACAGATCTCAATACACAAGTTTTTGATGAAGGATTCCACCCCTCCTAGGCTACATCTCCTTGGTCTAGATTCATCATGTGGGCCTTTATATTAGCTTCAAATGTGAAAAATGCTTGTTTAAAGTCTCTTATTGCCTTTGCAACCTACTCCAATGACTCAAAAACAAAAAAATATAGTAGAAATGACTCTTCCTGAGCTCATTTTGGTCGAAAATTGCCTCAGTTATGGAAAAAACAAGATTTCCTACAATTTCTCCTCTAAAACTGGGATTCCGCTAGTAAAAATTCCAAATTTAGAAAGTTCGTCGCCTTTGGCATGCTCCGACAATTTCTCTAATACTTTAATTACACTTAATTAAGATATAATCACTCCTTAACAAGAAGATAAGCACAATTTAATTTTTTAAGCACATTTAGTGCTGACTGGCATAATACGCGGTTTAACGGAATCTAACTACGTTTTAATGTAACTAATACCCATTACAAATCTCTGCGTGTTTTGTTGTTGGAAGCCCTTGGTTCGACATGCATGACCAGATGGGAGGGGGCTGGTCCCCTCCAAAACCATGTTGACTCACGTGCATTAATTCAAGGAAATGTGGAAATCTATATGGGTAAGACCTATTGTAACATTATTTGTTTTTGATAAGTTAGCATGGTAGTTTAAAAAATATAAAATATAAAATGCTAAGTTAGAACATGGATGAAAAAGGAATTGAAAAAATGATAGGAAAAATATATTTATTACATCCATGTTAGAAAAATTAATGGATAGTTTTGTCTAAATAAAGAAGGAAAAAAAAAATGTTAGGGAAGCATAAAATAAAATGTTAATGCTTTAGCAATCAAAATGATAATGGTCACCTATTTAAATGTGCCACAATTTCAAAATGTAAAGTTTAATTCATTTATGTTTGAACCTTTGAAAAAGGGTTTTTTATATTCATTTATTAAATTCATTGTAAAGTCGGTAAACGACAAGTGGTCAAATCAAAAGAATTAAAATGTTTGCAGATTCCAATGGTAGATCTTGAGCTTCCCTCAGATCTACGGTGGATAATGACATTGCACCCCCTCTGACTGTTTCTTGTTAATACAAGTGGCGGGGTGGCATGTGAAATATGGCTTCAATGGCCACGTATTTTCATGACCTTGCAGCATCAGGTAACTTCACACCCCCTCCGCCAAAATCTGGAAACTGGAGGGTACGCCCCCCGAAATCCACCTCCAGTTTTCCATTTCCACTACCGTTCACCTGCACCATAACCGTCCATCCTTCCATCATTAATATCATTCAAGATCACCTATATGTTATCCCTAATCCTCCATCATACTTGTTAATCTTCCCTTTGGCCAATAAATTCACCCCATTCACCCGTTAATCATACCGTTATGCAGTAAATTTGCTTGACTGTTAGCCATTACTGTTGAAACTAAACCACAGTGTATAAAATTTCCCACAGTATCATGCTCAATACTTTACTTCCATATTCAATTCACCTTCATCCTCCATCGCTTTTTCACAATGAATTATCTTCTGTGATTTCCCTTCATATTCCTAAAACCATATCATTGTTTATGTAACCGAAAGTTGCAAATCCCTATACCACTTTATTACAGTCAAGTATGGCACCTAAGGCCAAAATAAAGAAAAAATCCACTCCAAAATTTAAAGGTAATAAAATTATGATAGAATAAATCTCGAATGTTGAAAGTATTGCAAAGGTTACACCAGAGGTATCTCATCCAGTTGTTGAGGTGGTTCCTGAAGCCACTAAAGCCATTGCAGAAGATGTTCCTACAGCTCCACAAATCAACCTCGACCTCACACCCCTAGTCGATAACTATTTTAAAATTACTGATTGTCACAGTGAATTTTAATTCTACGAGCTACACCTATGGCTAAAACAGAAACACCTGGATAAACAAGCCCTTATCAGGTTTTGGGAGTCCATGTTACCTTTGTTTGCATTCCCTGACACTCACCCATTCTCAGATTTAATTGCCTGGTGTCAGAAGCAGTATGACCCTATAACCAGGTCAGTGGTAGCTTAGAATGGAAATGTTTTGATTACCATATCTCTTGAAACCATTAATCAAATGCTTTTCATCCCTCCTTCTGACTCCTTATCGTACTTTTCCCCTGCTGCCCTTATGGATCTTTATCACACATTATCCTTTCCATAGAGAGCTCAGATATTCGAAATATTTCTACTTTAGGATGCATATTAACCGAGGAGAAATCCCCCATATGCATCCTCCATCTTCCCCATTTCTTCCAAACAATGTATTTCTATCCTTTCTTATATGTTAGGATATCCCAATGATGAAACCGTTGATGAACTCATCTTAGGTTTCTTATCCATCTTCAGCCTTGACAAACCACTGTTGTTTATGTATAATTATATTTATTTCTTGGTTGATTTTATACATGAACAATTCATGAATTTCACCACTCAAGGAGCCTTTACTTATTCTTCTGTGATCATTCATATGATTTTGTTTCAGCAGACATATATGTTTCCTATTCACTTCAACAAGCAGAACGTGTAGGGATTGAATCAATCAGTGATTCACTGGATAGAATTGGTTAGAGCATCTTCAACAACCAATTTTGTCTCAGAATTCATAGACTTATTCATTCATCTAGTCAAGCAGTTCCATACTAGTTCACCAGAGCCTAGAATTGGAGAAGACATCAAGAGAATTCTACAACTCAATGAACAAGCAAAGACAAGTGATTGGTATTGTTACACAGCATTTTGTCACCGTCCCTGCAATCCCCATCCTGCATATTGGAGGACCATTTATGTGACTAATAAGAAGTTTCATGCCTTGAAAAGACCATCATTGCATCCCTTGCCATGAGGAAAACATTCCTTTTGTTGACAATTTCCTGAGCAGACCATCAAAAAAACATGTTTTTGCATTGGCATTGGTAGACTGTTATGCCCTCGCACCAATGAGGAAGATTAACACTAGGCCCCACGCCTATTGGTGCTCTATCCCAATTATCTACCTGTGCCAAGCTATTTTTGGAATGTTTTTTAAAAATAGAGGCAAATTTTCCATCATAACAGCTTTGTCGATGAGTCAGCCTAAGTGGTTCGACTGTATAACTACGACCACCCTCCTTTGGCCTCTTGCTTCCACATTTTGGGGAAACCTCCCAAATGATAAGGCCTCCATTCCACCATTGTAGGGAACCCAACCTCCTCCTCTCCCTCTATGAATAAAGCTATCTCCCTTTGATACACTAGCGGAAAAATCATAGCTGAAAGGCTAAAGAGAATTGTTGAACATTTTGCTAGGGAGATAGAACACAAAGATACCTTTGTTGAGAGAGAACTTAGGCTTCTGTCGTCACGTTGTCCCAATTCTTGATGATCCTTCAAGACACACTTTGACTGAACCAGCTGAAGGAGGCTATGATTATAAATAGTAGAAGAGAATATTTCCTGGTTCCCATCTTGCGTTAATATGGTTTATTTTATGCAATGTGTTTAGTCCTTCTTGACTGACTAGTTAGCTACGAATGAAATTATTTTCTTGTATGTTGCTCTTGTCTTTGATCTTTGTGTAGGAATACATGTACCATTTCTGAAGGACTACGACTTGTTAGGACAGAGATAAAGAGAATGTCATTACTATAACTACGACAAACGCGTTGGACTCCAGGTAGGATAATCTACCCTAACCTATTTCATTTGATAGCTAGGAACCTACACCTTAGCTTGTTCACTTGTTGCTAGACTCACTCTATGGCTAGAGGGATCACCTCTGCCAGCAGAGGGGATTTACATTTCCAACAAGTTGGTGACTCCACTAGGGATCAGTGTGAGTTTTTTCGTCCCGTCGATGTCGTTCATTTGATTGATTGTTTCTATTTTGTGTCTTGTTTGATTATTGATAATTATCATGTTTAGCTCTAGAGTGTCAAGATTTACCTCTGCTCACTGGTTCTTCCCTCTTCCCATAGTTATCTGGCTTGGTGCGGGTTTTATTTGAACAGTTGTGCCAATTGGCACTAATTACTTTTGTCTCAGTAGCGCCAACCCCTATTTGAAGCGGATTACTGCCTCATAATCGCACCAAATCCTGTAGGGTTTGGTTTGACCCTTTTGCTAAGTTTTTGGTTAGTTGTGCTTGACTCTGGGTTTTTTTCTAATTTTCAATTGGTCTTTTGGAGTTTTTTTTACTGTTGCAGGACTACTCTTCTCATCTTTTTTTCTATTCTCTCATTGGTGTAGTTCATATCCCTAGGGTTTCTAGGTGTCTTTCGCTTACTAAGCTTTCTGATTGAATTTCGACTCTTTTTTATTTGGTCAATTCGATTCCCTGATTAGTTGTATTCTTCTTTCTTGATCCTTTGAGTTTTTGGTTTTTTCAATGACTACTTTGTTTTTGTTTGACTCTCCATATCATCACTACGAGCATAGATCATATTGCTGGCTTTGGTCATTTTGAAAGTTTTCTGTTTGTTTGAAAGAGTGCATCATTGGTTTGATTACGTTTTAATGTCTGTATTGATTTCGAATTATTCATTTTGAGATCTCTACATTCACAAGTTCTCCAAATTAGTGTTCAATTTTGATTTTTTAATGTAATCAGTGCATTGTGTGCTTCATTCATTAAAAAAAAAAACATTGCATTCTTTCATTTGCATCGGAAATGAAAATTTCTTTTGCATTACTAGCACTTGATGAACTAGGAAAGAGTTTTTTTGTTTTTCATTTTGGTTGTATTAGATGCATTAGGGGAATTCTTCATATGATTTCATTGTTTGTTGCTTTCTAAAATATCTCTATCCTTCTCTTAATTATCATTCATCGAACGGGAAATGGTTTTATTTTGCATATAGAATGAATTTAGGAATCTGAGATCCCATTTGGTAGGGCCTTGAAACTAAAAACTTACTTTAAGATCAACTATAAAATTTATTCAATTAATCTAATGAAGCATTGGAACCTAGCACAAACATTTTTAGAGGTCTAGGCTATTGACGTGTTCCGACATCATTAAACCTAGTAGCTTTCATTCGCTACTTGGCTTTAGATAGCACTAGTACGGACTTGTGCTCCCTGTACCATCACGTATATAAAGGGAGACCCTCATAGGTTCAAATCCTTTATCCATAGGAAGTCGAGTCTGCCGCCCTATAACCGTGATGCATCGAACACAACATTTGGGGAGAAAACCTGCATGTACGTTAATTCCTTGGTCATTTCTCTTTCATTAGATCACCAAGGTGTATATGGTAGTTCACGAAAAATTGGTACACCCTCTTGCTTAGATTACCTGAGTAGTCATTTCAATCCTTTTGTGACTCCTTAAAAAGAGAAGAGATCATCGAGCACTTTTCCCTTCACGCTCGTTTAAAATTGAAAGTGACTAAAGTCATATTTTTTCTATTTCCCGCTCTTAAAACATGAAGCAATGAAATTTTGTTCCAGTGTCGTAAAATTAATTACCCACGATCACATGCCCGCTAAAAGTCTTTTACTTGGCTTGTTTTTGTAATTGCTTATAATTTGATCTTGAAGCCTTGAATTGGTTATCTCGTTTTCCTTCCTGTGTTGAACTATTGTCACAGTGGTAGAACCACTAGTTTCATCATCTTCTTCACTGCCTCCTAGTGGTAGTTATTTTCTTGACGTTTCTTTCGAAACCCCTCAGTCCACTAGGTCTGCCGAGTTTTTGGAGCCTATTATCCTGACTATCTTGCCTCTCACTACCTGATCTCCTCCTGAAGAGTCGGTTGAGTTCAAATGGCCTCCTCAGGGTGCTTGGTCTGGTTTTGGGAGCGAGGAAGAATTCCCTCCTCTTACTTTTGGATCACCATTTTTAGCAGTTGATTTACCTCCTAGTCCCTGTTGTCTTTTTGAATATATTACGATGTCGTCAGAAATGGATTCTTCAAGTCCTGTCAGTAGTGAAGAAATTCCTGTTTCTATAGGGGAATATCAACTTTTCCCAGAAGATCTCACGTGTGTTTCTAGTCAACCTTATCCTCAATCAGTGTCACTTCCACCCGATTATCAGACTTTGAGTCAGATTATTTCTGGTGTGGCATTCATCGCATAATCTAGTACCTCGACTCCAACAAGGTTTTTGGTCCTTCCTTCGTTAGAATTGTCACCTTTGACACCTAGCTTGTCAATCACCGTTACATCTGTCCCGGTCTAACCTACTGTCTATGTGGCTACATCTACGCCGGTTGTTATGCATCAGTCGTTAGGATATTTTCACACTCGCAGGTCTATTTTTCTTAATCCCACTTGGCCTGTCAATTTCGTCATGAGTAGATCAAAATCTTGCGTTGTGGAAACCGTGTCTGCTTCTAGTGTGGCTACAACTTCCACTTATATTCCTGGTGGCCTTAATTTCGATGAGTATATGTTGGTTGTTCAGCAACAGAACTGTCATGGTTATCAGCAGCCCCAAGCTCTTGTCAATCCTCCCCATCACTATGATGTCTATGATAATCCCATATATATGCCTCCAATTGATCCGCATCAAGCTATTTATCTGCCTCTGGCTAATCCTTATCGAATCATTCCTCATCAAGAACCATTGATACAGACACAACCCTCGGGCCCACGAGGACAACCTTTGGTCCAGTAAGGATAAATCTTTGGTCCTCAGGGACATCCTTATGGTCCCAAGGCCAGCCCTTACAGGTTCAACCTTCGGTCCAGCAAGGAAAACCCTACGGTCCTTTTGGTCAACCTATGTTTCAACCAGGAGCATCTTATGTTCCTGGGGGGCAGATGTATCCACCATAAAAAACAAAATTTTGTACAACAACAACAACCTTACGTTTAGCAAGGCCAAACTTTTGTATAGCAAGGAAAACCCTACAGTCCTACTCCTGGTCAACCTGGTTATCAGGGGAAACCTAGTCCATCGCAACCATCGAGCTAAAATCTGTCACGAGGGAAACTGAGTGGCCCTTAGTATCTAGGCCAACCTGCTCCGCAGGGACAGCCTGCCCAGCCTCAGTAGTCGATTCAATATGCTCAACCCACTCAGTAGTCAATTCAACCTGTCCAACCCTCTCAGCAACTGGTTCAACCTATTCAACCAGCTCAGTAGCCCATTCAACATCTGTCGCAAGGGCAACTTGGTGGCTCTCAGTATCTAGGCCAACCTACTCTGTAGGGATAGATTGCCTAACCTCAGAAGTCAATTCAATCTATTCAACCCGCTCAGTAGTCGGTTCAACTTTTTCAACCTACTCAACAACTAGTTCAACCTATTCAACCAGCTCAGTAGCTCGTTCAACTTTCTCAGCAGGTGACACCTTCTAAGCAGGTAACACCTACTCAACAGGTACCACCTGCTCAACCTCAAGGCACTACTTACCCTCCTTAAGGTCAATATCAGGCTGTATATAGTATGCCCCAAGGTTTTAATTATTACCCTCAAAATCAATCCCAGATGGTGTATAATCCACCTCAAGGAAATGCTTACATTCCACAGCAGAATCCATATGTTGGTCAGCAAGGACCTCAATGGTATGCTCAGAATTAGTATCCTGGTCCTCAACCCTAGTATGGGCAGAACTATACAGCTTATAACCCCTATGTACATAATCCTTCAGGACAAAACATATGGGGGTAAAATTTCTCCCAGCCTGGGTGGAATGTTAACACTGGTCCTTATCAATGACCTCCAATGCCTTTTAATTCTCAATTTTCATTTCTCGCAACGTTGGAACTACCTAATGTGTCAAAATTGACAAATAATCCAATTCTCCATAATCCATATTGGCCTCCAGTTCCAACCAAAATTCCTGGAAATTTTCTTAAGTTTGAGGTTAAGTCTAGAGAATACCCCCAAGTGCATGTTATGAAATAACATATTTGGTGTTCCTCTAACTCTTGGGTTGACGATTCCATTCGACTTAGTATTTTTCAACAGACTCTCACTGGTGCCACTGCAAAGTGGTACGTTGAATTATCTCGTGGTATATTTCAATATTTCAACTCTTTAGCCATGGAATTCATTACACATTTCCAGTTACCAGTTCAATATGATACTGGGACGCACCTCCTCACATTCTTGAAACAGGACTAAGCTACTAATATCTCGAATCATATTCAAGAATGGAGGCATTGACGTTTCTTTATCAAGTTTGATATTCCTGATCAACTTCTAACTTATCGGTTCACTACCTCATCTATCAATCAAATCACTAAATACATAGCTATGGGGGAATGTGTAAGTGAAGAACAGGCCATTTCTCATGCCCAGTACCTTGATCTTGTGTACTCCCTATCTGGCACGTTGTATGATATCTTTCCTGATGCTCCTCGACCTGGAACTTCTAAAGCACCGACGATGCCATCTATCGCCGGTATCATTGGTTTCGTATCTCAGACTTCTCGGAAGTCTTCTCCTTCGAACCCCAGGAAGAAAAAATATAATCCTTGCATTGATACTGCTTCTCAATCTACCTCGAATTCTGGTAAAACCATGGAAGTCAATGTCGTTCAGGCCAATCCAGTGGATAAAACTTCCAAGGGAAAAAAGAAAGGTAAAGGTAAGGCCAAAGCTGATACCCTGAAATAGGATTCTCATAAGTATCGTGTTAGTGACGGTTCATAGCGAAAATCGAAGCGCCCTTGTTTGATTTGTGATGAGTAGCACTACACCAAGGACTGTTCTCGACGAGCCGAAGTGAGTAGATTTCTCAAAGGCACCCAAGGAACTTTGGCCATTCTAAAATAACCTTTTCCATCATAGCAGACCTAAATGGTAGAGAAAACTCAGTCCTTTGCCTCATTTTTCTCTCATGTCTTCATGATGAATGGTTCTACATCCGTTTCTATTGCTACCCGGTCGAAATATTATACCAAATCATGTCAGGTAGTGGGGAAAGAGATCGTTGATGGTCCTCCTCCTCCGCCTAATTCTGGCCCTCTTCAGATTGAAAGGCCCAGTATTGAACCCATTGTACAGCCATCTTCAAAAGGTGTATTCCTTGAGTATTCTTACAATCCCAATGCTCGTGCTACTCAACAATATAGTATTGTTGAGGATTTGGCTCAGGCGCCATTTTCAATTTCTACATTAGAAGTACTTCAGATTTGCCCGTCTCAACGGAGGGATTTGTTATCTACGATCAACAGAATTGATCTTGTTGATTCAAGCCTTATCACTTTCGACTTAGAGAATTTTTTCCCACGTCTCCCACACCAGCTTGTGCTCATCATTTAAGTTTTCATTAATGGACTCAATAGCCATCAAGAAGTTGTGGAGGAGGGTGCATCTATGTGCGTCATGTCATCTACCTACTAGAAATCCATTGGTTCTCTAGCCTTGAATTCATCTCCAAATTCTCTAGAAGCGTTTGATGGAAGGGAATCAAAACCTCTTGGTGTTCTTGCTAGTTTATTGATTACTCTAGAATGGAGGAAGGTCAACGTCAAAGTTGAAGTAGTTGACGTCAAGCTCAATTACCATATTCTCCTCAGTCGCAGTTGGACTCATGCCATGCTATGTGTGCCATCCACTCTCTTTCATGTTTTGAAATTTCCCCACGAAGGAAATATTGTTATTGTTGATCAATTGTCATTCTTCACTTCTTCTTCCAATGACAACGTTCCGTATGTGGATCAAATTCCTACTCCCTACGAGAACATAGGGCCAAGTCTCTTAAAATATCCTACCCCCATGGGTATTTTTCCTCTTCCTCCACCCAAAATTGTTCAGATTAATATGATATCTTGGTCTGATGACCCATGTATAATCCCTTCGCCTAACCAGATCGATTCATTTGGATATTCGATGTTGTTAAGTTTGATTGAGATTGACTATTGTGAACTTATTTTGGCTTCGGAGCCTCTACCTCCTGATCATGATCCTTTGGGCATGTCTCTTGACACCTATTCTGAATCCCCTTGGCTCGGTGATTCAGATTCACCCAATCCCTTGAAAGAGACATTTCCCTCCGATGAAGCCATCGTGGAAACTATGTCTCTCGAGGATCCTCCATGGGACGATATTCATCATTGTTCCTCATTCATGCTTGGCCTCGAGGCCATGTCTACGTGTCTTGAGAGATTCGCTTCTCAGGTTCCTTCTCCTCCGATTCAAATATCTATTTTGACACATGAAATTTTTACAAAGGGTAACTTGAGTAACATCACACAAACAATGCCTATCGACATTTTCGTGAAAGCAGGAATCGTCGAGAACATCCATGTCAGGGTCACCTACTCTTCGAATGAATTTTAGGTTTATGCTATCCTTTTCTATGAATTCCACGATGTCTTTGCATGGCCCTACGAAGAGATTCTCGGCATCAATCCCAGTATAGTGGTGCATGAGATTCCTACATATCCTGGTGCAAAGCTTGTTCACTAGCATCTTCATCCTGTGCACCCTAGAAAGGATACCACCATTAAGGGTGAAGTAGAAAAACTTCTAAAAGTTGGATTTATCTATCCAATCCCTTAATAGAATGGGTGTCCAATATTGTGCCTGTAGATAAGAAATAGGGCACCATTCGTGTCTCTGTTGATTATCGCGATATCAACCATGCCTATCCCAAGGATAATTATCCTACTCCCTTTATTGATCAAATCATTGATGACTGTGTGGGGAGTGATATTGTTTCTTTTATGGATGACTTTCCTAGCTACAACCATATTAATATTCTTCCGATGGATCAACATAAGACCGCGTTCATCTGTCCCTGGGGTACTTTCACATACAATAATCTCCCTTTCGGCTTGAAAAATGTTGGGGCTACATTTCAACGAAATATGTTATATGATTTTCACAATATTTAACACATCATTCAGCCTTATCTGGATGACCTCCCGGCTCATTCAGCTAAGCGTAGAGACCATCCTGACCATCTATGTCATATTTTTCTTCGCTGTCGATGCTATAACATCTGGCTGAATCTACATAAGTGTGTCTTATGCATAAATTCCAGTAGACTCTTAGGGTTTATTGTTTCCAAATATAGAATTTTCCTCGATCCGCTCAAAGTTGAGCCTATCATTAATCTCCCCTCTCCATCCTCATTACATCAGCTACATATTCTGCAGAGGAAGGCTAAATTTTTACACGGTTTATACCTGACTATGCCGAAGTGGTTAAAGGGTTCACGTGATTATTGAAGCAGGGTGTCCCATTCCTTTGGGATGAGATCTCCCAGAAGTATTTTTATGCACTGAATACGTTGCTTGTCAACGCTCCTCTATTGCATCCTCCAAATTATCATCATGATTATTCCCTGTATTTGGTCACCGCTTTCAACACGATTTCCATGGTTTTGGTGCAAGACGATGATGATGGTGAAAAGCATGTTATTTACTATCTCCCTCGTAACCTTATCGATACTAAAACATGTTATTCACATGTGGAGAAGTTAGCATTGGCTATTTTTCAAACAGTTCATTGCTTTCATCATTACATCCTGTTCCATACAGTGACTGTGATTTCTGACTGCAACCATATGACCTACATATTATCTCATCAATTGCTAGGGGGAAAATACTCGAAGTGGATTGTCATCCTACAAGAGTTCGATTTGGATTTCACCACTGCCAAGTTGAAGAAATCATTAGTCTTTGTCGATGTTATCTACTCTCTCCCTTCCGACTCTGCTCCTTTTGGTTCCTAGGAATTCATTCTAGACGATACGCTTTTTCTGATTAGCACCCTCAATCCTTGTTACGATGATATCATCATATATCTTTATACTTCTACCTTTAGATTTGAGCTGACTAAGGATGCTCGCCGAAGCATCTGTCATCAATCACAACCTTATCGTATAGTCGGAGATACACTCTACTGCATCGGAGTTGATTCCATTCTCTGCCAGTGTTTGAAACTCGAGGAGGCTGAGAAAGACCTAAATGAATGTCACAGTGGTGCCTGTGGCAGTCACATTTCTGGTTATGCTGCTGCATAGAAGATTCTTCATGCTGGGTATTTCTAGCCCACCATCTTCAAGGACTGCATTTTTGTTGTTCATAAATGTAATGATTTCTAGATCTACCAGTGCAAGATGCGCACGCTGCCTTCACATCTCCACCCTGTCATTACCGTTGGTCCCTTTGCGAAGTGTGGCATCAATTTTATGATGTGTAACCCTCACTCGGCCAGGGGGCATGCTTATATCATTGTAGTTGTTGAATACTTCACCAAATGGGCTGAAGCAATGGCTACACTTAAGGCTAATGGTAAGAAAGCTTCTTAGTTCATATTCAATCACATCATCTCTAGGTTTGGTGTCCCTCAAGCCTTCGTTATCGATCATGGTTCCCATTTTCAGCATCATATGGTGGTGGAGTTGACTTCCAAGTTGGGCCTGCGTCACGACGACTCAACGCTGTACTATCCTCAAGCTAATGGCTAGGTTGAAGCCATGAATAAATTTCTTGTCACCATGCTTCAATGTAAGATTGTGATGCACAAATAAAACTGGCATCTCATGTTATTTTTGGCTCTTTGGGAATACTGAACCTCAGTTAAGGATGTGACCAGATTCACTCCATTTCAACTTCTTTACGGTCTGGAAGCTACCCTTATGATTGAGTGTGAAATACCTTCGCTCAAGTTGCTTGTTGAATTGCTGCCAAACACTTCACCAGCAGAAGAGCGTCTTCTTTGTTAGTGTCCCATGATCTGGCATATTGGCTAAACCAAATGACAGGGTAACATTAGACAAGTCTTTGGAGTCCTAGGACCTAACCTTCCTGCACTCAGAAAGGGCTCTCTCTATTGTGCAAAGGATGTGAAATTGTTCGCTCTGAATGATTGATTTTAGGCTTAGTCGTTAAGTGTAATTTGTTTGTTTGTTTTGGGTTGGGGTAAGATGACTAAGTAGGATAGGTTGAATGAGAGGCCATCAAATCAATAGGGCTATGGGGTCAGATTAAGTCGAGGGTGTCTACATGATGAATCAGAGTGTACTGAAAGGCCGATTTAGCAAGGTTAATGGATCCTTAGGTGATGTATGAGGTGTAATGAACATTAAGTTTGGAAAAAACTAAGAGGTCTTAAAAATATATAGTCTAAAAGAAATAACTCATGAGGTAGATCAAAAAATTAATCTTTATGAACAATACTCAAACTGATAAACATGAAAGATGAAAATTCCGGTGATACATAGAAGCATTAGAACTCCTAACTTTAGAAATTCACCTTCAGCATTTTGAGAAAACACGTAAGATAAACAAACAACTCAATATATGGAGAGGGAACTCCTAAATGCCATATATCAAACTATCGGGAACAATGAAACAAGTTGGTAAGAATTGACAAAGAATAATATCGAAACGAGAGATCTTTGTCTTAACCTAATCAATCAATATTCCATAGAAAAGCTTCAAAATAGGGTTTTGAAAATTTTAAATAAGCAGGGCATACCATGAATCATATTTATAAGCTAACATACTAACCATTCATGAAACAATAACAAGTTTTAGTGGGCCTAAGGAGCAGTCAAGAATTCCTTAAGATGACTAAAAGAAGAAAACATTGAAACTACAACAAACAGGAGGTTTTAGGTGCTTCCATGAGCATATCTCAACCTATAATTTTCTTATCTATAGAAACCAAGAGGAATGAAAGAATATGAGGAAAATAAAACATTAAAAATTTAGGAAAACATCACCATTCACCAATCTATGGAATCTTGCAAGCAAGCTTCTCCAACATCAAGCCGCACAAGCCATTCATTCACTTCATAAAACCAATATCTTGTCCAAGCTCATAAAACCATGTATTGCTCTTCAACACATCAAGTCCCAACTGATTACAATGAATCCTCATGTCTTATATAAAAAATGAGGAGAATAGAGCCTACTAGAGAATCTAGAAGCCTATTGGCCAAAGAGAAATATCCTAACCTATCCTTAAGGCTTTGCAAAGCCCAAGGCACAAAAATATCTAAATAAAATATCTTTTCCGACTATAAATGGAAATAAAATTGAATTTTGTGCCTGAAATGCCTAATAAAACTTTTCAAATGGACATTTTTCCCACTCAACCATAGGAGTGTAACACATGTGTCAAACAGTGAAAAATTTCCAGGTGTGTAACACAGAAATAGGCCCTATTGCATCAGTCGTTTGGAGGCCTTCTTGACACCGGTTTTGGCTCTGTGATGGCTCATTGCAAATCTTGATGAGTCTACCTTCAAAAAATGTTTCATTTTCACTGAGTGGATTCCACTTACATGCTAAAAAATCAAATCTCCCAACATTTCTTTGTGCATAACACCTGGTCCGAAAAGAAGGCAGAAAGGTCAAATTTTTGATGTTTTTTGACCTTTTGAGAGGGTAAAATTGCTCCAAATGATTTAACAATTGGTGAGTATACTGTTGGTGATGTGAAAAATCCAAAAATGTAAACTTTGAGAGCTGAGGATGCACCAATTTTGTGCATAACACCTGAGGTGTTGCGCTCCTAGGGCTCAAAATTTGGAAAAAAGAAAAAGTTGTCCAATTTTCCTCGAAATTGGTGGGTAGACCCCTCAAGAGGTTTTGGATACTTGTTGAGAAGCCTTAGCCAAGACTCCAAGTTTGTCATGCACTTTGGCTCTTTTTAGGTCTTTTAGTTCAATGAGGGCCTTCTTTAGCTTGGTGCTAGCAAGCATGCTTTTCCTCGCATAATGTTTGGCCATTTTCTTTTGTAGGGCAAGGCCCCTCTTAACCTCCTTGAAATTCTTATGTTCTTCTTTGTAGTAGTAGATGACCCTTTGAGCCATCTCAAAATCCCTTTCCCACTCCTGAAGCTATGCATATTTTTCCAAGAGGAGCAACCTAGTTTTCATCTCTTGGTCCTCATTGTCGCTGTCTAGATCAATGAATTGAGATCCTTCAGAAGTCTTCTTGATACTTTTACTCCTTCTTACCTACACCTTCTGCTCACCTTTTTCCACTTTTCCTTTTCCCTTGTCTTAATGCTTGATCATTGGAGGAGAGATGGCCCCTTGCCTTTTTGAGGCAGCAAACACATCTCTTCTTCCTCTGTGGTAGGTGCATGTGAGAGGTTTTATGATGGTGTCTCTACCTTTGGAGCTGCCAAAATCCTTGTCATCTTCTTCATCATAAGACTCACTACTTTGGCCCTTTTGATCATCATGAGGCTCACTAATTTTAACTCTATTTTCATGCTCACTATTTCCTTCTTGAGAGGCTGTCTCTTCTTATTTTTCATCACTCTGTTTTTCCTCTCCTTCATACTCTGTTTTTGTCTCATAATATTCATTATTTTCGCCACTTTCATCATCTTTATCAAGCTATGCATTTGCCTCAGTTTTTTCAACCTTTGGCTTACTTGCATCCGTCTCTTGATTTTTATTGTCATCAATTTCTTGTTTGTTGTGGCTATTATTACTTTCTTGCTCATTACTATCCTCTTCCTTGTCTTCTTCATCTTCCTCAGCTTCTACCTCACAGTCGTCTTCTTGGTTCTCTTCATCTTCCTCAGCTTCTACCTCACTGTAATCTTCCTCATTTTATTCATCTGTTTTCTCATCATTAGAGCCACTGCCAACTTCTTCACTTGGTACATTAGGAGAAGGAATAGGGGGTGAATTTATTTATGGAGAAGGCACATGGAGAGATGATGGAGGAGTGGAGGTAGGTGGTTGTGAAGTGGAGGGTAAATTCTTCTGAATGAAGGCTTGGGGGTTTGTAAACACATCATGTGAGATGAATAATTCCCAAGGGATTCCTTGCTGCTGCAACTGACATAAGACAATCATTTTGATCAAGGAGTGTTGTAAAAGGCTTGGAATTTGGAAAACATAGCTTCTTTTCTTGACAAGTGAGGCCATCTTGTGAATGCTCCGAAAACGATAGTATGGTAGGTTCATTATTTTGACTTTGGTGAAGTTCATTAGTAAGCTTATATGATATGAGTAAATCCTGGAGTATCTACCCTCAGGTGAAGTATCTGATAATTTGCTTCATCAGTAAGGCATACCTCTCTAGCAAGTGGGAAAAAGGAAAAACAACCTTGCAACCTTGTTCACAGCTTGGTTTTAGGTAGGGTTCATAATAGCACAACTCCAACTTCTTTCGTTTAAACCATATCTCGCCAATGTCTTGTATACCTATTGCTTTGGAAATGGATTTAGATGAGAGTTCAAACTCCACTCCTGCTAGGCTAACTCAGTGATTTTGCAAGACAAGGAAAAACAATCTAGTCAAGTCGGAGTGGCTTTTTACTTGCTTGACCTTTTCACAAAATTGACAACACCCAACATCTTGAAAGCATGAAAGGATCATGGGATAGGAGGTAATATGAACTGTGTCTAAGGGTTCAAACCTATTGGCCCTTCCTCCCTTGTGTTGAGGTTTGGTAGGTCTTTGAATTTCATTACTTCTGGTATGAACTTCTCCTTCAGACATGGTGCCTGGTTTTAGCACAACAAGACTTTTAGATCTTGTTTCTTAGGTCAAAGGCTGCAATGAGTGAGGTGATGGGAGAATTTTGCAAATGGGGGCCAAGATGGAATTCTCTAGGAGTGCACTTAGTGTTTTGAGGTTTTTTTGATGTCACCCAGCCTCCTCTGGCACATACAACAATTTTATCCTTCAAACCCTAACCAAAGTTTTTTAAAATTGATTTCTTGAAGCCTAGGGTTTGGTTTAATTAAGCCTTTAAATAACTCTTTTCCTAGGAAAATGAAAACTTTGGAGGCAAAAGAATAAACCACCAACCTTGTGTCTTGACTTGTGTAGAAGCTTTGAAGGTGAAAAAATGAAATTTTGGCTTCTTTTAGAAATTTTGGGCAAACTTAGCCTATGCTTAACACCAGTGCATAGCACTAGTGCATAACAAATAGGAGTCGGGCCAGTCGGGCTCTCAAGAGCATAACACAGGTACGCATCAAGCCGGTTTCAGGCACTTGTTGTGTCTATGCATGACACCGGTCCATGTGCGTAGCACTGGGCCCTGGGTATGTAACACAGTGTTAAATAACACTGCGGCCACCCCTCCTATTCGTAACAATGACAGCCAAGTGCGTAACACTGGCCGAGGAGCGTAGCGCCTGCAAACTTCACCGATTTGCTTAGAAACTATCGAAACCTTCTCTCAACAGCTTCCTCTGGGTTGGAGATGACAAAAAATGTGGGGGAAATACCAAAAATGTCTTTATACCCCCTTTGAAAAATATATCTGTAGCCAAAACTCACTTTTGTAATGTTCTTTGTTTATTTACTTTTTCTCACTGTGTTTTTTTACTGTTTTGGTGTTGTAGGTGGCATATTGATTGACAAAGTTTCTTTTCTCCATTGCTGGGGGCCTCTCAAGGTTCTCCTTAATTTTGAAAATCTTCCTGAAGACACCAAGCCCATGCCTTTCAACCCTTTTTGGAAAAAGAACCTGTTTTTTTACTTTAACACTTATAAACAACAAACTCATCCCTTTTTGCCATTTCTCCTTTTGACTGATATTCTGTGTTGAAAACATTCTTTTCTTTTGACCTTGAAACCATCTGCTATGGAAAAAACACCTTTTCCAGCTCTATGAAGTGTTTTTTGTGTCTTAGAAATATTTTTGTAGAATAGTCCTTTGACAAAGAGGTCCTTGTTGGGAGTTTCACTGTTCTACTATAAACTAGGGGTATATCTGTTTGTTTTTAGGTCACTATTTCTCTTTGAAATTTGGATAGCTCCCCTTGTCAATGATGACCCATGTTCGTCTCTCTTGGCCACAGGAATATGTATCTAGTTGTTCTTTAGAGAAATATGACTTTTAATTTGACATTTCTGTATTTGAAAACAGTCTTCCTTTTGACCTTGTGGAGTATAGTGCTTGTCTTCCAAACCATACAAGGTAGCTGGAAAAACCCTTGAAACCATCTGCTATGATGAAGGAGGTTTCTTGGTCACTAATTTGACCTTCTTTTTCTATCTTCCCGAGCTTCTCAATCTTTAGGGATGCTTCAGAAAAACAAACAGTGCTATCTTCTGAGTTGTCAAAAAGACACTTATCAAACTCACTATTTTATGTCTAAATCCTTCAATGATATTTTGAAGGGTTTTAGGTGTTTTTGCCTTTGTAGCCTTATCATTTCTATATTACTTGGTCAAAACAGCCATGAATCTTGATTCTCAGTAAACACATACCTTGCTGCTTTCTTCTAGGTTGTGAACGGTCTTCTCATAATGATGCCTCTCAGTACTTTACCTTACTTCATGGCTAATTTGATGTATTTTGGTATTCTTTGCAGGGATGCAAGAAAAGGGCAGTTGTCCCTCTATAAGTTTCATTCTTGAAACCAAACAACCTTTTTAAATGATATCTTTAATTTGAGGTACACGGTTGCTTATGTGCCACTGTCTTGTATGACCTGCATGGACCTTTTGGTGGGCAGCACTTCATAACACTCCCTGATGAGATCATGTTATTCCTTGTAAAAATTAAGCCTGTTTGTATCTTACCACCTGCTGTAGATGCCTTTATAAGCCTTTTTGGTCTCCTTCTTTGCATTTGTTTTTTTGTTTTACCATTTACAAAACATTTCTGTAGAAATGCTTGGGCATGGTAAATTGTTCCTTTGCAGGCTTACTGCTTGATGAAGAGGATGTCTTTAGAGGTCTTTGATGTTCTTTGACCAATGATATGGCCTCATCCTTGTGTTCACTTGATTTCACCTTTGAATACCTGTGGAAATATTGAATTTAAAAACATGATAGTTCATAACCTAGGTGACCCTATTTGACTTATTGTAATGTTGTTGGAATAGGTTTTTGACTGAAAACTTGAATCAGGGTTTCGATGAGGAGATATGGTTTTTGACACTCTATTATGCACTACCATCCTAGACAACAAGAAGACCTTGTATTTACTTCAAAGAGCTTTTAGACAGGGAGTTTTGACAACACCATTGCTTGAGGCACTTGGTGAGCAAGGAGAATAGTTTGGTTTACTTGGCGAAACAAGGTGTGAAAGTAGAGGGCTTAGGCAAACAGAGATGGAGTGTTATAGGCAGAGGTGGAAAACATAGTGAGAGTGTGGGACATCAGTTCAGGATTTGATCTTATCTAGGTGATAGATTGGCCATGCTTTGACAAGGAAGTGGGATAATGAAAATTTTCTCTTTGAGGGGATTTCTAGAACTCACATGATTCTTGAATTCTGTTTCTAGAAATATTGGACTAACAGTGGTTCCACTTGGGGAGGGAAGCTCCTTTTTAGGAGGTGTCCATAATTTCAGATCTCATGGTTTATGAAGACTAGTGCCTCATCCATTGGGTGGATTTTCTCTTTTCTTTTGCTGTTGTTTTCCCTGAAGTAGTAATTTTGGAAATTTGAAAGCATGATTAGCTCAACTTCACTTTTACCTACCCAACCTACTCGCCTAACATTTTTTCTTCCTTGGGTGCACTTGAACTGGAAAACGCATTGACATTTTTATTTTTAAAATGAAAACAAACTATCTACTTCTACACTTATCTCTTTCGGGAGTTCATATTAAGCTATTGAACTCCTTTGATTCTCTACCTATTCTACTCAACTGTCAAGCTTAAATTGTTTGATAGTATTTATTCACTAACCTAAAAACATGAAATTGAAAACATGACTAAATTATGATTAGACAATCTAATTTATCATGGGTGTGTGGCATAAAAACAAGCTACACACAAATATTATTTTTGTACAAAATAAGACTAGAAAAACTAGGGCTAAGATACATATTTTTCTATTCATCCCTGTTTTTCTCCTTGGTTCTATTTTGAGCATGTGGAACCAGTATCTTTCTTTCCTAATCTAATTTCTTTGACAAGTCAAGCTTCAATGTTTTGACCAGTATTCTTTTCAGTAACTTATCAACAATAAATTTAAAACATGTTCAGCCATGATTAGGCTAGATAGCTGAACAAGACATTCTTTTTGCACCAGTAGTAGCATTTAGGCTTGCACACTTTCAATATCAGTATTTATTTATTTATTTTGGGTATGGGGTCGTACCTTGTTTTGAATCTTCCCTCTTTTCCATTTTTTCTATGTTTTATATTTTTCTCTCTTTTTGACTTTTTCTTCACACAATGATATGTACAATAAGTGAAAATTTTAAAGCTAGGAATATTGAGAAAACTAGTGTTTTAGTGTCCACCCATTGGCAGGACCTCCAAATATTTCATTTCCATGAAGTTCTTGTAAAAAGAAGGCATTTTTTCCTATAGCTGAACTTATAATGAATGGACCTTTACACAAGTTTTCAAACTTACCATGTTTACCTTTATCTTCTCTCCTTGAGGCCTATTTCAGCACCTTATCTCCAATCTGGAAATCATTGTTCTTGGTTCTTTTGTCAAAGATTTTCTTTATATTTTCTTGTACTAACTATGTCTTTTTGTACACCTCCTCTCTCTTTTGCTGTAAATGGATAGTTTGGTTCAACCTCCTTTGCATGTCATTTTATTTTGATTGTACTTCTTGTAATAGTTTCATTACTAGGACTCCCAAATATGTCAGGAAAATGACATCCATGACATACACTAATTGATAGGGAGACATGTCGATTGATTTCTTGGTGGTTAGTCTATCAGCCCATAGTGCATGTACTAGATTTCCATGCCATGCCTTTTGATTCTGTTCCAGAAGCTTCTTAATGATATTGACCTGGCTTTTATTAGAGGACTCAGCTAAACCATTACCTTAAGGATAATAAGTTGTGGAATGTTCTAGTGTGATGTGATATTTATAACAGAAGTCAACCATCCTCTTGCATGTAAAGGCAGTCGCATTATCTATAATGATTTTCCTAGGGCAACCGAATCTAGACAGAATGTTGGTCTCAAGAAATTTTATAATGACTGAATCGGTGGCATTCCTAGAGGGAATGGCTTCTATCCATTTGGTAAAGTAATCAGTAGTGGTGAGGATCCATTTGTGTTGGGTAGATGAAGAAGGGTGGATCTCTCCAATGAAGTCTAAACCCCATTGTTGAAATGGAGCTTCAACAATGATCGGATGTAAAGGCAAAGGTAAAAGCCTTCTCTTGCCATCGAAAATTTGGCATTTATGGCAACTCATGACTAGTTTGTGGGACTAGTTTGTGGGTGTCGGAGAACAAGGTGGGCCAATAGTAACCAACTCTAAGGATCTTGTTAGTTGCGGTTTTCTATTAAATATGCCCCCCACATTCTCCCTCATGCATTTCATGCACGATATTTCTTGCATAATCATCAAGCAAACATTTAAGAAATATACCAATATGATTCTTCCAGTATAGAACTTCATCTAAAATGCATAATTTTAAAGATTTTTTTCAGCAATCTTGCTTTTGTCTTTCATAAGGTAGGAGGAGCATTAAGATAGAGCAGCACATAAATAATATCAGCATACCAAGGTGAATTTAAAAATACTTCTTCAGCATGATGAGTTGTGCATTCTTCTTGTTCTTCAAAAGAATCAACAAAATTCATATCTAATGCTAGGAGATTTGTTTCATCCATGAGATTTTGCAAGTCCTTTTCCTTTAACTAGTTTAGTGGGTCTGATTTCTAAATCATATTCTAAAATAATAGCAATCCACTTTCCCCTTTTACCATCGGGATCCTGATTTAAGATATCTTTGATAGATGTGTGCAGAACAAAAGCAATAATATGAGAATGAAAAATATAAACTCTAAAGTCTTTCAATGTTTTTATTAATGCGAAGGCATGTTTTTCCATGATGTTATATTTTAAGGGAGCATCCCTAAGGGCTTTACTGAAGAAAGCTATGGGTTGTTCTTGTCCCATTGCGTTTTTTTGTAACAATACCGCAGCCACAGTATGTTCGGATGCAAATGAGAAAATATAGAAGTCTTTGGTGAAATTAGAACTTATTAGAACTGGTGTTTGGGTGAGTGATTTTTTAACCAGTTCAAAAGATTGTTTGGCCTCCAAAGTCTATTTAACTCCTACCTATTTTTTTAGCATGTTTGTAATATTTCTCAAGAGTTTCGCAAGGTTGGGGATGAATCTTCTTAAGAAGTTGATTTTCCCAATAAAGGATTACAATTCCTTAATGTTTCTGGGATGCTTGATTTGCAATATGCCTTCAATTCTTTTGGGGTCTATTTTGATTCCTTATTTAGAGATGATGTGGTTGAGGATTTTTCCTTTCTCAAGACCAAACAATGTTTTATTGGGATTCAAAGACAGGCCATATTTCCTACATTTGTTGAAAACGTTTCTTAAGTAGACCAAGTGCTCTTCATCGGTCTTGGAGTAAACAGAGATGTCATCAAGGTAAATGACTATGAAGTAGCCTATGTCTTCTGAAAAGGATATGTCCATGGCTCTTTGAAAAGTGGCCCCTGCATTCATCAATCCAAATGGAATTTTAACATACATGAATGTGCCCCAAGGAGTGGTGAAGGTAGTTTTGTGTTGATCACTCGAGAATACTAGCACTTGGTTGTAACTTGAAAAACCGTTGAGTAGTGAGATTATTTTAGAGCCAACTACATTTTGTAGTATGTGGTCCATTTTAGGAAAGGGATAGTTGTCTTTCAAGGAGGACTAATTCATATTTCTAAAGTCAATGCAATGTTTGATCTCTCCAGTTTTCTTCCTAACTGACACAAGGTTGGAAGCTCATTTACAGTATCTGAGAGGAAATATTATCCCAGCGTCATACATATTTTTGATCTCTTGTTCAACTAGAGGTAATAAGACAGGGTTTATTCTTCTTAACTTTTGTTTGAAATGTTTCTGGTTCTCCTTGAGAGGGATTTTGTGTTGAATAATAATTGTGTCATAAGATTTTAAATCTTGATACCCCGATGCAAACACATCTTTAAACTCTTTGAAGAGCTCAATATATTTATGTTTTATGTGAGGAGGAAGGGTCTTAGAAATTTTTATCATTTTAGATTCCCTAGTTTTTCTATGTTTTATTCCTCTACATCGGCCTCAATACACTTTATCTTTGGTTTCTTAGCTTAATCATTAAAATTGAATAGCTCTTCCAAAGGTGCAAGGCCTCTTGGTAACGTGTCATTCTTACAGTGTAAGACTTCAAGGTCTCTTTGGTCTATGTCCTCACACATCTCAGCTTTATAAGGATGTGTGATCAGATTTATATCAGCAAAGGAGGGCAACTCTGATTCATGATCTCTATCTTTAGCAGGACCATCTTCCCCATGTTCTAAGCTAGGGTTAGTCAAGGTAAATTAATTCCTAGTTTGTAGGAAATCAACAATTTGTTCGTCACCCTCAAATACCTACCAATGATTAATGTTGTTAGGTACCGTAGGGCAATGTTTGAATTTTATAGGGTTTTTTTCATTTGCAAGTGGTATTTGGCAATTACTGGCAGCAAAGGAGAGCTCGTTGGCAAGGCTTTTTTTGGCTCTAGGAATGTAGGTGAGCTCATATTTCTAGAAAGTTTTAAGGAGGTCTAGGGCTGCATTTCTATACTCTCTTAATCTTGGGTTCTTGGATGAGTATTCACCTTTGATCTGTTTAATGACTAGCTTTGAATCTCCTTGGGTTGATATTTTCTTAGCTCCTAATTCTTCAAGCAAGTGTAAACCGAGGAGGAGAGCCTCATACTCTACAATGTTATTAGTACATTGAAATTCCAATTTGTAATAATGGCCCTCATTTGTGTTATGTATCCAAGCACCAGCCCCTGAACCGGCCTTGCCACATGAACCATCAAAGCTCATGTTCCAAAGTGTTTCTATTTCATGTTTATCACTGAGTTGTTGTTCAGGGTCGATAGAGTTTCGGTTATCATTTTCCTCATTTGAGGGTGAGTATGAGTGTTCTGGTGAGCCTAGATATTTCTCACTTCCTTTTATTTGTGCACTAATCTCATTCTCATTATACAAGATAAAATAATCCAAATCTGAATGTATGGAATAAACTGGGGTGTTGTTAGGCCTATTTAGGCTACTCACCAGATATTTCATGTGGGGTTCTCGGTACAATCTTTTGGTTTGATTGAAAATAGGGATAGTAGCATAAGACATGTGAAGTTGGAGGTTACCCAGAAGTTTGACTCCCAAAGATAGGGACAAAAGAATGCCATATTTAGGGGGAATGTCAGCCACAACTGTATCCATGACCAGGCTCTTAGCATGGATTTGTGCTAGATTGACACATAAGTCCTTGATCAGGCCCAAGTATTTAACTCTGCTTGAATCAAAGGAATACAGATCTTTGTAGGGTCTGGTTATTTCTGGGCCCAATCTTTCCATCACTACCTTCGACATGAGGTTGTGAGTGGCACTAGAGTCAAGCATGGCATTATGTAGGATTTTGTCATGTATGTTTAGGCTAATATAGAATGGGGAAATGGCTCCTTCTTGATATTTTCCATCTACTTTGGGTCCAAACAATAGATTTGGTTTATCATCTGTCAAATTCAAAGTGTTGTTATCATTTCCTATGTTCAAGACTTTCAAGACTTGGGAGCGGTACATATCCTGAGCTACTGGTTCAGTGAGAGGGATGGTTATTTTGATTTTAGTGATTTCTCCTTTAGAACTGAAATGTACTTGAGTTTTAGACATATTTACATCAATTTTATCATCCATAAATTTCTCCACATTTTTAATTTTCTGACTTTGATTCGAGGCTTTGGTAATGAGATTTTTCTTAGGGCTACTAGCAGAGGTGCTAGGACAGCTTGTGTCAACTCCTAGTTGGATATTTTTATCCTTGTTGGGATCAATTTTCTTAGCCATGGTGTTGTAATTGTCTGTTTTTCTTTTAAGAATGTTTTCAGGAATTTTCTTAACTGTAGCGTCTGCGTTGTTTTTCTTGGAGTTGTCTTGGTTTTTCTTACTCCTAAGATCATATTGTTTATGGAATTCCATTATGGAATTTTCTAATCCCAATTCATGGTCTTTGGAATCTTCATAGCTTGTTTCATCTTGGTTTGAGGAGAAAAATCCTTGTTCTTATTTTGTGAGAAAAATATCACCCTCACTATCAGAGCCTATTAAGTTTATATGATTCTCATCTAGTTGTTCAATATCTCTTTCCTCTTCGTCAACATAGTTATCTTGGAAGGGTGGCCTGTTTTGTTGATCATTTTCCCTTGGTCTGTTTTGGGGAATCTCTCTTCTAAAATTTTGATTCCGGTTTCTGTTTTGGGAATTTTTTTGGGTTGTCCCTAGGGGGTGTTCTTTCATTTATGCTTATTATTTCCATCATTATTTCCATGGTCCTAAGAAGGTTGTCCATCTTGGAATCATATGAGGAGGTGGAGGGCATGGTGTCATCTTTTTATGTTACCCTCTTTTTTGATCTTAGCCTGTCTCTTTTTTCAATTAATTTGGCCTCCATACTTATAGCTCCTTTTTTCATGTCTTATAGAGTTAGGGGATCTCTTTCTCTTAGTTGATAGGCCACGTCGGGGTCAAAAACCTCTGGGAATTTAGCTAAGGCTAGGCCTAATGGGGGTTTCATGTTCAGTGGTAGTGCTTTTTAAAAATTATTGAACCTAGTGCAATAGTCTTGGACACTTTCCCCCGTGATTATTTTCAGGTTGCTATATTCTGGGAGGATTTCAAGAGGGTTTTTCTTGATTTCCCATTTGTTTATCAAATTTTGGTAAATGGAAGGGAGAGCATGTATTTTTTTGGGAGTTAGGCTTTTGAACCATTTCTTAGCTTCTCCTCCTAGGCTTTGGGAAAAAATTCTCATTTTCATGGTTTCCTCTTCTAATTCCATGTAGTAAAAAAGCATCATTCATTCTATTTTCATGCTGTTGGGCAGTAGTGGATTCAGCCGCAGTGAAGTGTGGGATTCTCGATTGGTAATAATTTGGCAAAGGTACCAATGGTTGTGGTAACACAAGGGGCACATACCATGCTACCATGGTGTGAGCCAATGGTGGATTTACAAGTGGAGGATTTTTGCTATGAGATGGAGTGGTTTGCACAGTGGCGGTGTGAATGGATGTTGCGGAGGTACTTGGAACAGTAAACTGATTCTAAGAAGACTTGGGGTGAAAAGAGCCGAAGTGATGGAGAAGATGTAGATCAGGTGGTGTGGAAGGAGAAGCTTCTCTGGTAAGACTCTGCTGCAAGTATATGGGCTCAAGATTGGTATGGTTGATTATACTTTGTGACTTGGTTTTGAAAAGTTTTTTGGTATGGTGCAAGTCAAACTAGGGATATTGCAAGGCTATAAGCTGTTCAGGTACAGAGCTTGCTTTATGAATGGTCCTTTTAGTAGCTAAGTTTCTAGTTTCAGAAGTTTGCCAAAAAATATTTTCTAGGTCATCAACTATAGTAGGAGGGTTTGGGTCCGAATGAGATCTGGTATTGATTCTTCATGGAGCCAAATTTCAAATTCAAAATTTAGAGAGGCTGAACGTTTATGACTGCTTTCGGAAGGCTGACCTCTCTAGGTGCTATAAAACTTGCATAGTGTGTGACTAGGTTTCTATACTTCTCAGGGTTGGTTTGATGCAGTCCTACAGGAGTCTATAAATACTTAGCAAAACTTAGAAGGCCTATTGGAGGCTAGTGGAGTCGCCAGGTGGATATTTTTAGTTGTTTTGAAGATATGTTGTCTGTGGTCCACCACCAATACTGAAAAAAAGCCATTCTAGAAATTTTTTATGGTTTTCTAAGTTTTCTATATGCATTCCTTAAGGTATGTGATAGTTTCCTATAGCTGATTCATCAATTTGCTAAGATAGTGAAAAATATAGACTCTACTGTTAGGCTATCAGTTAAGTTCTCTATGATTTGATGAAGGTTTTTGAAGTCTTAAGGGATACTTAGTTTGTCACTGAAATCAAAGGTTGCATCATAATCACCATTGTGTTAGTGATAGTGATGAGGTAGCTATAAATCATAGGATACTGTTTGATGAAAGGATTATGGATTCCCAAGGGGTATTTACATTTTTATGAACTCAGAGGGTCCCACTGTGATCGCCATTATGTAGGGTCCCACTGTGATCGCCATTATGTTAGGGTCCCATGATTTGGCAGATTGGCTAAACCAAATGACAGGGTAACATCAGACCAGTATTTGGAGTCCTAGGACCTAGCCTTCCTGGCTCAGAGAGGGCTCTCTCTATTGTGCGAAGGATGTGAACTTGTTCGCTTCGGATGATTAATTTTAGGCTAGTTTTTAAGTTTAATTTGTTTTTTTTCTTTGGGTTGGGGTAAGATGACTAAGTAGGATAGGTGGAATGGGAGGCTATAAAATCAATAGGCTATGGGGTCAGATGAAGTCAAGGGTGTCTAAATTATGAATTAGATTGTATTTTAGGGCTGATTTAGCAAGGTTAATGGATCCTTAGGTGATGTATGAGGTGTAATGAACATTAAGTTTGGGAAAAACTAACAGGTCTTAAACATATATAGTCTGAAATCAATAACTCATGAGGTAGGGCAAACCATTAATCTCTATGAACAATACTCAAATTGATAAACATGTAAGATGAACATTTCGATGATAAATAGAAGCATTAGAACTCCTAACATTAGAAACTCACCTTCAGCTTCTTGAGAAAACACATAAGATAAAAAAACAACTCAATATATGGAGAGGTAAATCCTAAAAAACATATATAAAACTATTGGGAACTCTGAAACAATTTGGTAAGCATGGGAAAAGGGCAAGATCGAAACAAGACCTCTTTATCTTAACCTAATCAATCAGTATTCCATAGAAAAGCTTCAAAATAGGGTTTTGAAAACTTTAAATAAGCAGGGCATATCATGAATCATATTTATAAGATAACATACTAAACATTCATGAAACAAGAACAAGTTTTAGTGGGCCTAAGGAGCAGTCAAGAATTCCTTAATATGACTAAAAGAAGAAAACATCAAAACTATAGCAAACAGGAAGTTTGAGGTGCTTCCATGAGCATATATCAACCTATACTTTTCTGATCTATAGAAACTAAGCAGACTGAAACAATATGAGGACAAGAAAACATTAACAAGTTAGGAAAACATCACCATTCACCAAGCTATGGAATCCTACAAGCAAGCTTCTCCAACATCAAGCCACACAAGTCATTCATTCACTTCATAAAACCAATATCTTGTCCAAGCTCATAAAACCATGTATGCTCTTAAACTTATAAAGTCCCAAATAATTACAATGAATCCTCATGTCTTATATAACAAATGAGAAGAAGAGAGACTACTATAGCATCCAGAAGCCTATTAGCCAAAGAGAAATATCCTAACTTATCCTTGAGACTTTGCAAAGCCCAAGGCACAAAAATATCTAAATAAAATATCTTGTCCAACTATAAATGGAAATAAAATTGACTTTTAGGCCTGACATGCCTAAGAAAACTCTCCAAACGAAAAATTTTCCCCCTTAGCCATAGGAGCATAACACGTGTCAAACAATGAAAAATTTCCAGGTGCATAACATAGAAATAGGCCCTATTGCATCAACCTTTTGGAGGCCTTCCCGGCACCGGATTTAGATCCGTGATGGCTTGTTAGAAAGCCTGATGAGTCTAACTTACAAAAATGTTTGAGTTGCACTGAGTGGATTAAATTTACCTTCTCAAAAATCAAATCTCCCAACACTGCTCTGTGAGTAACTTTTGGTCTAAAAAGTAGGCAGAAATGTCAAATTTTTGATGTTTTTTGACCTTTTGAGGGGGTAAAACTGCTCCAAATGTTCTAAAAATTGGTGAGTATACTATTGGTGATGTGAAAAATCCCAAAATTTAAAATTTGAGAGTTGAGGATGCACCAATTTTGTGTGTAACACCTAAGGTGTTGCGCTCCTAGGGGTCAAAATTTGGAAAAAACAAAAAGTTGTCCAATTTGCCTCAAAATTGGTGGGTAGACCCCTCAAGAGGTTTTGGATACCTGTTGAGAAGCCTCAGCTAAGACTCCAAGGATGTCATGCACTTTGGCTCTTTTTAGGTCTTCTATTTCAATTAGAGCTTTCTTTAGCTTGGCACTAGCAAGCATGCTTTTCCTTGCATAATGTTTGGCCATTTTCTTTTGTAGGCCAAGGCCCCTCTTAACCTACTGGAAATTCTTATGTTCTTCTTTGTAGTAGTATATGACCCTTTGAGCCATCTCAAAATCCATTTCCCACTCCTGAATTTGTGCATATTTTTCCAAGAGGAGCAACCTAGCTTTCATCTCTAGGTCCTCATTGTCACTGTCTAGATCAATGAATTTAGATCCTTGAGAAGTATTCTTGATAATTTTTCTCCTTCTTACCTATTCCTTCTGCTCACCTTTGTCCACCTTTCCTTTTCCCTTGTCTTGATGCTTGATCACTGGAGGAGAGATGGCCCCTTTCCTTTTTGAGGCAGCAAACACATCTCGTATGCCTCTGTGATAGGTGCATGTGAGAGGTTTTATGATGGTGTCTCTACCTTTGGAGGTGGCACAAGCCTTGTCATCTTCTTCATCATAAGACTCACTGTTTTGGCCCTTTTTCTCATCATGAGGGTAACTAATTTCAACTCTGTTTTCATGCTCACTATGTCCTTCTTCAGAGGCTACCTCTTCATGGTCTCCATCACTCTGCTATTCCTCTCCTTCATACTCTTTTTCTGTCTCATAATCTTCATTATTTTTTCCACTTTCATCATCTTTATCAAGCTCTGCATTTTCCTCAATGTTTTCAACCTTTGTCTTGCTTGCATCTATCTCTTGATTTTTTCTGTCATCAATTTCTTGTTTGTTGTGGCTATTATTACTTTCTTGCTCATTTTTTTCCTCGCTCTTTTCTTCTTCATCTTCCTCAGCTTCTACCTCACTGTCCTCTTCTTGGTTCTCTTCATCTTCCTCAGCTTCTACCTTACTGTCCTCTTCTTCATTTTCTTCATCTTCCTCAACTTATACCTCACTGTCCTCTTCTTGATTTTCTTCACCTGTTTTCTCATCGTTAGAGCCACTGCCATCTTCTTCACTTGGTACATTAGGAGAAGGGATAGGGGGTGAATTTCTTTGTGGAGAAGGCACATGGAGAGATGATGGAGGAGTGGAGGTAGGTGGTTGTGAAGTGGAGGGTAAATTATACTGAATGAATGCTTAGGGGTTTGTAAACACATCATGTGAGATGAAGAATTCCCAAGGGATTCCTTACTGCTGCAGTTGATGTAAGACAATCATTTCAATCAATGAGTGGTGGAAAAGGCTCAGCATTTGGCGGTCATAGCTTCTTTTCTTAACAAGTGAGGCCATCTTGTCAATGCTCCGGAAAAGGTAGTATGGTAGGTTCATTATTTTGAATTTGGTGAAGTGCATTAGTAACCTTATATGATATGAGTAAATCCTAGATTTTCTCCCCTCACAAGTGAAGTATATGATAATTTTCTTCATTAGCAATGCATACCTCTCTAGCAAGTGGGAAAAAGGAAAAATAGCCTTGTAGCCTTGTTGATAGCTTGGTTTTAGGTAGGGAACATAATAGAAAAAATCCAACTTCTTTTGTTTAAAAATATATCTCGGTAGTGTCTGGTAACCTGTAGCTTTGGAAATGGATTTAGATGAGAATTAAAACTCCACTCTTGCTAGGCTAACTAGGTGATTTTCCAAGCCAATGACAAACAATCTAGTCAAGTCGGAGTGGATTTTGACTTGTTTGACCTTTTCACAAAATTGATCACACCCAACATCATGAAAGCATGAAAGGATCATGGGAGAAGAGGTAATCTGAACTATGTGTAAGGGTTCAAACCTATTGGTCTTTCCTCCCTTGTGCTGAGGTTCGGTAGGTCTTTGAATTTCATCACTACTGGTATGAACTTCTCCTTTAGACATGGTGGCTAGTTTTAGCACAACATGACTTTTAGATCTTGTTTCTTAGGTCAAAGGCTGCAATGAGTGAGGTGATGGGAAAATTTTGCAAATGGGGGCCAAGATGAAATTCTCTAGGAGTGCACTTAGTGTTTTTAGGTTCGTTTGATGTCACCTAGCCTACTCTGGCACATATAACAATTTTCTCCTTCAAACCCTAACCAAAGGTTTCTAAAACTGATTTCTTGCTGCCTAGGGTTTGGTTTAATTAAACCTTTAAATAACACTTTGCATAGGAAAATGAAAATTTTGGAGGCAAGAGAATAAACCACCAACCTTGTGTCTTGACTTGTGTAGAAGCTTTGAAGGTGAAAAACTGAAATTTTGGCTTCTTTTATAAATTTTGGGCAAAATTAGCATGTGCATAACACTAGTGCATAGCGCCTATGCGTAGTGTCGGTGCATAGCGCTGGTGCGTAACAGGAAGGAGTCAGGTCAGTTGAACTCTCAAGAGCGTAACACAGGTGTGCAACAAGACGATTTTGGGAACTTGCTATGTCTATCCCTAACACTGGCCCAGGTGTGTAGCGCTGGGCCCTAGGTGTGTAACGCAGTGTTAAATAACACTGTGGCCACCCCTCCTATGTGTAACACTGAGAGCCAAGTGCGTAACACTGGCCCAGGAGCATAGCGCTTACAAACTTCATTGATTTGCTTAGAAACTATCGAAACCTTCTCTCAACGGCTTCCTCTGGCTTGGAGATGGCAAATAATGTGGGGGAAATACCCAAAAATTATTTATAACCCCTTTGAAAAATATATTTGTAGCCAAAACCCATTTTTGTAATGTTCTGTGTTTATTTACTTTTTCTCACTGTGTTTTTTGACAATTTTGGTGTTGCAGGTGGCATAGTGATTGAAAAAGTTGCTTTTCTCCATTGTTGGGGGCCTCTGAAGGTTCTCCTTAATTTTGAAAATCTTCTTGAAGACAAAAATCCCATGCCTTTCAACCCTTTTTGGAAAAATAACCTATTTTTTGACTTTAACACTTATAAACAACAAACTCATCCCTTTTTTCCATTTCTCCTTTTGATTGATATTTTGTGTTGAAAACATTCTTTTCTTTTGACCTTGAAACCATATCCTGTGGAAAAAACACCTTTTCCAACTCTATGAAGTGTTGTTTGTGTCTTATACATATTTTTTCCAAATAGTCCTTTGACAAAGAGGTCCTTGTTGGGAGTTTCACTGTTCTTCTATAAACCAGGGGTATATCTATTTATTTTTGGGTCACTTTTTCTCTTTGAATTTTGTATAGCTCCCCTTATCAATGATGACCCATGTTTGTCTCTCTTGGCCACTGGAATATGTCTCTAGCTATTCTTTAGAGAAAGAGGCCTTTAAATCTAAACTTTCTATATTTGAAAACAACCTTCCCTTTGACCTTGTGGAGTATAGTGCTTGTCTGCCAAACCATACAAGGTAGCTAGAAAAACCCTTGAAACCATCTGCTGTGATGAAGGAGGTTTCTTGGTCACCACTTTGACCTTCTTTGTCTATCTTCCTGAGCTTCTAATTCTTTAGGGATGCTTTAGAAAAAAAAACAGTGCTATCTTTTGAGTTGTCAAAAAGACACTTATCAAACTCACTATTTTATGTCTAAAGCCTTCAATGATCTTTTGAAGGGTCTTAGCTTTTTTTGCCTTTGTAGCCTTAGCATTTCTCTATTACTTGGTAAAAATAGACATGAATCTTGATTCTCAATAAACACATACCTTGCTTCTTTCTTCTAGGTTGTGAATGGTCTTCTCATGATGATGCCTCTCATTACTTTACCTTACCTCATGGCTAATCTAATGTCTTTTGGTATTATTTGTAGGGATGCAAGCAAAGGGCAGTTGTCCCTCTACAAGTTTAATGCTTGAAACCAAACAACCTTTTTAAATGATCCTTTTTATTGGAGGTGCAGGGTTGCTTATGGGTCACTATCTTTTATGACCTGCATGGACCTTTTGATGGGCAACACTTCATAGCACTCTGTGATGACATCATGTTCTTCCTTGTAAAATTTAAGCCTGTTTTTATCTTACCACCTTCTGTGGATGCCTTTATAAGCCTTTTAGGTCTCCTTCTTTGCCTTTGTTCTGTTGCTTTACCATTTAGAAAACATTTCTGTAGAAATACCTGGGCATGGTAAATTTTTCCTTTGCAGGCTTACTGCTTGATGAAGAGGATACCTTTAGAGGTATTTGATGTTCTTTGACCAATGATATGGCCTCATCATTTTTTTCACTTGATTTCACCTTTGAATACCTATGGAAATATTGAATTTAGAAACATGATAGTGCATAACCTAGGTGACCCTATTTGACTTATTGTAATGTCCTTGGAATAGGTTTTTGACTGAAAAATTGAATCCGGGTTTGGATGAGGAGACAGGGTTTTTGACATTCTATTCACTACCATCCTAGAAAACTAGAAGACCTTGTATTTACTTCAAATAGCTTTTATATAGGGAGTTTTGACAACACCATTTCTTGAGGCACTTGGTGAGCAAGGACAAAAGTTTGGTTTACTTGGCGAAACAAGGTGTGAAAGTAGAGGGCTTAGGCGAAAAGACACATAGTGTCATAGGTAGAGGTGGCAAAAAAAGTGAGTGTGTGGGACATAAGTTCACGATTTGATCTTATCTGGGTGATAGATTGGCCATGCTTTGACAAGGAAGTGGGATGATGAAAAATTTCTCTTTGAGGGGATTTCTAGAACTCACATGATTCTTGAATTTTGTTTCTAGAAATCTTGGACAAAGAATTTATTCATCTAAAAGGGTGAAAATTACTGATGACTAACAGTCTCTACTTAGAAAGGTTGGATGAAACTCGTCGCTTTGCTACTTTGGTCATTGAAGCACAAAAGAAGCGGGTCAAAGCTCATTTTGACCAGTCGGTTTCCCCTAGCTCCTTCGTAGAAGGAGACCTCATCCTCCTGTACGACGAAGCTCATGATAAGCTGGGGGTAGGAAAATTTCAACCGATGTGGCATGGGCCCTACATTGTTAAACGTGCCTTGCGGAATGGGGCCTATGAGATTATTGATTACGAAGGTCATCCTTTGGATCAGCCCAGAAATGGGTTGTATCTTAAAAAATACTATGCATGAGTCTTTCGTGCCTGTTTTATGTACATATGTGTTCTTTTCATTTTTTTACATTTTTGGCTTCGTGTGCTTTGTCAACGTTTTCCTGCTTATTGGGTCATCACTTATTGTGCAGATGTCTATTACTCCTTATGTCGGTTTCGTGGATGGTTCTTTCCACAGTACCTGGAACCTATCTTTAGCATCCTGGATGATTTATGATCCTGTTGGTGAGTTGATAGATATTCAAGGTATCTCTCTAGGATGAACTACAAACAATGCCTAGTATAGTGTTTTCATTGAACTATTAACCGAGGCGATTTCCCTCAACATTCGTGCATTGGTTGTAAATCTAGACTCACAACTTTTCGTTCTTCAACTTAATGAACATTATTCAGTTAGAAACCCTCATATTTTAAGGTTGTATTTACATGTTCGTTTGCTGGAAACACATTTTTATTACATCACATATCAACATATTCCTAGGCGAATAAATGCATTAACTGATACAGTGGCTAAAATTGTATTAGATAGACATTTGCGTAGTTTGTAAAATAATCATCACATGAAAAATATCCATATAGGATATATATATATATATATATTTATCGAATGTTTTCATCAATGTGCATCATAAGCTCAAAAAATATGTGTGTTTCTGTTACATCTTGAGACACCATGTCTCTCAAAAATATGCAGAAATGAAACCTAGGTGTCTACTTGGTGCGATGCTCATGATAGCATGTCACTGCCCATACAAGCCACCTCAGCAAGCAGTGGACTCGATTTGACACCCCTACAGTGTGTCTCTAGTATGCACAAGGAACATCGTCGAGTCGCGCATAGTCCGGGATCCCTTGGGAGATTCCCTCCAGGTTGTGCATGATTTCCTCCTCCTCACCTCCTTCACCATGAAAGGGAAACATCAAAGTCGTGAGGAATCTGCCTTGCTATGGGGGACATGCCTGTAGGCCTTTCTGGGCCAACATCTATATACATGGATTCAATGTCAGAACATGCATACAAAAAAAAATCATAATACTCATGAAAATAAAAAATGAGTCTTACCAAGTACTTCATCCCAATCCTCTCCTTCTGGGGGTGGGAGATCTGCATCACTAGTGACATCCATGCCAGAGTAGGGCTAATATTCCACGATGATCAATTGTTGACGGAGCCAATCAAATAAATCTGATCTCCAGGACATCTGTTGGTCGCCCCCTAACCTTGGCACCAAATCTGCCCAACAGGCCATCTGTGGCTCCTGAGTGAGTGGTGTTGGGACTCTCACCTCCTGTCGCTGAAATATTGGTAGTCGTTCTAGGATGAACGATACCAGGATAGACCCATAGCCAAATTTCTTCATCTTGATTTTCTTTCACTTTGTGAGTTGACATTTCATGTTGATTGTCACTGCCTCTCCCTAGTTATAAAGGGTAGGTGTCAGAAAGTCTATAGCAAGAAGCAGTTGTGTCTCTGTCACTTCGTGCAATGCTTGTGAACCTGCAACTCTCGTGATGGTATGAAACACTACTCTTAGTGCCAAATCTGAAATCATTTGAATATCAACTTTTTCGCTTCCTGATCCTTTCCTTGCTCCTGGACACACCTTGTCGATAACCATACTCATGCTCTCCATTGTGGGCTGGGTGTCGGTCAGGATTGGTACTACTCCTCTCCGTGACATCCCTATTATGAATTAAATTTCTGAAACTTCGATCTCGATTTCCTAATCACAAAGAATGATTTTTTCTTGATCCCCATCCCAGATACTAATTAAGTATTACAGCATCTCTAGTTGAGCTCTGAGGCACGGTGTCATGAATAATTTCTTAAGACCACAATCTCTAATAGCTTCCATACATCTTTCATTTTTCATGGAAATTTCGTCTTCTTCACTTTGTTCTCATTCCTTCCATTCGATCCCCATTTTGTTGCTTCACACCTACAAACATGTTCATACGAATATCATTAGCCAAATTAAAAGATTTTGACTAGTGAAAATGGGCCTACTTTCTTGCATTATAAGCATAAAATGGTTTGCGTAGTTGGCGTGACTGTTTTAGAAAAAATTCTGCCAACTGGTGTGCCCTAGTTCAAAATATTTGGTGATTGGCATGATTCCATGCCTGATACTCGCGCTAACCACCGGGCCCTGATTTTTACAATTTCCCCCTAAAATTTCCAAATTTGGGGTTGTAGGAAATGAAATTATAATAAAAATGCAGGGAGGAATGATAGCCCTTACCTTTAACTAATATATTCGAGATTGGTTTGCTAGATTTCCCGCTATCGTCACCACAAAATCACAGTGTAAAATGGGTAACTATTGCTCCACAAGAGGTAAAAGTGAAAAGTAACTCCCTTTTACCATTTTTGGCATTTTATAACTTTTTAAAATCCTAATCAGGTTTTAATATGTAATTTTCGATTATTTCATTATGTTATTTCAAGAAATGGGTTTTACGTGTGTCTCTTGTGCAACGACAGGTTTTAATGCAAAAGTGATGAAGTAACGAGGTATATTTTATACCTTTTTGGACTTGGTAAAAACACAAAAAATTCACTATTGGATTCATCTTTCAGCTCTTTTCTAACTCCCTAAAACTAAAAATATTGCCAAGACTCTTGTCATTTTGAACTCATTAAATGGCTGCGAAACGATATCTACTTAGTATACATTTACCCCTTTTTAGGGTTGCGATAGACTATTTATGAAAAAAGAATAAATTAGCTTATCGCGACTAAGAGGTTCTCTCAGATATTGTTTTCTACCTTTTCGGGTCTAAGGGACTATTTACAAAAAGGGACCTGCTAGATTTTTCTTTTCGGCCTATTTTCAATATCTCTAAATATAAAAATATGTTGAGTTATTCCTTTTTCTGACTCGTTAAACCCTGATGAGATCAGACATCGTCACCATGACGTTCACCTAGTTCCTCCTTCGTAGGGTTCGTAAAATGTACTAGGATGGGTTTTTCTAAAGGAAAAACTTACATGACAAGCATATGCTATCTCCTTCAAGCTTGTTTTTCAAAAATAATTGGGGTACTCGCCAAAAATGGTGGCAGAAAATGGAACCAGTTCTTAGTCATGTCGGCATTATGTCGCTCTTGAACATGACACTCATTTGAATTTTGCATTCATGTCGGGTTGGGGACGTCTCATTTCATCATTTTTTCCTACATGGGTTTGGGTAATATGTTTTGGCCTCTCATTTGGTCTTTGCTACGTCATGAGGACCTCAGATCCTTTGATGTCAAATATTGCCAAATCCAGAGTCATGTCATTACTATGTTCAAGAGAAGTTTGCCTTTGAAGTTTTCAACCTTCCTTTGATCCTCTGTTTGGTCCTGATTCACTATCATCATGTTCCTCTATCTCATTTCAATGATGTGGGAAACATTATGGCCCTCCTTCAACCGGGTCACTTCCCGTCGACATTAGCTCATTATCTAGGAATTTTACCTAGAGACTCCCTTCCAGTACCTTGGAGGTTGCATGCCTCAATGGCAAGTTCCTCATACTCGACAATAGGTCTGCATCATTGGCCTTCGATCGAGTGATTATACGGGTGTTCGATGCCAAGTCACTGTTAACATTCCGTGGATTGTACCTATTGTACCTTGAGAGACATTGTCATTATTGGTGGTTTCTCTTGTGCCTATTAACAACTTTCAACATTGGCTGGTAATCAAGTGATTTTCTTGCATGTTCGACTTCAGATCACATATTCGCATGCTTGAATTTGTACTTGTTCAGGTTGAGAGGGAGCGCAAGACCCTGGGTTTTATCTGATAAGATCCAGCTTGTGGGATATTATAGTTTATCATGACTTATTGCATTACTCTTTTGATTATATGGCTACGACCATACCTGAGTCTATTTGTTGATCCTTACGATTGGATGGTTGCATCCATACATTGGATCTCAGTTTTTATGTACTCTATTAGGGATGGTTGTGCCCATGCCACATGTTCATGTATCAGAGATATCAGTTGTATTTGTAATTGCACATCTTCCAACAACAGTTTTTGGTTCAAATTCTGATGCAAGGGAATTAGGCCCAAGACACTTTTTGTAGATAAATAAACCTAAGGGGGGTCTCATGTTTTGTTTCCCCATGTAAATATTCATAGTTGATTTATTTTAGTTAATTTGGAAGGCAAACATTGTAACTGCCTGAATGATTTATGGGCACCTGAAGAGATAGTCAGTTTCAAAAGTTAGGCTAGCTTTAGGAGTCCAAGAGTCATCAAGGAAGTGAATCGATTTATTTCCAATATGTTTAAAAATAAACCTCTATGATAGAGTCGGGAGATCTGCACAGAGCTGCACGAGCCTACACCTAGACCTGCCTATACCTGTAAAGAGCTACATAGGGGAAGAAGGCCATCAGATTGAAGATCTGGCCAACTAGTGGATGTAATTCAATCCATTGTGTAAATAAGAAATGTTTCAGTATATTTGTGCCTTGTGGATTTAATTTATGTGTGAATGTATATCTACTTTGCTTGAATAAGTTCTGTGGGAACATATGCATGCATCTTGATGGAGGATAATTGAAATCCGTGATAATTAAGAACCCTGTGATGGGATTAATGGTGCTTTGTATATAATTATCAGAATCGATGTAAATACTGTCGACACTGTCGACAAGGGAGTGATAGAGTCGTGAGTGTATGCCACAACAAAGGCATGGATTTAATCCACTCATAAACGATAGTGGTGTCCATCAGACGAGCACTGTATAACGAGGAGTGAAGGCGCATTTGAACTACGTTAATTTGAATAGGCGGAACCTGGCGTGAAGAAGGAGCGGAACCTTGCGGATGAATAGTGAACGTGGTTTAAGGCTGGAAGTGGTTTTTATCACACCACCTTTGCAGTGAAAGTGGTATTTGATAATCGCAAGAGATTCCATAGAACAGTCGACACGTGGCGTCGGGCAAAGTTCCAAAACCGCCATCACTGCATGCCATCGCACGTTAACGATCGACCAAGGAGGCTGTGCGATATTGTTGCGCGTCATTGATCTGGAGGGGAGCCATCGGAAGACGGTCGTATGAGGAAGATGCACGAAGGTTAACTAAAGTACGACGTGTGAATTTGATTGGACTGTTGATCATATACGTGGGGCCCAGAGTCAAAGGTTTATTAACTTTGGCTATAATATTATATGGTGGAGATAAAGAATTACCTCTGGGTCGATTCGTGTTGTGGGAGTATGCATTAATGTATATGGAAGAGCGAAGGTTGGGGTTCCAATTTGGATTGGTTCGCCTTTTAATACGTGGGCTGTTATTAAGAAATCATTTTTGAATGTCTTGGGGGAGGTCATTATTAAAGGAGGAAATTAGATTAATATCTGATTCTCAGATTGAGATATTAAAATAAAAGCCCTAGATTAATTGATTAATTATCTAAGTGCCAGACCAAGAAAATAGAACAGAGAGTGATTTCTGGATTGGGGAGATGATATGGCATGAAATATTGGATGCATTTACACATAGATTTAGGTTGGGACCAAGGTAAACTAGGGCCATGGGTGGCCTTTCTATCAAGTGGTATCAGAGCCAGAATTTAGTTAGCTCGTTGAAGAGTTTGTTTTGGAAATGCACATGTACTAAACAGGAAATAATAGTTGATGTTTGAATCTGTTTAATAGAGAAAATTGCATATTTGATTCGACATGCAGTGAAGGTCTCCAGATGAACAGAATCTGGATTTGAAGACAGAAGATTGCAGCAGACAGATGCAGTGTAGGTGAGGAGAGAAGGAACAAGATCATTCAGGGATCTTGAGAGGTAAGATGGTGAGCCTTATTTGAACTCTGTTTGGAAGGATTTGTTTGAAGAATACAGAGTTCAGACAATTGAAGACATCTCAGCAGGGGTAGATCACAAGCTTTGAGAGCAGTGATAGAAGAGTCCAGCAAGGGAATGTAAGTGAATAAGAAAGAGTGTGGCAGAACCTGAAATAATTCCCAACTGAGGTTGGATGAATGAAGAAAAGGGGTGTTCTTGAGAAATTTGCAAAGTGAAGCCTAGAGAGTAGAGAGAGTGCTCAGAAGGTTCCAAAGAGAGGGGACCAGTACTTGCCAAAAGCTGGAGCTCAGGAGAGAAGCTTGGTGAGGTAAGTTGCAGCAAGATAGCTTGCTGTTTCAGAGGCTTAGTGTAGCTTGTGAGTGAAGAACTCCTAGAGAAGGAAATGGATACTAAGAGCCATAGCAGGGATAGCAGTGATTGCAGAGGTTCTGAGAGAAGCCACAGCAGAAGAGTGTGGGAAGATTCCAAAGCAAATGGCACGAGGAAGAGACTCACAAATGAAGAATATTGGAAAGAATTTGTTGAGATCAAGGAAGAGTTTAGTGAGCTAAAGAGAAGGATAGAAGAAAGCCAGAGAGTTTTTTGGCTCATGAAGAAGAAGATAAAGTGGCAGAGGCTACAAAGGAAGAAGGAGCAGATGATGAATGCTCAGAAGAAGAAAGAAATACTCAGAGTGATTGAGTATTTGGAGAAGGACTTGGAGACTGAAGCTTCAAGTGGGACCAAGGGGTCCAAGAGCCTTACATCTGACATATTTTTTATGTTTGCAGGAACAACAGGTGAGAAAGAACAAATTGTTGATGTTGTCACTGAGGAAGAAAATGGAGCAGCTACATGTTTTGAAGATGCCCATGCACAGTTGGAGAAAGATTCTTCTTTCCAACATATTGGAAGAAGAAGAGCTTTAGTTTGTGATATTGACCATAAGCTGGAGGCTGAACAGCTTGAGGAATCTGAAGAAGATACCATTGAAGAATATCTGGAAAATATAGAAGACTTGGAACAGCAGAAAGATTTGGTGATCAAATCACCAAATGAGACCATGAGGTCCTATGTTTTTACAACTGACGAGTTGTGTGTGAATGCAGGTGTTAATGAAGGCAGTTCACATGATGAAAATGTGATAGATGAAGTTGACTGTTGCCAAGTAAAGTATGATGAGTATCTTTCAGATGAAGAACATATTGAACTATTGCAGCAGAGGGAATTCATTAATTCCTTATTTTATAGGAGATATTGTCTCAATGGAGTTGATGATGACGAATTTGTCATTAATGATGGTAATGAAAAACTGCTTTTGATGAATGGCCATGTGGAGAATGATGGACAGATAGCTGGAATATTTGAAGAGATGGGAAATCAGGATTTTATTCTAATGAAGACTAAGGAGACAGTGACAGCAGAAGATAGAGAAGATTGTGGTGAGATGCCAAGATTGTGGCATGAGTAGAGGACATAACCACAAAGAGAAGGTGTTCAGATGGTAAGGACAGAGATGATTGAAGATGAGAGAGTTCATTTCTATGGACTAGAGCAGAAGGAAATCCTTGAAGGGGATGGTGCAGAAGAGAGACTAGATGATAGTCTCAAGAAATGTTTGAAGAATTGGAATCAGCATCCTGATGTGCTGATTGAGGAGAAAAGAAAGTTGGGACAGCATATTGAGATATTGACAGAAGAAGGAAAGGCTCTGAGGCCTTGTAGACTTTGCTTTAACAAATTTTTGATGAATGCAGATCCTATTGATAATGGAGATAAGTTGACAGCATGGGGCAGTCAATTGACAGAGAAAGAGAATTATGTGGAAGACTTTAAACCATGGAATGGAGAAATTGAGCTGCTAGAGAGTATGCTGAATCAACAGGATTCCATACAAGAGAGAAGACCTCAATTTCAGAATTGGGGGTTGCAGAATGTGAAGACACAATGGGATGAAGATAGAAAAGAATTTTTGATTGAATCATCAGTAGGGACCTTTGGGTCTTGGGGTTTTAGAATTGATGAAGTGGCTGTGTTGACAGGTAAAGCAGAAGACATTCCATCACTTGGAGCTGTCTTAGAAGAAGAAGAGCTGTTGCAGAATGAGGATGAGCAACTGAATGAAGATGAGACAGCCATGTCTCATATGCAGGAAAAGATTGTTTCTATTGGTAGCAGAGAAGAATTGGCTTGTTCGAATATCCAAGGGAAGATTAAAGAGAAGAATTTATGGGAGAATGTTGGGGCTCCTACAACAGTGGAGAACCAGAGTTTCACTCTGACAGAAGATGAAGATACAGTGGCTAGAGAACTTGATTTGATTGTTGGAGTCAATCAACAAGAAGGAAGGCAATTGTGGAATATTTCCAAGGCAGAAGAAGAAGATGTTGAACCTGAGTTGCAGCATGGAGAAGATTTGTTTGGCCAAAAGAGATGGATAAAATGTTTTCTGAAGATATTCCGAACAGAAGGTGAAATTCCAGAGCAGAAGCTTGGAGTGTTGCTGGAGAGAGTGATGAAGCAATAAGCTGAAGTGTTGCTAGCAGAGGAGCATAAGTTTTACTGTTGCAGAGAGGGCATGGATGATAGGTTTGCGAATAGGGCAGCAGTAAGAACTAAAGAGAGGAGAATGCAGAAAATAGAAGCAAGCATCCTGCAGACAGAGGAAAGATTAGACAGAGAAATTGAATTGATAAGGAACCTGATGCCGAAGATGCCTCAGAAAAGGACAACAGCAAGAAAGCTGAGAGTCAGTAGCAGCAAGAGGAAGACAGTCATAGACTGTGAGGGCATAGAAAGTGTGAAGATGCAGACCAAAATATGGAAGCCAGGAGGAATACGAAAGAAGAATGTTGCAGCAAATAACCAGTTGCAAAACAAAGTATGGGATCCAGGCAGATAAAAAAATAAAGCACATGATCAGGAGATCATGAATCATTTGAACCTGGGGAGTCTGACGTAGGGGCATTAGGCCTAAGACACTTTTTGTACATAAATAAACCTAATGGGAGTCTCATGTTTTGTTTCCCCATGTAAATATTCATAGTTGAGTTATTTTAGTTAATTTGGAAGGCAAACATTGTAACTGCCCGAATGATTTATGGGCACCTGAAGAGATAGTCAGTTTCAGAAGTTAGGCTAGCTTTAGGAGTCCAAGAGTCATCAAGGAAGTGAATCGATTGATTTCCAATATGTATAAAAATAAACCTCTATGATAGAGTTGGGAGATCTGCAAAAATTTGCACGAGCCTGCACCTAGACCTGCCTGTACCTACAGAGAGTTGCATAGGGGAAGAAGGCCATCAGATTGAAGATCTGGCTAGCCAGTGGTTGTAATTCAATCCATTGTGTAAATAAGAAATGTTTCAGTATATTTGTGCCTTGTGGATTTAATTTATGTGTGAATGTATATCTGCTTTGCTTGAATAAGTTCTGTGTGAACATATGCATGCATCCTGATCGAGGATAATTGAAATTTGTGATAATTAAAAACCCTGTGATGGGATTAATGGTGCTCTGTATACAATTAGTGGAATTGATGTAAATACTGTCGACACTGTCGACAGGGGAGTGATAGAGTCGTGAGCGTATGCCACAATATAGGCATGGCTTTAATCCATGCATAAACGATAGTGGTGTCCATCGGACGAGCACTGTATAACGAGGAGCGAAGGCGCATTTGAACTACGTTAATTTGAATAGGCGGAACCTGGCGTGAAGAAGGAGTGGAACCTTGCGGATGAAAAATGAATGTGGTTTAAGGCTAGAAGCGGTTTTTATCGTGTTATTGCCTAAATCTACCTCAGGATGAAGGAAGGCAGAGTTCAGGGTAGCATCAAACCATGCTCAGTCTGGTAGCTAGCCCTACCAGAACAGAAGAGAGCTCTCTCCGAGTCAATCTCAGCAAAAATAATAGAAGGGGCTTGAGATGACTTGAAATAAAGTCTGATTTTAGGCTAGGTATATAAGTAAAGGAGTTTGATTTTATTTTGGGGGTTTTTGTTGGAAACAAAGGGAAAGGCAGTTTTGGATCCGGGTATAAGGCCTAGTTTTTGCAGAGTTCTGAATGGGGCAAGGAAGGCAATTGTTTTGATGCTTTGTATTGAATGAATGGATAGTTTAGACCGGTGAGGATCTGAAGAGGGAAAGAGGCATTCAATAATCCTCTTCAAACAGATGAAAACATGGAAAATTAAACAAAACTGAAGGCAGAGCAAAGCAATCTAATGAATTGCACCTTTATAACTTGTTTGTTTAATTTAAGAAGAAAGGAGAAGGGAAATGATACACATAAAAATCAATGAACTTATAGTCACATAGAGAAAAACACCATCAAAACAAGGAGCCACATGGATCCCAAAGAGTGCTGCAAACCCTGGTCTATTCCTTTGCCAAAATTGCAGAGATGAAATGTACAATGAAGTGCCAAGCAATCCCAAATGTCCAACCTCTGAAAATGACTGAGAAAATACAAGATATAGATAAGCCTAACTCATCCCCATGCCTCTAGGGGTCGAGCTCACTATTTTAGGAGCTGTTTCAACAAGTTCTAAACTAAGAACTGGAAAATAGGCAATGAAACAGCTTGCCTCTATAAGATAGGAAACTGATTCATTCAGTTACATTTCACTTTTTGGTGAATGAATCTACTTGGATGAGTAAAAATGTCCCAAAATTACATCAAAGTTATGAAATTACATCAAGTTACATAAAGGGTTTCACATTGGGAGATGAAAAAGTCAAACTGGCCAAAACTAGGCGAAAATCTGAGCTACTGAGTGAAAACTGAGCCAAATTTCCCAATGCGTCGTGCCTGAAATCTCTATGCATAGCGCCACTTTGAGGCTGATTGTGAGGGCCTTCCTAAAGTCCAAATTGAGAACAGGATATCTCGTTGGAAAGATCTTCCTGTCTTCTTTCTAACCCAAGTGGAATTTATGAATTTGGTTGCCATTTGCTGCTCCAAAAATGAGTTTTTCCAACACTTCTTCCTGTGTGTCCAAAAAGAGGTTGAAAGGTCATTTTTAGGGTGTTTTTGACCCTTCAGGCAACCCAAAACTTGTCAAAATATTTAGGTAATCCATAGGCATGCATAAAATTTGATGAAAAATCCAGAAATATAAATTTTTCTTCAAGAGGAGCTACCAATTATAAGCGCGCGCCAAGTGGCGCTACGCATCGAGCAGGAAAATTTGTGTTCAATCCCAAAAATTCAAAATTGACAAAATTTTTCCCAAATTTCTTGAAATTTGGGCTGAATGTCCACCATCTAGCACTATGCTAAGCCAAAGAAGCTTCAGAAAATATTTGGAGTCTAACATGCCTTTTGCGATGCTTTAATGCCTCCTTGGTGCATGCAATTTAGTTGTAGAGTCACTGTCTCGGTCATAAGAAGTATCCATCTCCATGAGAATTTGCAAGGTCTGTGTTGTCTTGTATGGTAATTTGGTGTTTTTGATTGGATCATAAAATATGGTAGTATGGGAGGGACAGTAGGGGAAATAGGGCATTGGGGACAATGGGATTTAATCAAGTGATATTTATCTTTTGAAAACTTCTGATTTGATAAAATTAAGGACAAGGGACAGTCACTTGAATTTTTGGGATTTTGGGAAAATTTGAAAATGGTATAGGGAAAATGGGAATGAGATGATGTGAATGGATTTAGGGATGTGGTGGAATCAGGGATGGACTGTAGTGATAATATAACAGTGAGAGGGAGGAACAAACAAGCTGAGGAATGAAAGTTTGGCACCAAAACAAATTTTAAACTCCAACTTCAAAACCCTAAGGGAACAATTCTTAACAAGAGGATAGGGTTTATGTTTTGGGATTCAAACTCTTATATTTCAATCTCAATCAATACCAAACATGAGTTGTGAGCAATAGGCGAATGGCTTTAACTAACTCGAGCATGGAACAACCAAGCAAATCTGATTTTGGAGAAGACTGGATTTTTTTTTATGTTTCAGGCCAATGCGCCGCGCGCACAACCCAGTGTGCCATGCACCTTATATGCGCTACACCAGTTGAAATTTTCACAGTGCAGGGTGGCCCTATGCGCCGCACCGGCTGCCCAATGCGTCACGCCCTGCAACTTCACCACAATTCTACATCCAAGCTTCTTTTTTCACTCCTCACACCTCTTCTTTTGGCTCATTGTTGTCTTTGGCATGTGAATGAAACTTTGAACAATGAAAATATCTTTTATGCCAAAGGTTTCAATTTTTTTTTTTCGAAAACCCACTTTGCAATATTTGTAAAACTTGACATTTCACTTTAAACTTTGTTTTGTCTCCTTTGTGCTTTTGGACTGAATGATGAGATTTCGCACACTAAACCACCATAAATTCTGAGAAAAAAATTTCACTTGAAATGGAAAAAACTCTTAACTTACTTGCACACCACATATTTGAGCACATTTGGAAAATTTGGAGAAGTTTATGGTGAAATTGGGCTTGCAGCTCTATGCGCCGCGCCACAAACCCAATGCGTAGTGCCCTTTTACAGGAGGCATTTGGAGGCCTTCCCAGTGTCCAAATTTGGCATGGGATAGATAGTTTGAAATCATATTGAGTATAATTTCCAACCCAACTGGAATGTTTCAATTTGGAGTTCATTTGCCCTGTCAAAAATCAAATCTCCTAAGACTGGTCAAAATGTGCAAAATGAGGCTGCCTCAAGGTAGAGTGTTGTTGCAGTCAACTTTTGAAGGTCTTCCTCAACTCCAAGTTGAGCTCATGATATCTCACTGTAAATATATTTTTGTCTAGTTATCATTTGACTCATCAAGCAAGTCATTGGGCCAACCAAGCTAGGAGAAATCTTGATTTTCCCAAGGTCACTTCAGAGGTGCATCAATTCTCCTGAGGCAACTGTATTTTTTACATTTCTCTAAAACCATGAAACATGTGTAAAACCTGAAGGCGGTTTTTCTTCCTTGGCCTATTTTGGACAAAAACCTCTCTCATATTTCCCAAATTCATGTTTTATTGCTCAGAAAAATCATTGGAGTAAAACCCATCCCAATGTGTGGAACAAGGGATTTGTCGAAATGAGGCGAAATGAAGGGGATAAGGGGCTTATAAATTCTTTATAAAATTTTTGGAAGTAGGTAGGGCTGTTAGGAAGCAGGGGAAAGTGGAATTTTAGATATTGAGTGAGGGGAAGGGGTCCAAAAGGGAAAAACACAGGCCTAGCCTAGAAAATTGCCAAGTTGTAGCAAGAAACTAGGGTTTGTGCAGAAATGAGGAATTTGGGGGATCTCAGTGATGGGAAGTGTTTAATAAGGTATATTAAGGATAGGGGAAGGTGTATGAACATTAGGATACACGTTTTGCTGATGATTTGACCATCGAAGAGAAATTACCTCCAAAACCCTAGGAGAGGGAAATGAACCTTACCTAGGCACAACTGAAGCATGAACAAGGTGTAAAATGACCCAATGGAACTTGACATGATTATGAAAACCCTCTGAATGATGGTACACTCAGCTGAATGGTGACATGGACTGAAATTTGGACAACTTTGACAGTAGTAAAAACAAACCCTAGACCTAATACCTAGTGACCAAATTTTACTTGAAGACTCACTGAAATGACAAAATTTGACCTTGACACCTTAAAATCACCTTGTAAGAGTGTGTTTGATCACTGGAGGAAGGATGCAAAGAATAACACTAACATATCGCACCACCTTTGTAGTGAAAGTGGTATTTGAGAATCGCGAGTGATTCCATAGAACAGTCGACACGTGGTGTCGGGCGAAGTTCCAAAACCGCCATCACTGCGCGCCATCACACATTAACGATCGAGCAAGGAGGCCACGTGATATTATTGAGCATCGTCGATCTGGAGGGGAGCCATCGGATGGTGGTCATATGAGGAAGATGCGCAAAGGTTAACTAAAGTACAGCGCATGAATTTGATTGGACTGCTGATCATATACGTGGGGCCCGGAGTCCAAGGTTTATTAACTTTGGCTATAATATTATATGGCAGAGATAAATAATTACGTCTGGGTCGATTCATGTTTTGGGAGTATGCATTAGTGTATATGGAAGAGCGAAGGTTGGGGTTCCAATTTGGATTGGTTTGCCTTTTAATATGTGGGATGTTATTAAGAAAGAATTTTTGAATGTCTTGGGGGAGGTCATTATTAAAGGAGGAAATTATATTAATATCTCAATCTCAGATTGAGATATTAAAATAAAAGCCCTAGACTAATTGATTAATTATCTAAGTGCCAGACCAAGAAAATAGAATAGAGAGTGATTTCCAGATTGGGTAGATGATATGACACGAAATATTGGATGCATTTACACATAGATTGAGGTTGGGACCAAGGTAAACTGGGGCCATGGGTTGCCTTGCGTTCAAATTCATTCTCATAAAGCATTTCACCCCTCCCTCTCTCTCGAACCTCATGATTTACGGAGCATCTGTTGCACAACATTTTGTCACCATCCCTGCAATCCCCATCCCACATATTGGAGGAAAATTTCTATGAGTAATAAGAAGTTCCATGCCTTCCAAAGACCATCATTGCATCCCTTGCCATGAGGACAACATTCCTTCTGTTGAAAATTTCCTGAGTAGACCATCAGAAACACACATTTTTGCATTGGCACTAGTAGACTGTTATGCCCTCATGCCAATGAGGAAGATTAACATTGGGCCCCATGCCCATTGGCACTCTGTCCCCATGCCAAGCTATTTTTGGAATTTTAAAAAAAAATGTAGGTGAAGTTTCCATCATAACAACTACGTGGGAGAGTCAACCTAAGTGGTTCGACTGAATAACTACAACCACCCTCCTTTGGCCTCTTGTTTCCACCTTTTGGGGGAATCTCCCAAAGGATAAGGCCTCCCTTCCACCATTGTAGGGATCCCAAACTCCTCCTCTCCCTCTATGAATAAATCTATCTCCCATTGATACACTAGCTGAACAATCATAGCTGAAAGGCTGAAGATAATTGTTGAACAATTTTCTAGGGAGTTAGAACAGAAAGAGACCTTTGTCGAGAGAGGGCTTAGGATTTTATCCTTGCCTTGTCCTAATTCACAATGATCCTTTGAGATGCAGTTTGATTGAACCCGCTGAAGGAGGCTGCGACGTGAAGGCTTTGGTTGTAATCTCTTTCTTATATTTATATATACATGACTATTGTCTGGTTCCCATCTTGTGTTAATATGGTTTATTTTGTGAAATGTGTTTAGTCCTCTTTGACTAAATTGTTAGCTAAAAATTAAATTATTGTCTTGTATTTTTCTCTTATCTTTGATATTTGTGCAGGAATACATGTACCATTGCTGAAGTATGCGACCTATCAGGACAGAGATCAAGAGCCTATCATTAATATAATTGCGAAAAATGCGTTGGACTCCAGGTAGGATAATCTACCCCAACCTATTTCATTTGATAGCTAGGAACCTACACCTTAGCTTGTTCCATTGTTGCTAGATCCATTATATGGATAGAAGGATTGCCTATGTCCGTAGAGGGGATTTACCTTTCCAATAGGTATTTGTACAAGAATTACACAGATATCAGAGTGCATGGTTGTGAGCTTCCACCATAAAACTTCCAAAATATGTACCTATCAAAATTTTCTCATTAGAATACATAAGATAGATGTTAAATATGGATGAATTTAATTTTAAAATAGGAAATAGGAAAGCCCAGTTTAAAATCAAAGAAAACATTAGATCATTTATTTGTAATACCAAAGCAGCTGGTGTTGATGCAAATGCACTATTAAAGGTGATGGGTTTTTAGTCAAGTTTTACTTGGTCATATGACCCTCATGGAATTATTTCTACTCTGAGAGTTGAATCGAAGACAACTTCTTACACTCACACCTCTAGATCAGAAATAGAGAAGTACATGAATCAGGATGAATGGGTAGAAGGTAGTTTACAATAAGTAGAGGAACAGGTCATTTCTACTTTAAATGTACAAACACGAGTTCTTGACAGTAAACAACAAAAGAGGGTCAAAGAAGAGACACCGCATTCCCAGGATGTTATGAAGGAATTCATCTTACAACATAAGAAACCAAGTGATGGCCAGGCTACCCCTCTTAAACCACAATAATCACTCTCTTATTCTTATATAACTTTGATTTCATTTAAAACCCACAATCTTCAATCTCTCTTTCATACAAAACTACATTCAAGTATTTTAGGCCCAATAATTTTAAATCTAGGCAACTTTCTAGTCAAGCAGAAGCTTTAAAATCTCTGTTTAAATTTAAACCCCAGATTTCAATTCTCTATGCGGGCGCTTTACATTTTTAAACAATCATTATAAAACCATTGAAATATCGCTTGTTAAAATTTCTAAATCAACTAATTGGATTTCAAATAAACCCACATATAAGCTTCCCTTCAAACCAATATTGGGATTTATAAAAACTCAATATCAAATTACCTTCTGCCTATTATACCATATGCCAAAAATACAAGCTTCGATTAGCACTTAAAACCTTTGTTATATGCTCAAGCACTACATGAACATATATATATTCAGTCACAACACTATCGACCAACTTCATATCCTTTCATGCATATGGTTCCATCATCTCATATCAAACATAATATATATACACACACACATATATATATTCCTCAAATCAATTGTTATGAAACATTAAAATAAATCCTTGACTTTAGATTTAAGTCCCAAGCACTAGTCATCAACATATATAAATGTTCTTGGGTCCCACAATTAACTTACCTTTTCATTAATCTTTGCACCCAAATCACCCGACGTGTAGGCCCCTCAATGCATTCAACGCCTCCACCATCCAACGGATGCAGGCTTATCACGCTACCCTCCAATAATCAAAAGGTAATCGTGCTATCAAATTGCATGGAGTTTAACTCTCCAAATTCACGCGATATTCGTGGTTTTGCATTACCGCTATTCACCATGTGTCAACTAATAAACAATATCGCGTTCGAAAATGTGAAACCACTTACCACTTCAGAACTTACGCGATACTGTTGGTTTGTATTTCTGAACCCGCTTTCACTGTTCAACGCTGGTTCCACTCCTTATATTCAAGGTTCCACCTCCTCTGCTCTATCACTGCAATTTGACCTTGGCCTAGTTCAATTCGACCAAATAAAGTTCGATTACAACTTAACCACACTCAATTGCACTGCAATTATCCATGGTTTCCTCAACGCTACAGATCACCTTTAATTGTATAACTCTACCTTGCTCTTACAATTCGAAGATCCGCTCTCTAATTACAGATTGCATGAACACTCACCTCCGTGGGTTAACAAACCTGTTGTTTTTTCCTATACACCTCACTATGCCATCGCTCCTTCACACAGAATTTAACACAGACTTGAATATATTCAATATAAAAGGTTAGCTCTTTTATGCCCTCAATAAAAAGATCAAAACCTCTCCATACGATATTAGCATGCAACTAATTCACGTAGAGACTTATATAAAACATTCAACTCAATGAAGCTCAAGGGACAAAATCTAGTTCTTCATGCAGAGAGAATTAACTTAATTCCTCCATAATAACTAAAGAAATAAGAAAGGATCGAATCCCCTCTCAACCATACAATGATTTCCTAATTTCAATTCAATCCATAATGCATCCAACTACCGAATTACAATTCAACTTCTCTTACATGTGATCGAACCTTGTAGTGATCGATCCTTCTCAGATAATATGTATGCAATTTGCATCAATTTCTCTATTGCACACAGAGTCACTAATTCAGCCAATCACACAGAGTTTCCTCATACAGAAACTCTGAAACTCAATATTCCTCATACAAAATTCAATCAAGAGCACATATATATTTCACACAGAATTTAGGAACAAATTCCTCCTCAATATATACAAATGTAATCAATCACAAAATCCCTCTTGGTTCTAGCCAGATTTTCAAATCAAATGGCCATTTTTCTTCACTATGCTATCTCTGAGCAACTATGCTACCTCCCCCTAGAATTGGTCCATGATGCTTACATTTATACAAATCAATAATGAATCGGTTCAAATTCCTTAACAGCTCAACAAGGACTCTTGGAATTCTCCAAAGTCCTAAAGTTAGACTCAATTCCTAAGATAACTGAACTGACTCTTCACCTTCCTAACTTAATCAATTTACCTCATGTTCTCTAGTGGTTAGAGAACATTTACAATTCCTCACCATTTTATTCAAAATACTAATAATTACATGAGAATTTAAAACATGATACCCCCTATGTCTACTTAGATACAAAGTATTTTATTGTGCCTAATGCCCCTGCATCAGACTCCCAAGGTTCAATTTGTTCATGATCTACTGATCATGTGTCTTTAATCTCTGCCTCCTGGATCCCATACTTTGTTTTGCTGCTATCCAACAATTGAATTAATTTCCAACTGCACTTCTCCAGGTCTCCATATCTTGTTCCACAAATTGCCTCCATCTCTTCTTTCATAATCTCTTCTTGTCTTTCCTTTGCTAAAATCCTTCTACTTTCTTGCTGCTGTCTGCTACTTTTGAGACACCTTCCTCTTCAGTTCTTTGATGTTTTCAATTTCTATGTCTATTTTATCTTCTATCTGGAAATCTCTTTGCCTCTTGTTGCTGCCTTAAATTTCTGTTGCTGCCAGTGCTGCTGCTGTTATTGTCTTCAAGAATTTTGTTGCTGCCTCTATGGCTACCTCCTCAATTGTTGCTGCCTCCCAAAATTCTTGTCCCTCTACAACATTATCCTGCTCATCACCTGCAAATTTACCTTTAAAAATTAAATTATATTTTATTTCTCTAACTGCAGTAGCATAACCACTCATTCCTCCTCATATACTAGTAAGCATACTTAAATTCTGCAAACTAGTATCTGCTCCTAGTTCTTCCACAACTTTAGGCAAATTCACTTTAGTGTTTGCAATTTCACTCTCTTGTTTAAATGTTTCTAGTAAAAATTTCAGCCATCTCTTCTGTACATGTTTCACACCATCAGTATGCTGCAATTCAAATTCATCATCTTCTTCTTCTTCTTGGACAATCTTCAGTAATTGTCTTTCATCCCCTTGATTGATTCTGGAAATCAAATCAATATCTTCAAGCACTGTATGTTCATCTTCTGTTAGAATAGAATGCTGATTATTCATCACTGTGTCAGTTTTAAAAATCTGCCCCACAGTTTTCTCTTGGCCCATCAGACAAGCCAATTCTTCCTTGCCACCAACAGTAACAAGTTTTTGCATGACTGTTTCACCTTCTTTCTTCTACAATAGTTCATCTTCTTTCAAGACAACTCCAAGAGATGGATTGTTTTCATCCATTTATGTAAACATAAATAAATTGTCAATGTCACAATCACAAGACCCAATGGTCCCAATTGATGATTTAGTCACCAATTCTTCTCTCTGCAGTTCTAAGTCTCTTTCAAGACTTAGAAAATCTTCACTATCTTTCTTCTCAGCTTCCAATCACCATGTTAGAATTATGATCCTCCACTATGTTCTTAGCCAACATAGTTTCTCTTTCATTCAATTCTCTGACAGTTTCCATTTTCTGTTCTTCTTTTCCTGCATAATTAACACATGAACCTTCAGCTCTGCAATTACAAGGTCTCAATACCTCTTCCTCCTCTGACAACACATCAGTATGTTGTTCTGAGCTTCCTTCCAATTCCTCTGTCAGCACATTAGTATGCTGATTTGCATCCTCCATGAGACTGTCAGAAAGTATCTCCTTCTTTCCATCATCTGCTTCATGAATTTCCTTCTACTGTGATTCACCAAAATGAACTCCTTCACTTTCCTGAATCATTTTCTTATCCTCTGTTCTCTGATTGTCCTCCATGAAAATTCCTCTGTCTTGCTTCTTCAACAATTTATCCTGTGCATAGGTCCTCTACTTCTCCAATTCTCTTCTTTGGAAATCCAACCCTCTATATAACTCAACAACTTCAATTGGAGTAGATTTTGGGGACCTTACACAACCTTTTATGCCTTCACTTTTTCTTGACCAATCATCTGCTGATCCTTCTCTCTTTGCCTCACTATTCTGCTGAATATTCTTATCAGACTCTTCTGTCTTCATGTCTTCCTCCTGAGGTCTTACTATCTCAGCATTGATCTGAACAGATTTCAGATTCAATTTCTCCTCCTCAACAAACTTTAAATCTTGTTCATCTCCCTGTGATGTACCTGCAAACATACACAACTCTTTAGTTTTAAAAGCACAAGACTTTTCAATCTTGGTTGCTTTCTCAAGCACTTCCCTTTGAACATATCTACATGTGGAATCTTCAAATTGCATCCTTGACTCAAGAACTCTGAGTTCCTCTTCCTCTGTAGAATCTGTAATCACCTCACAATTGTCAGATTCACAAATACAAGTCTTTACATCATCCAGCTGATTTGGACTTGTCCAATAACTCAGGAAATCATCAATGATTTTCTCTTCAGTAAGACAAACTTCTTGCTGCCTTATGTCTTCATCATTTCTCACAATATCTCTTGCAGATCTCCATTCTTCATCTGTACTCTGTTCTGCTTCACAAACAGAAATTTATTTTCTCAACTCAGCTGCTCTAAGTTCTTCTTTCAGTAAGGCAATCTCCTTTTGCTTCAACCTCGACTGTAATGGTTGCCAATTCACTCTCTTCTTCATGAGCCAACCAAATCTATGGCTTTCCTCTATCCTCTTTTCCAGTTTATTAAACTTCTCATTGATCTCAACTATCTCTTCCCAATATTTTGCATCAATCGACTACTACCCTATGCCATTTGCCTTGGAAACTGCTTTCTTCTTTCTTCTAATGTGGTCTATCTCAGAACCTCTGCAATCTCTACTATGAATATTAGTAGTCATCTTCTCATCCATGAGTTCTTCACTCATTAGCTGCACTAAGCCTCTACAATAGCAAGCTCTCCTGCTGCCACTTACCTCACCAATCCTTCCCTCCAGATCTGGGCTTTTGGCAAGTACTGGTTCTCCTTCTACTGGAACCTTTTGAGCATTCTCTTCTTCTCTCTCTAGGCTTTACTTTGCAACTTTTCAAGAACACATCAGTTCTTCTCTCATCCAACCTCTGTTTGGATTTCTCCAGGTTCTGCCACACTTTCTCCTTCACTTTAGAATCCTCTGCTGGACTCTTTCATCACTGCTCTCAAAGCTGTGATCTGCCTTTGCTGAGATTTCTTCAATTGCCTGCAATCTGAATTCTACAAACAATTCTTCAAACCAGAGTTAAATATTGCTCATCAAATCACCTTCTCTTGAGAACACTGCAACTGTTATCCCTATCCAACCTTTAGTTGAATATTAGGTTCACTACCATTATCCTCAAAACCTTGTCTTCATCATATCTGCAACCATAATTCTGTCATCATAATTTCAAAATTAGATTTAAAATTATTTTACCTGCAAGATCCCTACATGATCTTGTTCTTCATCCATTTCTGCAAATCCTGTTCACTATAATTCTATGTACTTTGTTGCATATCAGATTTCAGAATCTGATCTTCTTCATTTCTGATCACATGCACTGCATCTATGTATGTTGCAATCCTTATCAGTTTTCAAAAATATGATTTATTTTCATCACACATGCATTCAGCAAAACTTGAACTTTAAAAAGAGCTATTCCAACTCTGATACCACATGATGCCTGGGCTACCCCTCTTAAACCACAATAATCACTCTCTTATTCTTATATAACTTCTATTTCATTTAAAACCCACAATCTTCAATCTCCTTTTCATACAAAACTGCATTCAAGTATTTTAGGCCCAATAATTTTAAATCTAGGCTACTTTCTAGTCAAGCAGAAGCTTTAAAATATCTTTTTAAATTTAAACCCCAGATTTCAATTCTCTATGCAGGAGCTTTACCTTTTTAAACAATCATTATAAAACCAATGAAATATCCCTTATTAAAATTTCTAAATCAACTAATTGGATTTCAAATAAACCCACATGTAAGCTTCCCTTCAAACCAATATTGGGCTTTATAAAAGCTCAATATCGAATTACCTTCTGCCTATTATACCATATGCCAAAAATAAAAACTTCAGTTAGCACTTAAAACCTTTTTTATATGCTCAAGCACTACATGCACATATATATATTGAGTCACAACACTATCGACCAACTTCATATCCTTTCATGCATATGGTTCCATCATCTTATATCAAACATAATATATATATCAATATATATATATATATATATATTCCTCAAATCAATTGTTATGAAACATTAAAATAAATCCTTGACTTTAGATTTAAGTCCCAAGCGCTAATCATCAACATATATAAATGTTCTCGGGTCCCACAATTAACTTACCTTTTCATTAATCTTTTCACCCAAATCACCCGACGTGTAGGCCCCTCAATGCATTCAATGCCTCCACCATCCAACGGCTACAGGCTTATAGCACTACCCTCCAATAATAAAATGGTAATCGCGCTATCAAATTGCACAGAGTTTAACTCTCTAAATTCACGCGATATTCGTGGTTTTTCATTACCACTATTCGCCACGTGTCAACTAATAAACAATATCACGTTCGAAAAGGTGAAACCACTTACCACTTCAGAACTTACGTGATACTGCCCGTTTGTATTTTCGAACCCGCCTTCACTGTTCAACATTGGTTCCACTCCTTATCTTCAAGGTTCCGCCTCCTCTACTCTATCATTGCAATTTTACCTCGACCCAATTCAATTCGACCAAAAAATTTTGATTGCAACTTAACCACACTGAATTGCAATACAATTATCCACGATTTCCTCAACGCTACAGATCGCCTTTAATTGTATAACTCCACCTTGCTCTTACAATTCGAAGATCCATTCTCCAATTATAGATTGCATGAACACTCACCTCCATGGGTTAACAAACCTATTGTTTGTTCTTCTACACCTCACTATGCCATCTCTCCTTCACACATAATTTAACACAGACTTGAATATATTCAATATCAAAGGTTAGCTCTTTTATGCCCTCATAACCTCTCCATACGGTATTAGCATGCAACTAATTCACATAGAGACTTATATAAAACATGCGACTCAATGAAGCTCAAGGGACAAAAATTGGTTCTTCGCGCAGAGAGAATTAACTTAATTCCTCCATAATAACTTAGGAAATAAGAAAGGAGTGAATCCCCTCTGAACCATACAATTATTTCCTAATTTAAATTCAGTCCAGAATGCATCCAACTGCTGAATTACAATTCAACTTCTCTTACATGTGATCGATCCTTGCAGTGATCGATCTTTCTCAGATAATATGTATGCAATTTGCATCAATTTCTCTATTTCACATAGAGTCGCTGATTCAGCCAATAACACAGAGTTTCACAACTTTCCCACAGAAACTGATTATTCCTCATACAAAATTCAATCAAGAACACATATATATTTCACATAGAATTTAGGAACAAATTCCTCCTCAATATATACAAATGTAATCAATCACAAAATCACTCTTGGTTCTGGCCAGATTTTCAAATCAAATGGCCCTTTTTATTCACTACACTATCTCTAAACAGCTACGCTACCTCCACCTAGATCTGATCCTTGATGCTTACATTTATACAAATCAATACTGAATCGGTTTAACTTCCTTAACATCTCAACAATAACTCTTTGAGTTCTCCAAAGTTCTAAAGTTAGACTCAATTCCTAAGATAACTGAACTGACTCTTCAACTTCCTAACTTAATCAATTTCCTTCATGTTCTCTAGTGGTTAGAGAACATTTACAATTCTTCACCATTTTATTCAAAATACTAATAATTACATGAGAATTTAAAAACATGAGACCCCCTATGTCTACTTAGATACAAAGTATTTTATTGTGCCTAATGCCCCTGCATCAGACTCCCAAGGTTCAATTTGTTCATGATCTCCTGATCATGTGTCTTTAATCTCTACCTCCTGGATCCCATACTTTTTTTTACTGCTGTCCAATAGCTGCATTACTTTCCAACTGCACTTCTCCAAGTCTCCATATCTTGTTCTGCAAATTGCCTCCATCTCTGCTTTCACAATCTCTTCTTGTCTTTCCTTTGCTAAAATAATTCTGCTTTCTTGCTACTGTCTGCTGCTTCTGAGACACCTTCCTCATCAGTTCTTTGATGTTTTCAATTTCTCTGTCCAGTTTATATTCTATCTGGAAATCTCCTTGCCTTTTGTTGTTGCCTTCAATTTCTATTGCTGCCAGTGTTGCTGTTGTTATTGTCTTCAAGAATTTTGCTGCTGCCTCTGTGGTTGCCTCCTCAATTGTTGCTACCTCCCAAACTTCCTGTCCCTCTGCAACATTCTCCTACTCATCACCTGCAAATTTACCTTTAAAAATTAAATTATCTTTTAGTTATATAGTTGTATTAACATATCCACTCATTCCTCCTCGTATACTAGTAAGCATACTTAAATTCTGCAAACTAGTATATGCTCCTAGTTCTTCCACAGCTTTAGGAAAATTCAATTTAGTGTCTTCAATTTCACTCTCCTATTTAAATGTTTCTAGTAAACATTTCAGCCATCTCTTGTGTACTTGTTTCACATCATCAGTATGTTGCAATTCAAATTCAACATCTTCTTCTTCTTCTTCTTGGACAATCTTCAGTAATTATCTTTCATCCCCTTGATTGATTCAGGCAATCAAATAAATATCTTCGAGTACTGTATTTTCATCTTCTGTCATAATAGAATTTTGATTCTTCATCACTGTGTCGGTTTTAAAAATCTGCCCCACAATATGCTCTTGGTCCATCAGATAAACCAATTCTTCCCTACCACCAACAATAACAAGTTTCTTTATGATTGTTTCACCTTATTTCTTCTGCAACAGTTCATCTTCTTTCAAGACAACTCCAAGATATGGATTGTCTTCAGCCATTGTTGTAAACATAAATAAATTGTCAGTTTCACAATCACAAGACCTAATGGTCCCAATTGATGATCCAGTCACCAATTCTTCTCTCTATAGTTCTAAGTCTCTTTCAAGACTCAGAAAATCTTCACTATCTTTCTTCTCAGCTTTCATTGTGCCAATCACCATGTTAGAATGATGATCCTCCACTATGTTCTCAGCCAATATAGTTTATCTTTCATTCAATTCTCTAACAGTTTCCATTTGCTTTCTTCTTTGCCTGCATAATTAACACATGAACCTTCATCTCTGCAATTACAAGGTCTCAATACCTCTTCCTCCTCTGACAACACATCAGTATGTTGTTTTGAGCTTCCTTCCAATTCCTCTATCAGCACATCAGGATGCTGATTTGCATCCTCCATGAGACTGTCTTCAAGTCTCTCCTTCTTTCCATCATCTACTTCATGAATGTACTTCTGTTGTGATTCACCAAAATGAACTCCTTCACTTTGCTGAATCATTTTCTTATCCTCTGTTCTCTGATTGTCCTCCATTACAATTCCTCTGTCTTGCTTCTTCAGCAATTTATCCTGTGCATAGGTCCTCTGCTTCTCCAATTCTCTTCTTTGGAAATCCAACCCTCTATATTACTCAACAACTTCAATTGGAGTAGATTTTGGGAACCTTACACAACCTTTTATACCTTCACTTTTTCTTGACCAATCATCTGTTGGTCCTTCTCTCTCTGCCTCACTATTCTGCTGAATATTCTTATCAGACTCTTATGTATTCATGTCTTCCTCCTGAGGTCTTACTATCTCAGCATTGATCTGAATATATTTCAGATTCAATTTCTCCTCCTCAACAAACTTCAAAGCTTGTTCATCTCCCTGTGATGTACCTGCAAACATACATAACTCTTTAGTTTTAAAACCACAAGACTTTTCAATCTTGGTTGCTTTCTCAAGCACTTCCCTTTGAACAGATCTACACGTGGAATCTTCAAATTCCATCCTTGACTCAAGAACTGTGAGTTCCTCTTCCTTTGTAGAATCTGTAATCACCTCACAATTGTCAGATTCACAACTACAAGTCTTTACATCATCTAGTTAATCTGGACTTGTCCAATAACTCAGGAAATCATCAATGATTTTCTCTTCAACAAGACAAACTTCTTGCTGCCTTATGTCTTCATCATGTCTCACAAAATCTCTTGCAGATCTCCATTCTTCATCTGTACTCTGTTTTGCTTCACAACCAGAAATTTCTTTTCTCAACTCAGCTGCTCTGAGTTCTTCTTTCAGTAAGGAAATCTCCTTTTGCCTTAACCTCGACTGTAATGGTTTCCAATTCACTCTCTTCTTCATGAGCTAACCGACTCTTTTTCTTTCCTCTATCCTCTTTTCTAGTTTATTAAAATGCTCATTGAACTCAGCTATCTCTTCCCAATATTTTGCATCAGTCAACTATTGCCCTATGCCATTTGCCTTGGCATTTTCTTTCTCCTTTCTTCTAATGTGGTCTCTCTCAGAACCTCTGCAATCTCTTCTATGACTATTAGTAGTCATCATCTCCTCCATGAGTTTTTCACTCATCAGCTGCACTAAGCCTCTGCAACAACAAGCTCTCCTTCTGCCACTTACCTCACCAATCCTTCCCTCCAGATCTGGGCTTTTGAAAAGTACTGGTTCTCCTTTTGTTGGAACCTTTTGAGCACTCTCTTCTGCTCTCTCTAAGCTTCACTCTGTAACTTTTCAAGAACACATTTGTTCTTCTCTCATCCAACCTCTGTTGGGAATTCTCTAGGTTCTGCCACACTTTCTCCTTCACTTCAGAATCCTTTGTTGGACTCTTTCATCACTGCTCTCAAAGCTGTGATCTGCCTTTGCTGAGATTTCTTCAATTGCCTGCAATCTGAATTCTACAAACAATTCTTCAAACCAGAGTTAAATATTGCTCATCAAATCACCTTCTCTTGAGAACACTGCAACTGTTATCCCTATCCAACCTTTAGTTGAATATTAGGTTCACTACCATTATCCTCAAAACCTTGTCTTCATCATATCTGCAACCATAATTCTGTCATCATAATTTCAAAATTAGATTTAAAATTATTTTACCTGCAAGATCCCTACATGATCTTGTTCTTCATCCATTTCTGCAAATCCTGTTCACTATAATTCTATGTACTTTGTTGCATATCAGATTTCAGAATCTGATCTTCTTCATTTCTGATCACATGCACTGCATCTATGTATGTTGCAATCCTTATCAGTTTTCAAAAATATGATTTATTTTCATCACACATGCATTCAGCAAAACTTGAACTTTAAAAAGAGCTATTCCAACTCTGATACCACATGATGCCTGGGCTACCCCTCTTAAACCACAATAATCACTCTCTTATTCTTATATAACTTCTATTTCATTTAAAACCCACAATCTTCAATCTCCTTTTCATACAAAACTGCATTCAAGTATTTTAGGCCCAATAATTTTAAATCTAGGCTACTTTCTAGTCAAGCAGAAGCTTTAAAATATCTTTTTAAATTTAAACCCCAGATTTCAATTCTCTATGCAGGAGCTTTACCTTTTTAAACAATCATTATAAAACCAATGAAATATCCCTTATTAAAATTTCTAAATCAACTAATTGGATTTCAAATAAACCCACATGTAAGCTTCCCTTCAAACCAATATTGGGCTTTATAAAAGCTCAATATCGAATTACCTTCTGCCTATTATACCATATGCCAAAAATAAAAACTTCAGTTAGCACTTAAAACCTTTTTTATATGCTCAAGCACTACATGCACATATATATATTGAGTCACAACACTATCGACCAACTTCATATCCTTTCATGCATATGGTTCCATCATCTTATATCAAACATAATATATATATCAATATATATATATATATATATATTCCTCAAATCAATTGTTATGAAACATTAAAATAAATCCTTGACTTTAGATTTAAGTCCCAAGCGCTAATCATCAACATATATAAATTTTCTCGGGTCGCACAATTAACTTACCTTTTCATTAATCTTTGCACCCAAATCACCTGACGTGTTGGCCCCTCAATGCATTCAACGCCTCCACCATCCAATGGCTGCAGGATTATCACGCTACCCTACAATAATCAAATGGTAATCGTGCTATCAAATTGCATGGAGTTTAACTCTCAAAATTCATGCGATATTCGTGGTTTTTCATTACCACTATTCGCCACGTATCAGCTAATAAACAATATCGCGCTCGAAAAGGCGAAACCACTTACCACTTCAGAACTTACGTGATACTGTTGTTTTGTATTTCCGAACTTGCCTTCACTGTTCAACATCGGTTCCACTCCTTATCTTCAAGGTTCCGCCTCCTCTACTCTATCGCTGCAATTTGACCTCGGCCTAGTTCAATTCGACCAAATAAAGTTCGATTGCAACTTAACCACACTCAATTGCACTGAAATTATCCACGATTTTGTCAACGCTACAAATCGCCTTTACTTATACAACTCTGCCTCACTCTTACAATTCGAAGATCTGCTCTCCAATTATAGATTGCATGAACACTCACCTCTGTGGGTTAACAAACCTGTTGTTTGTTCCTTTATGCCTCACTATGCCATTGCTCCTTCACACATAATTTAACACGGACTTGAATATATTAAATATCAAAGGTTAGCTCTTTTATGCCCTCAATAAAAAGATCAGAACCTCTCCATATGGTATTAGTGTGCAACTAATTCACACAGAGACTTATATAAAACATGCAACTCAATGAAGCTCAAGGGACAAAATTTGGTTCTTCGCACAGAGAGAATTAGCTTAATTCCTCCATAATAACTCAGGAAATAAGAAAGGATCGATTCCCCTCTCAACCATACAGTGATTTCCTAATTTCAATTCAATCCATAATGCATCCAACTACCGAATTACAATTCAGCTTCTATTGTACATGTGATCGATCCTTGCAATGATCGATATTTCTCAAATAATATGTATGCAATTTGCATCAATTTCTCTATTTCTCACAGAGTCACTAATTCATCCAATAACACAGAGTTTCACAACTTGCTCACAGAAACTCAATATTCCTCATACAGAATTCAATCAAGAACACATATATATTTCACATAGAATTTAGGAACAAATTCCGCAATATATACAAATGTAACCAATCACAAAAGCCCTCTTGATTCTGGCCATATTTTCAAATCAAATGGCCCTTTTTATTCACTATGCTGTCTCTAAATAGCTATGCTACCTCCCCCTAGATCTAATCCCTGATGCTTACATTTATACAAATCAATACTGAATCAGTTCAACTTCCTTAACAACTCAACAAGGACTCTTGGAATTCTCCAAAGTCCTAAAGTTAGACTCAATTCCTAAGATAACTGAAATGACTCTTCACCTTCCTAACTTAATCAATTTCCCTTATGTTCTCTAGTGGTTAGAGAACATTTACAATTCCTCAACATTTTATTCAAAATACTAATAATTACATGAGAATTTAAAAACATGAGACCCCCTATGTCTACTTAGATACAAAGTATTTTACTGTGCCTAATGCCCTGCATCACCAAGGCTTAATTCTTCCTTGCTTTCAGAAGATAAATAGCCAGAGATCATAGGTTTGGGAGAAACTGAAGTATCCACATCTACAAATATTCCTTAGACTTCTTCATCAGCATCACCTACAAGAGATCCCTTAGAGATCATCCAACATACAGATTCCAGCTCTTCAAAAGAGAAAAATGTTAGGTCCCTATATTACCAGTATAGTCCCTTATTGTTATTAGTGTAACCCCTTTATTGTTATTATTGTACCCTTGTAAACCCCATTTTGTTATTATTGTGCCCTTAAATGATTATTTTTAGGTTGGCTATGATTACATTGTGGCCCACTAGGATTACATTATGGCCACATGGACTCCTATATATAGAAAGGAGGCTTTGTAAATTGTATCATCCAAGAATTGTTCATTCATGTAATGTATTAAGTTGCCTCAAGTGGCCAGATGGTAAGGTGTTTATATCTTTTCTTCTATTTTTGGAGCTGGTTACACAACATTTGGTATCAGAGCTTTGGATTCTAGGGTTTCGCTACTCCAAACAGGTCATCGTGGAATTTTCGCTATAACTTTTTGTCTACGAAGTTTCAGAAGCTGAAATTTTTAGGGTGCGAAGCTGAAATCACAAGGAAGATTTTCTAAAAAATTTCAGAGCTTGGTTCGCAATATTTTCAGAGATATGATCTATGGAAGTTAGGTCTTGTTTCAGGCTCCTAAACAGGTCATTGTGGCATTTGCGCTATAACGTTTTTTCTACGAAGGTTCAGAATCTGAAAGGGTGCGAAGCTGAAATCCTGAGGAAATGCGTCAAAAAATTTCAGATCTTTATTCACAACAGTTTTGGAGATATGATCTATGGAAGGTGGTGCTTTTTCAAGCTCTTGAATTTCATCTCAAAGAGGTGATTGTGGGAAAAGTTCAATAACTCTCTCTCGAGCATTGGATTGGAGTGCCGTAAAAAGTGGTCACAATTACACGGAATGTAGTGGCTTAGCTATCAATTTCATAGGTGAAGGACGAAAAAGTGACACGTGGAAAGTCGTACAAGTTAACTCTACTGAACCATTCCGTAATTAGGTCATTATGGGAGATTGGACATAACTTTATCTTGGAGAATCCAAATCAGGTCAAACCTGTGGCATTCAAAATAGAATTCATAGGGCTAATTTAGTGCTGAATTTCAGATATTGAAGAGCCACAATCAAAGAGATAATCAAAATTCAATATCGAGCTCCTCAAAAGCAAGAAAAATGTGTGTATTTTTTTCCGAATTGCATAAGTCTTGTTTGAAAAATCAATTTGAATTGATTCCAAGGGCATATTGTAGAATATATATCAGTATTGGGTTCTAAAAAATGCCCCGTAAAATAATTCAATGCCCATTAAGCCTTCAAAAGGCTCTACTATGACTCATGAAGATGAAGAATTACAACATGATCTATCAAAATTACAAGAGCAAGTGCACCAAATTTCGCTCTCGCAAAGAGCAGCAAAAAATGAAATGGAAGTTTTGAAGAAAGGTATGGAAGAAAAGATGGATGGAGGTAAGAAAGACGGGAATCTAAGCATATATTGACATGGAAGCTAGTATGGAATCTAAAATGGAAAACATGAAGAATGATCTAAAAGCAGACATAGAAGGTTTGTCAAAGTTTATACAAGAAATGATTCCTAATGGCGAAAAGATAGTATAAGAAACTCATGATGAGGAAGAAAAAAATGTTAATCGTGATTTCATAAACTCTAATGTTGGATTGAATAACCACCATATTCCAAATATGGATATGAGGAAATTTGATGGCAAGGACCTCGTAACATGGATACTACATATGGAGCAATATTTTGATCTCAATAATGTGCAAAACACACAAAAGGTATGCATTGGAACTTTACATTTAGAACAAAATACATTTGTATGGTATCGATGGCTTTGCTCCCATAAAGAAATTGTCACTTGGTTAATTTTTAAGGAGGAAATGATAGAAAATTATGAGGATACAAAGAGCAACACATTCTTTAGCCAATTGATAAATCTCAAACAAAAGGGTTTAGTGGCGGAGCACATTGAGGACTTCCAAAGATTGAATATAAGGGTAACTGATATTCCAGAGGAACACAGGATTGATGTCTTCATAGGGACTTTAAAGGATAACATCCAACATAAAGTTCGCATTTGGGAACCTAATTCATTGGAGAAGGCATTCAGATTGGCAAGAAAAATTGAATGTAAAATTATGGCGACAAGGAAGCCTACCACTCACATCTATAAATATGGAAGCGTTGCTACTCCTAGACTTCCACAACCTACATGGTTGACACCACAAAAATTGGAAGAAAAAAGAGAAAAAGGGCTTTGCTACAGTTTTGATAGCAAATACACTAAAGGTCATAAGTGCACTAAGAAGAAATTATTTTACATAGATTGTGAAGAAGAAGAAGAAAATGAACAAGAAGAGGATACACATCACCAGAACCAAATTCTCAGAAGAGGAAGGAAGAAATGAATTAACCATATCGTGTAATGCACTCGCGCATTACCACTCCTCAAACTCTCAATATAGAAGGACATATCAAGAAGAAAAAGGTAATAGTGTTGATTGATTCAGATAGCACCCATAATTTTATTCATTGTAAGGTAGCCAAGGAATTAAATTGTTTCCTATACCCAACATCAGAATTTCAAGTGATGGTTGCAAATGAAGGAACTATAAATTGCTCTGGAAAATGCCATAATATCAAGCTAACCATGGGGGAATATGTATTGACTAGTTAAATGCTTTCCATTCCTATGGGAGGTGCCGATGTTGTACTAGGAGTACAATGGTTATAATCTTTGGGGACTGTAGCTTTTAGTTTTCAAGAACTTTTCTTGAAATTTTTTTCAGAAGGAAAGGAAGTTCAATTACGGGGTATTGTAGGGAAGCCGTGAAAGATAATAAGCTCTAATGTCATGAAAAATCTTTTAAAGAAAGAACAACGAGGCGTAATTGCACAATTATGCTCACTAGAAGTTCCAACATCAAAATCATCTATTTCTGCAAATCTCCAACAAGTATTGGACAATCATTCCAAGGTGTTTGAAACTCCCAAAGGACTCCCACCTATTCATGATCATGATCATGCTATTCATTTGATTCCCAGAAGTGTTCCTCCAAACATTTGGCCTTATAGATATCCTTATGTCCAAAAGAGAAAAATTGAACGTATGATTGCGGAAATGTTAGAAGCTAGCATAATTCAACCTAGTCAAAGTTCTTTCTCTCCTCCTGTAGTATTGGTACACAAGAAGGATGGATCATGGCGCATGTGTCTAGATTATAGGGAGCTCAATAAGCTCACCATTAAAGATAAATTTCCCATTCCTGTGATTGATGAATTATTGGATGAATTACATGGAGCAATTTATTTTACCAATTTATTTTACCAGGAGAAACAATTATATGCAAAAATATCCAAATGTTTCTTTGGAGTACAAGAGGTGGAATATCTGAGTCATATTGTATCTCACGAGGGTGTTAAAGTAGACCCTAACAAAATTAAAGCCATTAAGGAATGGAAAGTCCCCACGACCATAAAGCATTTGAAACGATTTCTCGGCTTAACAGGCTGTTAGCGCCCCTGTAAATTTTTTACAAGCAAAGTAGGGGGCTAAATTGATTCTGAGCCTTCAATGAATGCATCTTCCCTGGAGGCACATCATCCTTGAATTCTCCTGTGCCTTTGCCTTGTGATGAAATCCCCTCTGCTGTATCCATACAAGTAACCTCTCTGATTGTGAAAATTCTGCTCCTGAAGGCCTCCCTTTACCCTTGAAACCCTGCAGAATATCCCATTTTAACCTGTGTCTTCCCCTTGCCAAATTCCCCTCCATAACCCATAGAAACTTCATAATAAAACTCTATATTATAAAGACCCTGCCGCTAACCACTTCCCCTTTCCATCCCCGCCATACATTATTATAAAACTATATCATAAGGTTTATTAACCCCACTTCGTACTGATTGCAATATCGCAATCGCAAGTTATGTTTTAATGATCCGATCATCCATCGCAAATATTCGCGATACGATTGATTGCGCCCCACTCCCATTCTGCGATTGCGATAAACCCCCAGCCCCTTCTCCGCTAGCCTCGTAACCTTTCCCTCCATGTAACCCAGCGCCGTGACCAAAGTGCTAGCCCCGAAGGCGCTTGTCCCATATGTTTATCGGGCGCTTTCTCAACCGTTGATCCATATAGATCGGACGACGATCGTTAAACCCCGCAACGCTCATTATTCACCCGTTCAAACCACCAATCGCGCCATCGCCGTCCATTCACTGCCAGATCAACGGTTCAGAGGGTGTCCGCCACTGTGGTCCCCGCCGCGCACCATGCCATAAAACAGCCCGATTTTCATCGCACCGCTTTCGGGCAGTAGGCGGTTTTCCCTCATCGGCCAGCGATTCCATACAACTTTCGACGCGTGGCACTGGTACGGTTTCAAAACTGCTATCCCATCGTGCGTTATTGTTTGGTACAAGACGCGCAACGATATTCATATCCGCCGTCAGATCTACTCTCGCCCATCCAACGGTCATCGCTCGACGAAGCTGCGCAGGGTTTAATCCATAGCCTCCGTACCCCTGGCCCACGGTCTATTGCCCTCCGACTGGTTTTCCGCCGTCGATCTCCGCTGAGATCGGACGACCCAAATTTGTTTGCCCGCTGTTGAATTTTCCGCCACCGCCACTTCACCCCCATGTGCATCCACCGTGCACCTGCCCATTCTGTTGCATATATTCATTCAAAGGTCGATTTTCGTATGTTTTATTTAATTTTCTGCTATGCTCTACACACGTCCGCCAGACCACGTCCTGTTGTCATAGCACATTTTCCACCATGTTTATGCACCTTTCCGCCATCTCACCAGTCTGCATAGCCATCCTCATCGCCCGCACTGCATCCATTACCCCATCCGTGGTTTTATTGACGATTTTTTCGTGTTTTGCAGGGTTTTCAAGGGCAGAAAGCCGCCATGATTCGTATACACCATTGTAAAGGCACAACGCACAAAAAGAGCTGAAATATAGAGCCCGTTGATTGTAGGAAAACGTCTAGATAGGTGTCTAAAACATAAATTTCATCAAAGGACAGAGTTGGAACGCTGCAAACCCTTCGGCGCCATTAAAGCTCGGATTGCATGAACAAAGGCAGTACAGGAGCAGCAGAGAGTTTGAGGCAAGAAATATAAGACTTTGAGCCTTTCAAGGATTTTAGAAGGCAAAGGTACCAGTTCAAGGACATCATGGATTGCACAAAGGGTACGACACGCAGGGATTTATGTACATCAGGGTTTGCACACCAGCAGAAGATTTCCTCCATAAAGGACAGGGCGCCCATGCTGCTTTTTATTACACATCGCGTCCCTAAGGTTCCCCCCCCTCTTACAGGAATCCTATGCTATCAGAAGCATTTGTTTCACAAGCATGTAGACCCAAGCATTTTTATTTTACCTTTTTGTTTAAGTCACCAGGAGTACCGCAGTACTAGAGCCAAAGTACATCAAGAGATAGACCGAAGTAAATAGAGGCTCAAGAAGATCACTCTTCCATCCAAGAGTGATAGGAATTGAATGCTTAGGGTTTAAAGACATCATGGGTTTCGGCCTTCTTCATCTCCCCGAGTTTAAACATCATTTAGTTCTTCCTTCTTCACCTACCGCCTCTCCGTTTCCCTTCGCCTATAAAATTCATGAAGAAACTTATTGTTGTTGTTGATCGTTTATCGCAGAATTGCAAGTAGTTTCTTTGAGACACAAGCCTTTTGTGTAAAGTTTTAGATAGGCCGTAGATATGTTTTCGTACCGAGTATTCAACTATCGGGAAATGTTGTACTCTGATTTGGTATTGCTATTTAATATGACAAGCACATTTCTTTGGATCCCGATCTAAAGTAGCGGTGATGTTTTCCTATCTTTGTGTTTACATTCATTTCATTTCGTTTCTACTGGCTTGCATCAGAATATTGGCATAGGATTTACCCTTGTTAGGTACCCTATGTTTCTGCTCTCCTTGCCATTTATGTTTCTCTTCTAAATGTATTATCTAAGAAATGATTTCAGTTGGTTTAACCATTTATAACCCCGCCGCTTATTGATCGCAATATCGCAATCGCATGCTATGTTTTAATGTTTCGATCGTCCATCGCACATGTTTGCGATGCGATTGATCACGCCCCCGCTCCCATTCTTCGATTGCGATAGACCCATAGTCCCACCACTTAAATTACTCCATTGTGTCTGCGTCATTGATCTTCATAGAATGGACGGCGATCGCCGCCCCTGCAATTTTCATCGTGCAACCCGTTCACCGCCCGAAGTTGCATCTCCGCCATTCGATTAATTCGCCAGATCAACGGTCCACAGTCCATCCATATCGGACGCGTTTTCAACCGTTGATCTGTAAATATCCGACGGTGTGGAATCCACCTGTCCCGGTGGTCCCTTCCCGCTTTCACTGTTCAGAAACCCGCCGATTTTTATCTCACCGCCTTTGGGCAGAGGGTGGTATCTCCCGATCGGCCAGCGATTTCATACATCGCGTGACACGCGTCCCCTGTACCTTTTTCAAAACCACCTTTACCACGTGTTAAACACCGTCCATCGCATATTATTTTTCGGACACAGATTCCCAACGATATTGCCATGGACCGTCCGATCTGGGGCAGGCCATCCAACGGCTATCGCTCGCCGAAGATGCGCGATTGTTAACTCAGATGCACACATGATAACCCAGGGTACGACCTGCCATCTGTCGCCCTCCGATGCATTTTCAGCCGTCGATCTCCTCCCAAGATCGTACGGTCCAGTGGTCCATATTCGTTTGCCCGTTGTTGACTTTTCCGCCATCACCCAGTCCCTCCATGTCACCCCCACGTGCATCCACCGTACATCCGCCCATTCCATTGCATATATTCATTCAAAGGTCGATTTTCGTATGTTTTATTTAATTTTATGCTGTGCTCTGCACACGTCCGCCAGACCACGTCCCGCTGTCATAACACGTTTTCCACCATGTTTATGCACCTTTCCGCCATCTCACCAGTCTGCATAGCTATCCTCATTGCCCGCACTGCATCCATTACCCCGTCCATGGTTTTCTTGACGATTTTTTGTGTTTTGCAGGTTATCCAAGGGCAGAAAGCCGCCATGATTCATATACACCATTGTAAAGGCACATCGCACAGAAAGAGCTGAAATCTAGAGCCTGTTGTTACAGAAAAACGTCCGGATAGGTGCCCGCAACACAAATTTTATCAAAGGATAGAGTTTGAACTCTGTAAACCCTTCGGTGCCATTAAAACTCGGATTTCATGAACAAAGGCAATACAGGAGCAGTAGAGAGATCGAGGCAAGAAATAGAAGACTTTGAGCCTTTTCAAGGATTTTAGAAGGCAAAGGTACCAATTCAAGGAAATCATGGATTGCACAAAAGGTACGACACACAGGGATTTATGTATATCAGGGTTTGCACACCAGCAGAAGGTTTCCTCCATAAAGGACAGGGCGCCCATACTGATTTTATCACACATCGCGTTCCTAAGGGTTTTCCGACCTGACAACAGTCTTTAATACCATAAGAAGCATTTGTTTCACAGCATGGAGACCCAAGCATTGTTATTTTACCTTTTGTTTAAGTCACCAGGAGTACTGCAGAGTAATAGGTACCAAAGTACATCAAGAGACAGACCGAAGTAAATAGAGGCCTGAAGAAGATCACTCTTCCATCCAAAGAGTGACAGGAATTGAATGCTCAGGGTTTAAAGACAGAATGGGTTTCGGCTTTCTTCATCTCCTGAGTTTTAATACTGCATTTAGTTCTTCACCTACTGCCTCTGTTTCCCTTCAGCTATAAATTTCATGAAGAAACTCATTGTAAGGTTGTTGATCAGTTATCAGAGAATTGCAAGTAGTCTCTTTTGAGACACAGTCTCTGTGTAAAGTTGTAAGATATGTTGAAGGAGATGTTTTCAGACTGAGTATTCAGCTATTGGTAATGTTGTACTTGATTGGTATTGCTATTTAATATAACAAGCACATTTCTTTGGATCCTGATCTGAAGCAGCGATGATGTTTTCCTATCTTTATGTTTACATTCATTTCATTTCATTTCTACTGGCTTGCATCAGAATATTGGCATAGGATTTACTCTTGTTAGGTACCCTATGTTTCTGCTCTCCTTTCCATTGATGTTTCTCTTCTGAATGTATTATCTAAGAAATTATTTCAGTGGGCTTAACCAATGTAGTGGATGTTATTTCCTGCTCTCTGATGTATGAATTAAATGAATTCATTTCTTAGATGTTTCTTGTTATAGATTCAGTTGGAAGATTTGGGAACACTGGGGATTAGAGTTAGCCCTGTCCACTAGGATCCTTGTGCGACCAGCTGGTCTTTAAATTTGTGTTATGAATCTATGTTATCTCTGCCCCTTCTATATTTCCATATTACACAATCATCTTTAAGATCCTATGTTTTAGATGACTAGCCCAATCGAAAGCCTGCCTATTGATTAGCAAGAAAATCCTTTCCTGACTCCATTGCCTAATGGTTATGAATATTTCCTGGAATACTTCACCTCTTCCCTTTTTCCTCTTTTCTCATCCTGGTCTTACATTGAAACCTTCTTTCCTGATAACCATCAACCAAACAAACAATCAAACAAACAAACCCCGAGCTTTATAACTAGCCTAACATCTTTAATTTTGAGCCTCATAGACATAAAACTTTGCTCATATAGAGATATCCCTCTCTGGACCCAGGAAGGCTAGATCCTGAGGTCTGAAAGTGGTTTTGATGTTGTCTCATCTTTTGGTATTACCAACCTTGGCAAAACATGGGATCCCCAACACAGGGTATTATCGCAAGTTTGTTAAGAATTATGGGAGAATAGCAGCACCTCTAACAACATTATTGAAGAAAGATGCATTTTCATGGACTCCTGAAGAAACTAAGGCCTTTGAACATCTTAAAGAGGCAATGTGCCTAGCACCGGTCTTAGCTACGCCAGACTTCACAAAAACCTTTATTGTGGAATGTGATGCCTCAGGAAATGGAATTGGTGCAGTTTTAATGCAGGAAGGAAGACCCATTGCTTTTGAAAGTCGTCCAATCAAAGGAAAGTATTTACATAAAACTATTTATGAGAAGGAAATGTTAGCAATACTACATGCACTAAAGAAATGGAGAACTTACCTAATGGGAAGACACTTCAAGGTAAAAACTGATCATGATAGTCTTAAACACTTTTTGGAACAAAGACTATCTTCCGAAGAGCAACAAAAATGGGTCACAAAGATGTTGGGTTATGACTTTGAAATAATATACAAAAAAGGAAAGCTTAATGTTGTTGCAGATGCACTCTCAAGAAAGAATGAAGAGGTGGAAGCATTGCTTTGTACCATTTCTATTATCCAACCAGATTGGATAACTGAAGCAAGAGATGAATGGAAGAAGGAAAAAGATGTATGGACACTCATTCAAAAGTTGCAGCAAGATCCTACTACATCTGATACATTTAGTTGGAAAAATGATTCCTTATGGTACAAAGATCGCTTATATCTTTGTAAGAATTCCCAACTAAAACAAAAGATTCTTCTGAATTGCACACTTCTCCTTTAGGAGGACACTCAGGATTTTTAAAAACTTACCACAGGGTGAAGAAAGAATTTTTTTGGGATGGCCTTAAATCCGATATTCAAAAGTTTGTGGCGGAATGTTTGGTTTGCCAGCAGAATAAAGTGGAGACAATTAAGATCCCGGGACTTTTACAACCTTTATCCATTCCAAGTCAAAGTTGGGAGGAGATTTCAATGGATTTTATCACAGGTTTACCTAAGTCCGAAGGAAAGAATGTCATCATGGTGGTAGTTGATAGACTTACCAAGCATGCACACTTTTGTGCATTATCTCATCCATTTAAAGCAAGTACAGTTGCTACTACATTTATGGACAAAATTCAAAAGCTACATGGAAGCCCAAGGGTTATTGTGAGCGACAGAGATCCCATTTTTACAGGAAATTTTTGGACGGAGTTATTTTCTTGTTTGGGTACTCAATTAGCTCATAGCTCATCTTATCATCCTCAATCTGATGGTCAAACTGAGATAGTAAATAAATGTTTGGAAGGATATCTTCGTTGTTTTGTATCTGATAAACAAGCACAATGGGTCAAGTGGTTACCTCTCACTGAATGGTGGTATAACACTTCCTTCCATACTGCAGCAAAGATGACCCCATTTATGGCACTTTATGGATATCATCCACCATCTATCACATCATCTTTAAGGGAACATTCGAAGGTTCAAGCAGTGGAAGATCACATCGAGCATCAGCAAGAAGTTCTCCAAATCTTGAAGGATAACCTAAATTTGGCACAAAATTGAATGAAACAACAGGCAGATCAACATCGCAGCAAGAGAAGTTTTGATGTAGGAGATTAGGTATTTTTACGGCTACAACCATACAAACAAATGTCCCTCAAGAAAGTTAAGAAGGATAATAAATTATCGCCAAAGTACTATGGTCCTTACAAGGTGTTGCAAAATATTGGTACTATGGTATACAAATTGGAGCTTCCTGCTTCTTCGCGAGTGCATTCATTTTTCCATGTTTCGTGCTTAAAAACGGTTATAGGTGAAAATCTTCTAGTTCCAACAATATTGCCAGAACTTGATGAGGAAGGAAAAGCCATATTGGAACCTGAAGTGGTCACGGAAACAAGAACTCGACAGCTATGGAATCGATCAATTTCAGAGTATCTCATCAAGTGAAAGAACTTACCCACTGAAGATTCTACATGGGAGGATGAGAAGTTTATACAGAAGCACCTAGAGCTACTCAAGCGTTGACGACAACACTTTTTTGAAGGAGAGGGGCATGTTACGTCCCTATATTACCAGTATAGTCCCTTATTGTTATTAGTGTAACCCCTTTAGTGTTCTTATTGTACCCTTGTAACCCCCATTTTGTTATTATTGTGCCCTTAAATGATTATTGTTAGGTCGGCTAGGATTACATTATGGCCCACTAGGATAACATTATGGCCACATGGACTCCTATATATAGAAAGGAGGTTTTGTAAATTGTATCATCCAAGAATGGTTCATTCATGTAATGTATTGGAGGTTGCCCCCTCGAAGTGGCTTATTTCTAAGGCGTTGATATCTCTTTTCTTATATTTTTGGAGCTGGTTACACAACAAAAAATATCTTCTCCAAATTCCTAGAAATCAAACAAAATAATGAAGCACTGAAGTCAGATGTTTATAGCCAATTTTGGAAATAGACTATTAGTCATTAGTAAATTTTTCTGATATGAAAGAATGACTATGTTATAAATTCTATATTTCTAGAAACAATATTTAAGGAAACATTGTGAGTTCTAGAAATCTCACTGCCTTCATCATCCTACACCTAACTGTTCCACTATAAACTCTATCTTTTTCCTTCTCAAAGTTACCCTGCTGCAAAGGAAAATCCATTTTCTAGGCCTGTTTGCCTCATTTCATAACCTCACTTACACCCTCATTCATTCCCTTTTTCCCCTCTCAAAAACCCTTAAAAATCCCCCTCACACATCATTTTCTTCTAAAAAACCATTAAACAATGTAAAAACCCTTTTTACATTGTTTAAAACTAACGTCTAAGCCTATCGAACCATTTAATGTTTCATAAAAAACTCTGTTTTTATGCTAAAGTGCCCTTTTGCACAAAATAGGCCCTTAAGCCCCTTTTTGGCCTAAAGCCTTAGCCCCTTACCGTCATAAAATCATTTCCTCCGCCTATTTCTAGCCCCTTCCCTATTCATAAAAACATCTTCGCCCATTTATCTTTATACATCCCAAAACCTTGTATAAAGTCTCCGACCTTTCTCTCAGATCATCTCAACCATTGATCTTGAGCCCTGAGCCCTAATCCAATGGTCATCATATCACCGCCCTTCATCCTGCATTAGCACAATTCCATGCTACCCGACCAATCCCTCCACATCATCAAGCAAGGCCTGCTTTCCACTACCCCTTTCCGACCAACCATAGCCTGACACCTATCACTAGACTCTACCCCTAGACCTATGCCCTGGTCTCAAAACCCTCCGCGCTGTCGATCTCACCTCTTGAGATCCGACAGCTCAAACTCATATCGCGTAGAGTTTTGCGCCGAAGTTTAATTCCCTTGACCCGTGCAAAAAAAGTGGTATTGGCTCGGATATGTGTCCAATACTAGGTGGAATCATGCAGCCTCCATTCAATACCACTTTCCACTCTTAACCCACGCGATAAACCACCATGGTTTTCCAAAACCACCTTTCTCCCCCTCACGCCAAAAATTTTCATTTCTTCACCTCTTCGCCATGTTCCACCTCTGGAACCCCATTCCTTGCATCTTTTCCCACTCTGCAAACCTCATATGATAGCCCGAAACCCCGAAAAGCAGTAAAACTTCCCCCCACAAGCTTTAAACTGACTATTTTTGTTATGTGCAGGTTGTTCATGGAAGTTATGCCCCAAAAATGTATTCCAATAGTCAAAGAAAAGATATAATTAACCTCTGAATGACGATCCAGAGGTAAATTCATATGGAAGAGTTAGGGGTATACATAAAGGTTTAACCCTCAATGAATCATGATCATCGATGGGTTACAGAATCCTCTAGTACCATGAAGAAACCCTCCCTGCACGCAAAAGACAATTACAGTCAGAGGAAGAAGTGAATAAATGAAGGACAGAAGGATCAAAAGGCCAAATCCTAAATCAAAAGATAAACATAGAGGATTAGCCCTTAATATAGTGATTAAAGATAAAAGGCCAAAGTTTAAAGACAAAGGATAAATGAACAAAATAGTCATGAAATCAGAATAAAGGATAAAGACAGTAAGTCAGAATATGAAAGCTAAATCAAGGATCAAAGGCCTAATTACTGGGTTTTATGATTAAAACAAAGACAGATAACCCAAATACATCTTTGAATAACTCAACAAGGAAGAAATTACTCTTCCAAAGACTAAACTACCACCTACAAGATGATTTTTTTCCAAAAAGCCATTTCGCAGTTATTCCACAGTCAGAGATATTTTATATTTTTCAAGGCAGTTATTGTAAAAGTTATTATAGGCCTTAAAAGTCAAACTTTTTTACCTCTTCTTCTTTAGAAGTTAAGACAGAGTTATTGAAAAATATAAGTAGCTATAGATATTCCTCATTTGCAGCATAAAATATTGCATCTGAACTCATTGTATTGTTGGCATTTGATGACTCTTTGAAGTAATACATAGTTTCTTAGAAGTTGAAGGAAAATTGATGTCTTGGATCTTGTGGATGCCTTGATTTGTTTGTTGATGGAGGAGGCTAGATCACTAGATCCTTGAGCTTGATTGTTGGTGAAGTGCTTCTATCTGTTATTGTTATTTCCTATTTTTATTTTGTTTTCATCCTTTTTTTTTACAGTAGAGTAAAGGTTTTAGGCTAAGAAATGTATTTTGAAAGCACCTTATTTCTGTTTACTCTTCTCTGTCTTAATTTTTTCTTCTGCAAGGTCTGATTAGAGGATTCTTAATTTCCCTCCAGTTCCATATAGCTTGTTATTTTAGAAATAATGCAATAGACTATAACCAAGGAGTTTCTCTTTTGGTAAGTCCATGTTCCTTTGACTACGGCTTGAGAGGTTGTTTTGATGAATTATTTCAATAGAGTGAAACCAGGAAATTTAGTGGTGAGTCCATGCTCTTTTGAGTACAACTTGAGAATTGTTTCGGAAACTTCTTTAAAGTATGCTTAGTAGAGTCTAAACTAGGGAAGTCTATGGTGCGCCCTGTCCTTTGGTCTGCCTTTAAAATTTGCTTTGAATACCCCTAGAGAGTTATTCAAAAGTAGATTACATTATTTTTGTTTCATCTTAGCTTGCTCTTACTATTTTCTTATATGTTTTCTTTATCCGAAAGTAGTCTTTTGATTGTTGGATTGTTGTCTGAAAGGTTTCTTACTAAAATTTTGTCCAAAGAAGTCTATGGTTTGCCCTGTCCTTTGGTTCACTTCAAAACAATTATCTTGAAATATTTCTCTTATTTAAAGTACATGATAAAGGATTATTAATTTCCCTTTGTCCTACCTTTAATTCTTATCCTTAATGTTCATCTCATTATCCCAAAAGCTTTGAAGATCCACTGTCCAAGTTAGATTTGCATTATGATACTCCCCGATCCCTTAATGAACTTATCATGACTTTCATTTTACTCCATTTCCCAATGGGTTAGAGATTTCCCATTCTATCTATGCTCTTTGATCATTATGATCAACAAAAACAATCAAACAAACCTTGTACTTAATAACTAGCCTAAAATCAACCCTCAAAAAGAAAACAAGCACATATCCTTTGCAAACAATTTGAGAGATCCCCCTCTAAGTCTAGGAAGGCTAGGTCCTAGAACTCTAAAGATTGGTTCTATGTTTCCTTGTCATTTGGTATGCCAATCTGCCAAATCACAGGACCACAACATTTTGGCAATCATGGTGGGACCTTCTGAGTAAATTCATGCTTAACATGCTTAAAAGATTCAAAAACCCTTGACTAATAGTATCCATTGATTATTTTTCCACCTCATCACCAGAACAAAATTCTGGTGATGACGGTGGGACCTTCTAAGTCAATGAAAAACTAAGTACTCCTTAGGACTCCAAAAACCATAAGAACCACATAGAAACTTAGAAAAACCCAAAAAACTTCTTAGATTGGTTTTATTACTCATTTCGTGGTGGACCATAGCACATTTTACCTTCAAAAAAGCTAAAAATTTTCACCTAGCGACTCCACTAGCCCCAATAGGCCTATTTATCCACTAGTTCTTTTAGATTCCCTTAAGATTGTGTCAAATCAGTCCTAAAGTAGTTTAGAATCCTAGTCCCATATTTTAGCAAGGTACTAAACACTAAGAGAGGTCAAAACATTTGAAAAACAATCCTTGGAGCTTTTAGCCTCTCTAAATTTTGAACTTGAAATTTGGCTTCACATAGGATCAATACTAGATCTTATCCAGACCCTAATCCTCCTCCAATAGTTGATGATCCAGAAAATATTTTGTGGAAAACTTCTAAAGATGGAAATTTAACCGCTAGTAGCACCATACAAAGAACAAAATATGTCCCTGAAAACCTTACAGTCTTGAAAGATCCTCACTTTGACTTGTCTCATACAAAGAACCTATTTAGAACCAATTCACATAGTGATATTGACCAATCTGACCTTGAACCCACAGATTTGCAACAGAACTTTAGTAGAGAAGCATCCCCTTCCACTCCTCCTGATTTTCAGCTTCTCGACCACTTCAGTTCTTTCCATAGCAAATTTTCTCATAATCAGCTTGTTGTTCCAAGTACTTCCACCACTCCCATCCACACATCCACTGTTCAAAACACTCTTTTTCATCCCACTTTCCCTTTCACAAATCCACCCCTTGTAAATCCCCCATTTTCTCTCACCATGGTAGCATGGTATGCCCCATTAGTGTTACCACAACCTCTGGGTCCTTTACCAAATTATTATTAATCTAGAATTCCCCATTTCACTGGAAATGAATCTACTGTTGCCCAAAAACATGTACATAAAGTGGATGATGCCTTTGATTAGATGGAAATAGAAGAAGAGACCATTAAGATGAGAATCTTTGCCCAAAATTTAGGAGGAGAAGCCAATAAATGTTTTAAAGGCTTAACTCCTAATAGCATAAATGATCTCCCTTCTTTATACCAAACATTCATAAAAAAAATGGGAAGCTAAAAATAACCCTCTCCAAATGCTTTCAGAATATAGAAATCTCAAAAGAAACTCTGGGTAAAGTGTCCAAGATTATTGCACTAGATTCAATAGCGTTTACAATGCACTTCCCCCTAACATGAATCCTCCACTAGGCTTAGCCTTAGCTAAATTTCCTGAAGGCTTTGATCCAGACATGACCTACCAGCTAAGAGAAAGAGACCCCTTAACCTTAGAAGATATGCAGAGGGGAGATATTAGTGTAGAATAAAATCTGATTGAGAAATGAGCTAGATTAAAATCAGAGAAGAGAGTTACATATAAAGATGAAACAATGGCATCAACCTCATCATCTAATGTCAAAATTTACAACATAGTGAGGGTAATTGAAAGAATGCTTGAGAAGATAAACTTAAATGACAGAGTGCCTCCTAGAGAAAACCAAATTAATCCACAAAAAAGAAATAGAAATCCCAATATAAAAAGAGACCCTATTCAAAATAGACAAAGAGATAATGACCAACAAATTAGGCCTCCCTTTCAAGAAAACTATGTAGATCAAGAAGAAGAAAGGGAAACTGAAAGATTAGAAGAAAATCATGTGAATCTGATAGGATCTGACAGTGAGACAGATGTTTTCCTCACTGAATAAGAACAAGGTTTCTTCTACTCAGAACAAGTTGAAAATAATCATGAGGATTCTGAAGATTACCAATTGGGGTTTGAAAATGCAATAATGGAGGTGCACAGACAATATGATATTAGAAGCAAAAGGAACCCATAATTTTCCAATGATGAAAACATAGATATTGCTGTTAGGAAAACTTCAAAAAATTCTCCTAAAAATACAACAAATAGAATTAACACTTTGACTAAGAAAAGTGACTCAAATAAGGACAAAACCAATCAGCAAAGTGTTGACCCAAGCTGCCCTAGTACTTCTGCTAGTGGCCGTAAGAAATCTGTCCTAAATAAAAATCCTAATAAAACTCAGCAAATCAGAATTGCTGAAAAGACTATGCTTTACAAAACAAATGTAAATATGTCAAAAACATTAGTCCCTTTCAGTCTTGAAGGTGATATTGCCAAGATCAAAATTAGCATACCCTTAGTTGAACTAGTAACCCAAGATGTATATAAAAACCAAGTTTTGAAAGCTTTGAATATAGGAAATGATATTGATACTTTGAACTTGGAAGATGATAAACCAGAACTGTTGTTTGGTCCTGAAGTAGAAGGAAAATACCAAGAAGGAACCATTCCTCCATTTTATGTCAGCCTAAATATACATGATAAGGTTTTACACAATGCCATGCTAGACTCTGGTGCCTCTCACAACCTTATGCTAAAAGTGGTAATGGAGAGATTAGGCCTAGAGATTAATAAACCTTACAAGGACCTGTATTCCTTTTATTCAAGCAGAGTCAAGTGTTTAGGCCTAATTAAAGATTAATCTGTCAATCTGGCACAAATTCCTGCTAAGGGTCTAGTTATGGACATAGTTGTTGCTGACATTCCCCCTAAGTATGGCATGCTTTTGTCTAGATCATGGGGAGAAAAACTTCAAGGAAGCCTTCAAATAGACATGTCTTATGCTACCATACCAGTTTTTAACCAAGCTAGAAGATTATATAGAGAATATTATATGAAATTTATGGTAAGAAACATAGATAGGCCAAAAAACACTCCTGTTTATTTTGTTCATTCAGATTTGGACTCCTTTATCTTGTAAAATGAAGATGAAATCAGCCAACAAGAAGAGGAAAATGAGACAAAGTTAAACTCACCTAAACAGCCAAATCAGTCCCCAAAGGAAGAAGCTGACAGCCCTAACTTTAGTAGCCTTGAACAACAAAAGGAAAATGAGCATGAGATAGAAACACTGTGGAAAATGTGCTTTGATGGCTCTTCTAGCAAAAAAAGTTTTGGAGATGGTATTTGGATACAAAATACAAAAAAAGGAAATTCTTACAAACTTGATATCCAATGCACCAATAACATTGCAGAATATGAAACCCTCCTCCTTGGCTTACATTTGCTCAAAGATTTAGGAGCCAAGAAAATATCAGTCCAAGGAGATTTAGAGCTAACTATTAGGAAAATAAAAGGGGAGTATTCAACCAGAAACCCAAGATTAAGATAATATAGGAATGCTACCCTAGATCTCCTAAAAGCCTTTGAAAAATATGAACTCAATTTCATCCTTAGAGCCCAAAACAACACTGCAAATGAACTTGCCTTTGCTGCCAGCAATTTCCAAATACCATAGAAAAATGAAAAAATTACTGTCAAAGTAAAAAACAGGCCACGGTCCCTAATAATGAATACTATTGGAAAGTATTTAAAGGAGATAAACACATTGATGATTTTCTACAATCAAGAAATGATTTTGTTGAATTTATACCTAGCTCAAGTCTTGAAAAAGACAATCTCGATGAAAAACAAGCCCATGAAATAGAGTTGTCCTCTACTGCTGATATAAATAAATTTGAATATCTTTGTATAGTAGAATTACTGAACAAAACAGATCAAAAAGACATTGAAATTTTACAATGTAAAAATGATTCAATACCAAGGGGTCTTACACCATTATAGGAGATTTTTTATTTTAATGATGTAGCTAAAAAACCAAAGATGGAGCCTACAGAAACTAAGGTAGAAGAAAATAACATAGGCAGCATAAATGAACCCAAAATGATCAAGTTATCTAGCACTCTCCCTACTCATATCAAGCAGGAATATATTGAACTTTTCAAGGAGTTTGGAGATGTGTTTTCATGGGGGTACAAAGATCTGAAATCATATGATACTAGCATCATTCAACAAAAAATTCCTCTTAAGGAAAATCAGAAACCTTTCAAACAAAAACTAAGAATGATAAACCCTGTTTTATTACCTTTAGTTGAGAAAGAGATCAAGAAGATGTATGATTCTAGGATCATAGTTCCCCTTAGATACTCACAATGGGTGTCCAACCTTGTGTCTGTTAGGAAGAAGACCAGGGAAATTAGGCTTTGCATTGACTTCAAAAATCTAAACAGAGCCTCCCTAAAAGATAATTATCCCTTGCCTAAAATGGACCACATACTTTAAAGGGTGGTTGGATCTAAAATAATATTACTGTTGGATGGTTTTTCAGGCTACAACCAAGTGCTAGTACTCCCAAGTGATCAACACAAAATTTCTTTTACCACACCTTGGGGTACATTCATGTATGTTAAAATGCCATTCGGTTTAATGAATGTAGGGGCCACATTCCAAAGAGTCGCGGACATAGATTTTTCAAAAGACATAGGCTATTTCATAATCATTTACCTTGATGACATTACTATCTTCTCCAAAACAGATAAATAACATTTGATTCATTTGAGAAAAGTTTTTAAGAAATGTAGAAAATATGGCTTATCCTTGAATCCCAAAAATACACTCTTTTGCTTCCAAGAAGGAAAAATCCTTGGTCACATTATTTCTGAAAAAAGAATCAAAGTAGACCCTAAAAGGATTGAAGGTATGTTGAAAATCAGCCATCCTAGAAACCTCAAAGAGTTACAATCTTTCATTGGGAAGATCAATTTTTTGAGAAGGTTCATCCCTAACCTTGCTGAGTTTTTGAGGAATATCACCAACATGCTCAAAAAGGAAAAAAGAGTTAAATGGACCTTAGAATCCAAATAGTCATTTGAACTAGTAAAACAAGCTCTCACTCAAACACCGGTTCTTATTAGTCCTGATTTCACTAAGGATTTCTACATTTTTTTTATTTTCCTCTGAACACACTATTGTTGCATTCTTGTTGTAAAAGAACAACACGGGCCAAGAACAACCAATATCATTTTTTAGTATAGCCTTAAGAGATGCTCCACTCAAATATAACATCATGGAGAAACAATACTTAGCCTTGATAAAAGCATTGAAATATTTCCGAGTCTACATTTTACACTCATATCATTACTTTTATCCCACATACAGTTGTCAAGAAAATTCTAAATCATGACCCTGATGGTAAAAGGGGAATATGGATTGCAATTATCTTAGAATATGATTTAGAGATAAGGCCTACCAAGCTGGTTAAAGGACAGGGATTAGCAAAACTCGTGGCAGAATCAAATTTCCAAGCATTAGATATAAACATGGTTGATGTTTTAGAAGAACAAGAAGAATTCACAGCTCCATACATTGAAGAAATATTTTTGAATTCACCTTGGTATGCTTATATCATTTATGTGCTTCTCTACCTTAATAATCCTCCTTCTATATCAAATACTAAAGCTAGATTATTGAAATAGAAAGCTTTAAATTATTGCATTTTAGATGGAGTATTATATTGGAAATATGTTGTTGGTATATTGCTCAAATGTTTTCTTGAGGATGATGCAAGAAAAATCATGCATGAGCTGCATGAGGGAGAATGACGAGACCATCGTTACTGGAAGACAATAGACAACAAGATTCTTAGAGTTGGCTACTATTGGCCTATCCATTTCCCAGATACTCAAAAAATAGTCATGACTTGCCATAAATGTCAATTTTTTTATGGCAAGAGAAAGCTCCTACCTTTACCTTTACATCCCATCAGTATTGAGGCTCCCTTTCAGCAATGGGGTTTAGACTTTATTGGAGAAATTCACACAACCTCATCTTCCCAACATAAATGGATCCTTACTACCACAAATTACTTTACCAAGTGGATAGAAGCCATCCCTTCTAGGAATTCTACTGACTCTTGCATTATCAAGTTCCTTGAAACCAACATACTATCCAGATTTGGTTGTCCTAGGAAAATTATTACAGACAATGCTGCCACTTTCAAATCCAAAAGAATGGTTTATTTCTGCTACAAATATCATATTACATTAGGCCATTCCACATCTTACTACCCCCAAAGTAATGGATTAGCTGAATCCTCCAACAAAAGTCTAGTCAACATTATCAAAAAATTGTTGGATCAAAATCAGAAATCATGGCATAGTAAGCTAGTTCATGCATTATGGGATGATAGGCTAACCACCAATAAATTAATAAATATGTCCCCCTATCAGCTGGTATATGGCCTAGATGCAGTTTTCCCTACATCTTTGAGAATTCCAGTCATGAAACTTCTCCAAGAAGTACAAACAGAAGAAAATGACATGCAAAGAAGGCTAAATCAAACCAATCATTTACAACAGACAAGAGAATAAGTATACAAAAGGACACAAGCAATTCAAGAAAACATCAAGAAGATCTTTGACAGAAGGACCAAATCAAATAGCTTCCAAGTTGGAGATATAGTCCTAAAATGGGATTCAAGAAGAGAAGATAAAGCTAAACATGGAAAATTTGAGAACTTATGGAAAGGGCCTTATATCATTCACTCAATTAGGGGTAATAATGCTTTCTTCTTACAAGGGTTGAATAGAGAAGAACTATTTGGAGGTCATGTCAATGGCAGGATGCTCAAACACTATTTCTGTCAAGAGTCCTAGATTCAAAGTTTTCACTCATTATGCATAACATAGCATAAGAAAAGTCAAAGAAAATACAAAAACAATGAAAGAAAAGAAAAGGAAACGGAGGATAAATCAAAAGAGGTACAGCCCCATACCCAAAAAATAGTACTGCTAAAAGTGTGCAAGTATAAATACCAATGCTGATTCAAAATGATATCTTGTTCAATCATCTAGCCTAATCATGGCTGAACATGCTTTAAATTTATGTTGATAAGTTAGTTGAAACAAAGATTGACAAGATTATTTCAGACTTTACTTATCAAGAATGATAGATTAGGGAAATATAAATATCCTAGTTCCACATGCTCAAAATAGAACCAAAGAGATAGGTGAGGATATATTCCAAATGACAAATCATAGCCTTATCTTTCTAAATTTAATTTTTATGCAAATAATGTTTGTGTGTAGCTTGTTTCAATGCCACAACCATGGTGAATCAGACTGTCTAAACCTGATTTAAAACCATGCTTTAAATTTCATGCCACTAGATAGAGAATCAAGATTGCCAAACAACTTAATCTTGGCAATCAAATAGCTTTTAGGTAGAGAATAAAAAGAGTTCACTTGTTTAATCTGAACTCTTGGAAGAAATAAGGTTTGGGGTAGATAGTTTATTTTCTGTTTTCAAAAACAAAAATGTCAAGAGTTTCCAATTCAAATGCACTCAAAGAAGAAATTTTTTTAGGATAAGCAGGATTGGCTAGGTAGAAATTCCATTAAAGGAAATCACATGTTACAGATTGATCAGATTGTCACTTCAAAGAAATATCAGCAAAAGAAAAATGAGGGAAATCTGCCAAATGGATAAGGCACTGATCTACTGAAACTCAGAGATTTCATGAGCTAAGGTTCTGGACACCTTGAAAGGAAACTTCCCCTGCCCAAGTGGAGCCACTGTTAGTTATCAATAAATTTTTTTGATATCAAAGGTTGACTAAGTTATAAATCCTAGATTTCTAGAATCAATATTTAAGGAAACATTGTGAGTTCTACAAATCTCAGTGCCTTCATCATCCTACACCTCATTGTTCCACTATAAAATTTATCTTTTTCCTTCTCAAAGTTACCCTGCTGCAAAGAAAAATCCATTTTCTGGGCCTGTTTTCCTCTTTTCATCACCTCACTTACACCCTCATTCATTCCCTTTTTCCCCTCTCAAAGACCCTCAAAAATCCCCCTCACACATAATTTTCTTCTAAAAAACCCTTAAACAATGTAAAAACCCTTTTTACATTGTTTAAAACTAACTTCTAAGCCTATCAGACCCTTTAATTTTTCATAAAAAACTCTATTTTTATGCTAAAAGTGCCCTTTTGTACAAAATAGGCCCTTAAGCCCCTTTTTGGCCTAACGCCTTAGCCCCTTACACTCATAAAAACCATTTCCTACACCTATTTCTAGCCCCTTCCTATTCATAAAAACATCTCCGCCCTTTTATCTTTATACACCCCAAAACCTTGTATAAAGTCTCCGACCTTTCTCCCGGATCATCCCAACCGTTGATCTTGAGCCCTGAGCCTTGATCCAATGGTCATCATATCACCGCCCTTCATCTCGAATTAGTGCAACTCCACGTCATCAATCCAAGCCTGCTTTCCACTACCCCTTGCTGACCAACCACAGCCTACCACCTATTGCTGGGCTCCACCCTCATATTTGTGCCCTGGTCCCGAAACCCTCTGCACTATCTATCTCACCTCTTGAGATCCAACGGCTCAAACGCATATCGCGCAGAATTCTGCACTGAAGTTTAATGCCCTTGACTCGCATGAAATAAGTGGTATTGGCTCGGACACGCATCCAATACTAAGTGGAATCACGCAGCCTCTGCTCAATATCACTTGCCTCTCTTAACCCATGTGTTAAACCACCGTGGTTTTCCAAAACCACCTTTCTCCCCCTTATGCCAAAAATTTGAATTTCTTCGCCTCTCTGCCATGTTCCACCTTTGGAACCCCATTCCTTGCACCTTCTCCCACTCCGTAAACCCCATCTGACATCATGAAACCCCAAGAAGCAGTAAACCCGCCACCCGCAGCCTTTAAACTGACTATTTGTGTTATGTGCATGTTGTTCATGGTGTTTATGCCCTGAAAATGTATTCCGACAGTCAAAGTGTTGTGTAACCAGCTCCAAAAATAGAAGAAAAGAGATATGAACGCCTTAGAAATAAGCCACTTCGAGGGGGCAACCTCCAATACATTACATAAATGAACAATTCTTGGATGATACAATTTACAAAACCTCCTTTCTATATATAGGAGTCCATGGGGCCATAATGTAATCCTAGTGGGCCACAATGTAATCCTAGCCGACCTAACAATAATAATTTAAGGGCACAATAATAACAAAATGGGGGTTACAAGGGTACAATAATAAAAATAAGGGGGTTACACTAACCATAATAAGGATCTATACTAGTAATATAGGGACCTAACATGCCCCTCTCCTTCAAAAAAGTGTTGTCCTCAACACTTGAGTAGCTCTGGGTGCTTCTGTATAAAATTCTCATCCTCCCATGTAGAATCTTCAGTGGGTAAGTTCTTTCACTTGATGAGATACTCTGAAATTGATCGATTCCGTAGTTGTCGAGTTCTTGTTTCCGTGACTGCTTCAGGTTCCAATATGATTTTTCCTTCCTCATGAAGTTCTGGCAATATTTTTTGAACTGGAAGATTTTCACCTATAACCTTCTTTAAGCATGAAACATGGAAAACTGGATGTACTCGCGAAGAAGCAGGAAGCTCCAATTTGTATGCCATAGTAACAATCTTTTGCAACACCTTGTAAGGACCATAGTACTTTGGTGATAATTTATTATCCTTCTTAGCTTGCTTGAGGGACATTTGTTTGTATGGTTGTAGCCCTAAAAATATCCAATCTCCTACATCAAAACTTCTCTCGCTGCGATGTTGATCTGCCTGTTGTTTCATTCGATTTTGTGCCAAATTCAGGCTATCCTTTAAGATTTGGAGAACTTCTTGCTGATGCTCGATGTGATCTTCCACTGCTTGAACCTTCGAATTTTCTCTTAAATATGATGTGATGGATGGTGGATGATATCCATAAAGTGCCATAAATGGGGTCATTTTTGCTACAATATGGAAGGAAGTGTTATACCACCATTTAGCTAGAGGTAACCACTTGACCCATTGTATTTGTTTATCGGATACAAAACAACGAAGATATCCTTCCAAACATTTATTTACTATCTCAGTTTGACCATCGGATTGAGGATGATAAGATGAGCTATGAGCTAATTGAGTACCCAAACAAGAAAATAACTCCGTCCAAAAATTTCCAGTAAAAATGGGATCTCTGTCGCTCACAATAACCCTTGGGCTTCCATGTAGTTTTTGAATTCTATCCATAAATGTAGTAGCAACTGTACTTGCTTTAAATGGATAAGATAATGCACAAAAGTGTGCATACTTAGTAAGTCTATCAACTACCACCATGATGACACTCTTTCCTTCAGACTTAGGTAAACCTGTGATAAAATCCATTGAAATCTCCTCCCAACGTTGACTTGGAATGGATAAAGGTTGTAGAAGTCCCGGGGTCTTAATTGTTTCCACTTTATTTTGCTGGCAAACCAAACATTCCGCCACAAACTTTTGAATATCGGATTTAAGGCCATCCCAAAAAAATTCTTTCTTCACCCTGTGGTAAGTTTTTAAAAATCCTGAGTGTCCTCCTAAAGGAGAAGTGTGCAATTCCAGAAGAATCTTTTGTTTTAGTTGGGAATTCTTACAAAGATATAAGCGATCGTTGTACCATAAGGAATCATTTTTCCAACTAAATGTATCAGATGTACTAGGATCTTGCTGCAACTTTTGAATGAGTGTCCATACATCTTTGTCCTTCTTCCATTCATCTCTTGCTTAGGTTATCCAATCTGGTTGGATAATAGAAATGGCACAAAGCAATGCTTCCACCTCTTCATTCTTTCTTGAGAGTGCATCTGCAACAACATTAAGCTTTCCTTTTTTGTAGATTATTTCAAAGTCATAACCCAACATCTTTGTGACCCATTTTTGCTGCTCTTCTGATGATAGTCTTTGTTCCAAAAATTGTTTAAGACTATCATGATCAGTTTTTACCTTGAAGTGTCTTCCCATAATTCTTAACAAACTTGCAATAATACCCTGTTAACCCGAGAAATCCTCGCAACTTCTTTATGGTTGTGGGGACTTTCCATTCCTTAATGGCTTTAATTTTGTTAGGGTCTACTTTAACACCCTCGTGAGATACAATGTGACCCAAATGGTTTGGAATCTAAGATTGATGACATGGAAGCTAAGATCGATGAAAACATGAAAGACAACATGGAAAACATGAAGAATGATCTAAAAGCATACATGGAAGGCTTGATGACAAGCTTAAAACAAGAAACGATTCCTAATGGAGGAAATATAGTAGAACCTCTGATACCAAATGTTGTGTAACCAGCTCCAAAAATAGAAGAAAAGAGATATGAACGCCTTAGAAATAAGCCACTTCGAGGGGGCAACCTCCAATACATTACATAAATGAACAATTCTTGGATGATACAATTTACAAAACCTCCTTTCTATATATAGGAGTCCATGGGGCCATAATGTAATCCTAGTGGGCCACAATGTAATCCTAGCCGACCTAACAATAATAATTTAAGGGCACAATAATAAGAAAATGGGGGTTACAAGGGTTCAATAATAACAATAAGGGGGTTAAACTAACCATAATAAAGGACTATACTAGTGATATAGGGACCTAACACAAAGAAAAGATAGAATTAAGCTATAAATGACGATCTAGAGGTAAATTCATATAGAAGAGTCAGGGGTCTACAGAAAGGCTTAACCCTCGATGAATCATGATCATCGATGGGTTACGAAATCCTCCAGTACCATGAAAAAACCCTCCCTGCATGCAAAAGAAAATTATAGTCAGAGGAAGCAGTGAAGAAATGAAGGACAAAAGATCAAAAGGATAAATCCTAAATCAAAAGATAAACACATAGGATTATACCTTAAGATAGTGATTAAAGATAAGAGGCCAAAGTTTAAAGACAAAGGATAAATGAACAAAATAGTGATGAAAGAAGAATAAAGGATAAAGACAGTAAGGTAGAACATGAAAGCTAAATCAAGGTAGAATATGAAAGCTAAATCAAGGATCAAAGGCCTAATTACCGAGTTTTATGATTAAAACAAAGATATATAACCCAAAGATAGCTTGAATAACTCAACAAGGAAGCAATTACTCCTCCAAAGACTAAACTGCCACCTATAGCATGATTTCTTTCCATAAAGGCATTTGGCAGTTATTCCACAGTCAAAGATATTTTATATTTGTTAAGGCAGTTATTGTAAGAGTTATTATATGCCTTAAAAGTCAAACTTTTTTACCTCTTCTTCTATAGAAGTTAAGACAGAATTATTTAAATAGAGAAGTAGTTGTATATATTCCTGCCTTATGCCTTGCATGGTTTTCAAGGTTAGGAATTCATTTACTCTGTAATTAATGACACTCAAACCCTATCTTGAGCTCCACCTCCTCATTTGTAGCATAAATACTACACCTGAACTCATTATATCATTGGAATTTGATGACTCTTTGAAGTAATACATAGTCTCTTGGAAGTTGAAGGAAAATTGATGTCTTGGATCTTGTGGATGCCCTGATTTGTTTGTCGATGGAGGAGGCTAGATCATTGGATTCCTGAGCTTGGCTGTTGGTGAAGTGCTTCTATATGTTATTTTTATTTCATGTTTTCATTATGTTTTCATGTTTCTTTTTTACAATAGAGTAAAGATTTTAGGCTAAGAAATGTATTTTGAAAGCACCTTAGTTCTGTTTACTCTTCATTGTCTTAATGTTTTCTTCTGCAAGGTCTAGTTGGAGGATTCTTAATTTCCCTCTAGTTCCATCTAGCTTGTTATTTTAGAAATAATTTAATAGAGTATAACCAAGTATTTTCTCTTTTGGTAAGTCCATGTTCCTTTGAGTACGGCTTGTGATGTTGTTTTGAGGAATGATCTCAATAGAGTGAAACCAGGAAATTTAGCAGTGAGTCCATGCTCTTTTGAGTACAACTTGAGAATTGTTTCTGGAACTTTTTTAAAGTATTTTGAGTAGAGTCTAAACCAGGGAAGTCTATGGTGTGCCCTGTCCTATATTCTGCCTTTAAAATTTTCTTTGAATACCCCTAGAGAGTTAGTCAAAAGAATATTAGATTATTTCTGTTTGATCTTAAGCTGCTCTTACTGTTTCCTTATATGTTTTCTTTATCTGAAAGTAGTATTTTGATTTTTGGATTGTTGTCTGAAAGGATGCTTACTAAAATTTTGTCCAAAGAAGTCTATGGTTTTCCCTGTCCTTTGGTTCACTTCAAAACAATTATCTTGAAAGATTTCTCTTGTTTAAATTACATGATAAAGGATTCTTATTTTCCCTTTGTCCTACCTTTCATTCTTATCCTTAATGTTCATCTCGTTATCCAAAAAAATTTGAAGATCCACTGGCCAAGTTATATTTGCCCTATGATAGTCCCCAATCCTTTAATGAACTTATCATGAATTCCATTTGACTCCATTTCCCAATGGCTTAGAGATTTCCAATTCTATCTATGTTCTTTAATCATTATGCTCAACCAAAACAATCAAACAAATCTTGTACTTAATAACTAGCCTAAAATCAACCCTCAAAAATCAAACAAGCACATATCATTTTCAAACAATTTGAGAGATCCCTCTCTGAGTCTAGGAAGGCTAGGTCCTAGAACTCTAAAGGTTGTTTCCATGTTTCCTTGTCATTTACTATACCAATCTGCCAAATCACAGGACCACAACACAGACATCTACATCAAAACACAGGCTTGTCACTACTTTTGACACTGAGAAGGGCAGGATGAGGATGGCCTTCCTGCAAGAAACAATGCCATTTTCATGCAGACTATAAGAAGCGTGTCCTCTCATTTGATGCAAGACACATACATAAAAAGTAGCGCTGTCAAATATGCAATCCCAGTTGAAGATTGAGAAACTCTCTTGTTTGGCTAAAGACAATAGGATAAAGACATTGGAAGAACTGGTAGTAAAAGTAGGATATGATCCTACTGACTACAAAGAAGCTGAAGAAATCATCAAGAAGAAAAATGCAGACATTTCTGCCCTGTGAAAACAACTTAAGCTACCTTTGACTGAAGACCCACAAACCAAAGAGATGGTAAAAAATGAATCTCACAAAGAGGAAATTCGTAAGATAATCATAGACCAAAATATGCAGATCATAAAAATGGAAGAACCAATTGAAGAACTACTGAAAGAGAAATTAGCACTCATGGTGATTTTTGATCCTACTCTAACAGCTCAAACATCTTCTGCAGGTGAAAAAAACTCAGTAGCCTTGAACATGACTGATCTAGCACAAATTGCTCAAGAATTAGTAACTCAAAAGAAATCACATGAAAATTTAAATCAGAAGTTTTAACTACTCCATTCTCAAAAAAATAAACATTATACTTTGTATCTAGAAGAAATGTAGAAGAAACATCAGTTGGGACTTAGAATTAATGAAATCGAAAGTGAAACTCTAATGGCATCAACTTTAGGAGAAGCTAAGTAGAGTATCTAGGAAAACATCAGTGACTCAATTACTAAATTTTGGACATCCATTCAAATCATCTTCGAGTAGCAAGAACGCATCAACAGATGCACAAAACCAATTCAGGAAGGAAATGATCAACTCCAATAGAAACCAAGTGAAGCTTCAGATATGATTAAATTTCTTAATTCAAATAACGAGGAGGAGTTAGAAGAAAATGATATCTCAGATAGGACTGTGACTATTCTCAAGATAAAGAAAGTTTTGCAGAAGAGGAACTTGATTAACTAGTTGCAGACCAAGTGTGAACCCTTAACTGTTATTTTAAAAAGGTTTCATACTAAATTTAATATTTTAAATCAAAAGGGTATATCAAGTCTAGTTGCATTAGATGATAAGTTGGTCAAGTTAGAAGATTATTGCAAAAATTTGTATACAATTGCAATAGATAAAACAAAGTTTGCAGGTATCAAAGGTCACATCACAGACAAAGCTTTTCTTGAAGCTCTATAGTTTGACTTGATTATTCAGCATGAAATCAAATAGTTGTTCATCCAAAAACCAAATTTTGACAGGTTCACTGAAGTGTATGAGGTTTTAAGGAAAATGATGAATTGTGAAATTCCTAGTGAAGAGCAGTGGGATAAGTTTTGTGAAACTATCCAATGAAAATTAATTTTACAGCATGCCAACACAACCAATTTTGTAGAGCCAAGTCAACAACAACTTCCAGTGAAAAAGGACAAGTCAGCAATAAATTTCATCAAAAGAGGTCGAATAATCAACAACCTCCAGGATAAAAGAGACACTCCATCCATGCATCTCCTTTTATTCTTATTATTCTATTATTGTAAGATCAGTTAAGATATTTCCAAAGTTTTGTAAGTTAGTATAAATAACTCTCAGCATGAGTTATGAAGGGTTGCACCCTTGGATAAGGATATTTTTTAAAATAGAAGTTGTACTAAGTTTTGTTGATCATCAATAATACAAAGAAGTATTTTGAACTCATCTTGTATAGCTCTGTCTTTCCTATGAGTTTTCGAGTTTTCTATCATTATGTTTCTTCATATGTTTAATTATAATCAAAATAATTAGGTGAGGTTGATTGTGTTTTAGTAACCTTATAATTCCTCCTAAAGTTATAATCATTATGTAATATTCCTAAATTAGCTTACAACTAATGGGAATATTAAAGTTTTGTTTTGTCACTTAGATAGGTGAATAAGTGGGTAGGGAGACCCATAAATCTCTTTGTGAAGAATAAAACCACTTCTCATGTGAAATTGTATCATCTTTTCAGCGTAATAAAGCACCCTAAGGTGTGAACAGGGGCTAGAGCCCTTTGATTGGATAAAATTTGACCAAATCAATAGCGTTGTCATGGAGGAGTGGACATTAATGAAAGGACAACACACTTTTAGATGGAGACAAATTGCATGGAAGTAGTGTCATTAATGGATGGGGCTTAGGGTCTGTAAGCGCATATCTTATAAAAGGAAGAGGAGGGTAACCATATTCATTATGTTGATATATTTTATGTTTTGATATATGGTATGTTTAGACATATAGCTTTCTTTAGTTGTTTAGCTAAGATTGTAGTGCGGTTTAGGACAGGGTGTTCCTGATTGGGAATCCCACCTCTTCCATTGAGAAGCTCTTGGAGGAGTTTTCACAATACTTCCACATTCAGGAATTTGGCCAAGCTTCAATCTCATGTACAATAAAGTTCTGTTTAGATTTGGGTTGTGTTGCAGGGGAAAGTTCAATGCTCCATTTGGAGTGTTTGCTTTCCATTGAAGGGATCAACCCTTCATTGAGAGAGTCTTTTGGAGGATTTCTTTTAGATCTACATCAGATCCAATCAACTCCTTCTATATGCTCCAATTGCAGTGCATCTTTAGCCCTAGGGATTTTGATCCACCATTTATATTTTGTGTGTTTCCGGAAACCCTTCCTCGGTTGTCTTGGAAAAGTGTATGGGAACATAGATCTCCATTTTTGGCCTTGTATGAGCATGATATTTTCAGATCCATTTATTTATATTTCGTAGCTACACAATTAGTCACTAAAACTACGTTACACTTTCTTCATTATTTTTTGTAGCAGTGTATTATATGTTTTGGGTGCATTTTGGCATTGGAGGCTTATTTTTCCTATCTTGAGGGACTTGATCCCAAATATATTGTACTTACTTATTGCTATTATACATAATACCATGGATCTATCATTTGGATCACATGTAATGTATTTATACTTGCTGCTATTTTTATATTCATGATCTTACCATTTGGGAATATTACAGTGGTATTAGAGGATAATCTTGGCTCAGCCTATGTACTTCAGCCATTATGTCATCTAAGGAGGCTTATCATAGGAATGAGAAGATCTGCAGAAGAGATGAAGGAAAAACTTCATTATCAAGAGGGAAGGAGTTCTCAAAACTTCTTCTTCAAACTATGCAGTGCATTAGAAGAGACATTAAAGAGATGAGAATGGAGAGATTTAGAGATTCTCCAAGAAGGCTTGTACACTAAGAAAGATCTAGACTTTCACATTATGGGTGTGAGCATTCAGCTACACCATCTAAACTTCAAGAGTATGAATCCAAATCGCAAAGATTTAGAGATCATCTAAACTTACAAGGGTTTTGCAAGATCAAGGAGGATAGAAGACCTTGAAACCATGATAGAAGCACAAGGTGCATGCAGCATGAGGTGGGTAGATTCTTTCTATCTAATTTTGATGGGTCACCTAAATGTTTAGCTAGGACATGGGTGGAGGAGCTAGACACCTATTTGCAGAAACACCAAGTTTCAGAAGATGAAGACATTAGAGTAGCAGCGCTGCACCTTGAAGGTAAGGCTTATGCCTGGTGGTTTTATGAATTTTCTTCAGAAGATGCAAATATATCTAGTTATGCAAGGTTCAATAGGAGGTTAGTAAAAAGGTTTAATGAAAAACATTCTGAAACTTCCTTGGTTAATATAGCCAAGCATAAACAAAAAAAACATTTGCATGAGTTGGAAATTATTGAGGGGGTTAAAAACTTATAGAATACCTTTCTAGAAGCAATATCCCCACCTCAAAAAGAGCTCTCTTCTCAAGAGGAAGACATGGAGACCTATTTCTCAAAAGAGGATCAAAACAAAGAGCCTCATAATTACAATGACGTAACCTCCATTAATTATGAAAAGAAGGTTGGAGGTAACAACGTTGTCCCACCAGGAGCATTTCTAGTACCTCATGGAGAGTTTTATGGAGCAATTTTCCCAATGAGAGGAGTTCTTGTATCATTGCAAGAAGTTCCAAAGGATCTCATATGTGGAGATCAAGGCACAATCCATGAACAACATGTGCCATTATTGATAGGTTGTGAGACCTTGCAGATGAAAGGAGAAGGTAGGGAGTATGGCCATCATCATATGATTATGAGCACACGCCCCTCTCTATTTCAGAAGGTTGATGCATAGAAGAGGCAAGATGATTTGCACAGTGAGGACAGTGAAAAATCAATCCACTCACATATACAATCTGCTTTAGGCCTTTATATTTCATTACATGGAGGCATTCCACCAGGGAGACCCCCTGATTGGAAGATAAACAATGAGTTCTCTTAACATGGTGCAGCATTGATCTATTTCACTAAGGAAGGATCCTTGGAAGAAGTTAGCACAATGTAGAGAACCTTTGGTGGGTTCAAAGGAGGGATGAACAATTTTCTGATATGGACATTTCCATCTACCACTGAGATATTTGCGTTGAAAGATGATGATTCAGGTATTTGTGATGACACAAGCATGGGGTAAAAGGGCTACTCCATCTTCTTGGGCAAGAAAATGATGCTTCCACACATGAGGTAGATTTCTGGATATGACAAGAGGTTATTAACACTCTTGCATGCATTGGAAAAAATATGGAAGTTTTGGATGGAAAATACATTCAAAGAGGAGGTTGACCTCCATGTACTTCAATCTTTCCTTGGGGAAAATCAGCTGCAAGGGAGGCAGCAAAAGTGGGGTAACAGTAATCCAACATGTGACTTTGGCATTGATCATGTCAAAGAGGAGAATTATGATGAGACATGTGCTTCAATTCAGATTTCTATAGTGTTGTCATGGTTGGGAAGCCTAGATCTATATTGGGAGTCCCAACTATTGGTGGAATATTCCAAGAACATCTTCACATGTAAGGTTCTTGATGGGCAAGTGTTAGATGTGAGTTATAGAGTGGTTGATGGAGTCATTTATTTCCATGATCAGATCTGCTTGACTAGAGACTCCAAGATAAAGAAGGATATTCTACATGCAGCATATGAGGCACTCTCTTTAGGAAATGTAGACTTCATTGAGTCTTATCACACCATCATGGAGGGATTCTATTGGGAGGATCTGAAAGAAGATGTGCACCAACATATCAAGAGATATGTAGCTTTTTTGATGAATGAGAAGGAAAGCAACCACCTTGCAAGGTTGTTACCATCATTTCCCTTTTGATGAAGAAATTGGAAGGTTTATCTATGGACCTCTTCACAAAATTCTCTACAATATATGGTAAATATTGTGTTTTGATTCTTATTTATCAACTAACAATGTATGTGCATTCCTTTACCATGCATTTGCAACACATTTATCTACAATAGAGCAAACCACTCTTAGGTTCATGGTCCTTTTGGGACTACTTTCCGTGATGAGGGTGACCACCTTATAGAGGAATTTGGTCAAGATAGGTTTTTCTTGGTTCATATTCAGCTAACACCTAATGCCCTCTATTATTTTCAATATTTTGAGAAGCTTATGGTAGTAAGGAAATGGATGGATGGCCACTTAACATATCATGTTTGGAGACATCAAGAAGAAGAAAAACGCTAGTATCACTTGAGGGACTGTTGTTACCATCTAGTATGTCATATAACACTTAGTCCCTATTTATTTTGGAGCCCATATGGTGATGCCACTCTATCCACTATATGTAGGGAAGATTGGGAAAGAAATGTTCTTAGAACCAAGGAGTGGGGTCTTGAGATTCCAAGTATCTTCTGGCTTCATGAGGACTATATTATTATAGCCCAAGACCAGTAGCTCCAAATTCATCATAAATGGAGAGAGAGATAGTGTAAGTTGAATAATTTTATCTCTCATGTTCGGCCATGCAACCCCTATACATTGCAGAAGCAGGGGATTGGTGATTGTTCCTATGAGCTACCAAGGATGGCTTATTTTGCTTGGATGATAGCATGGATATTATATTTCCTCATTGGGATTGAGGCACCGAACATTTACCTTCTTTCATGCCTTGAGGAGGCCAATGGACAGCATATAACTCTTTCCATATATCTCCCACTTTTTCATGATGAGAGCTATTTGGTTTATCCACCAAAGGAAAATTTGTATTCTTGGGAGGGGACATATCCATTGGATATTTTGCAGTATCCTTGTAGTTGCTTGAGGACAAGAAACATTTTGGAGGGGAGGATTGTAATATTCCTTAATTAGCTTACAACTAATGGGAATATTAAATTTTTGTTTTGTCACTTAGATAGGTGAAGAAGTGGGTAGGGAGACCCATAAATATATTTATGAAGAATAAAACCACTTCTCATGTGAAAGTGGATCATCTTTTTAGCTTAATAAAGCACCCTAAGGTGTGAACAGGGTCTGGATCACTTTGAATGGGTCAAATTTGACCAAATCAACAGTGTTTTCATGGAGGAGTAGACATTTATGGAGGGACAACGTAGTTTTAGATGGAGACACATTGCATGGAAGTAGTGTCATTAATGGATGGGGATTAGGGTTTGGAAGCTCATATCTTATAAAAGGAAGAGGATGGCAGCCATATTAATTATGTTGATATATTTTCTATTTTGATATATGATCTATTTAGACATATAGCTTTCTTCAGCTATTTAGCTAAGATTGCAGTGTTGTTTAGGATAGGGTGTTCCTGATCGGAAATCACACCTCTTTCATTGAGAAGCTCTTGGAGGAGTTTTAACTATACTTCCACATTTAGGAATTTGGCCAAGCTTCAGTCTCATGTACAATAAAGTTCTATTTAGAGTTGGGTTGTGTTGCAGAGGCAAGTTCAGTGCTCCATTTGGAGTGTTTTATTTCCATTGAAGGGATCAGCTCTTCATTGAGATAGTCCTTTGGAGGAGTTCTTTCAAATCTACATCAGATTCAGCCACCTCCTTCTATGTGCTTCAGTTGCAGTGCATCTTTAGCCCTAGGGCTTTAGATCCACCATTTATATTTTGTGTATTTCCATAAACCCTTCCTGGGTTGTCCTGGAAAAGTGTATGGGAGCATAGATATCCATTTTTGGCCTTGTATGAGCATGATATTTTTAGATCTATTTATATATGTCCCAGCTGCAATATTAGTCATTGAAAATGCATTGTACTTGCTTCAGTATTTTGTGTAGTAGTGTATTACATGTTTTGGGTGCATTTTGGCATTGGAGGCTTCTTTTTCCTATCATAAGGGGCTCGTTCCCCAAGATATTGTACTTACTTATTGTTGTTATACATAATACCATGGATCTATCATTTGGCTCACATGTAAGGTATTGATACTCGTTGTTATTTTTATATTCATGCACTATATTCCTACTTTCCCATTTGGGAATATTACATATTATAAAGAATGATTTGCTTGACAATATGTTAATGTAAATCCATTTTACCAATAAATTGTTAGTATTTTGGTGATGTTAAATATATTTTGCTGAACTTCTAAACATTGTTTAAAATTTTTCCAACTTATGGTTTATTGAATAGTTCAATTTGAATGTTTAATAATCATATCTTCTTATTCTACTTAATTGAAATCATGAAAGCCTAATTACTGTATGAGATGAACAAGAAGCCATTACTTTAAATTATTGATACTATCAGTAAGATTTAAAAACCTTAAATGTTTGATTAAATTTTATCTTATGCATTGGTCCTCCAAAATATTTTAAACACAAAAAATATTTTAGATGCTTTGGCATGATTATTGTCGAAAATCATCTCAAAGGAAAACATCAGATTGGCGTCGTTGTCGGGGAAATGAAGATTAAAAACCAAATTTTCCTAGGACAATGATTTTTCCTCTTTTCCTTTAAGGTGAATAAAGGATAAGGATATAGTTCAAAACTTTTCACTTGGCGATTATACTATTTCAAACTGGATCCTTTTAAGCGCACCAGATCTAGATCTGAATATGAGATTGTTAACCCTTTACCAGATCCATAAAGACTTGTTAGGGAAGCCTCTTTGAAAAGAAAAGAAAACATGTTTGCTTCTTCCTCTTCAGCCTTACACCCTGAAGAAAGTTCATCCATAGAACCCTATTCAGTTTTATCATCCCAACTTGATTTGACACAATCACCTCCTAGAGTTGTTGAACTTGATTCAAATGGAGTAGATCTTCATTCAAATTTTTTGGCAGTCTCACTTGAGTCGTGTCGAGTCCCATCCTTCCCTGTAGATTCACCTACATCTGAAACATAATTGGGCTTACATTTTCATGAGTTTAATCCCATTTATTTTGTAACTCCAGTCTATCAGCCTATTCCATTAGACTCTAATCAACTGGAAGAGACAATTTCTATCTATTCCAATCCATTATTAGAATATAAGGAAGAATATTTAACACCATCAGTTCAAAAACTATATTGTTAAAATCCCTTTGATATCTTCACTACCTCCTCCTCCTTCACATTCTCCTCCAACTTCTAACACTCATTCACCTACATCTTCATCATTATATTTATCTTCATCAACATCAACTTCATTATCAATCGCTTTTCAACCCATTATTCAGGATAGGTATAATGCTCTGGTTCTCCCTAACGTCTTGGGAAATTTCCCTGATGGATATCTCAAGAATTTACCAAGATTTGATGGAGATATAGGCCCCTCAGCAGAAGATCATATAGCTACCTTTTTAGATTTCACATACAATATAAACATCGAGCATGAAGATTTTTATATCGGATTATTTGTACAGTCCTTAGAAGGTCATGTTAGGATCTGGTTAGACAACTTAAAGCAGACTCTATTCAAACCTAGAAGGAACTCATAGCTATCTTTAAAGACAAATGGGGGGTAAAGAAAGATGTTGTTTACCTACTCACTGAATTTGAAGAGTTAAAAAGAAATTTGGGTGAACATGTAGTTGAATTTATCAAACAATTTAATAAACTCTATCACAAAATGCATGTTGATTGCAAACCTCCACTAGCTGCTGCAAATTTCAAGTTTTCGAAGGAATTCGATGATGAAATTTCATTCATGCTAAGGGAGATAATTTCTAATACATTACAATAAATTCAGACTAATGCTATTGAGGTAGAAGTGAATAGGTCATTTTCTAGTAAAATTAGAGCTAAAGAAGAGAAAACCCAAAGAAAATTAAAAAATCAGGAAGCATCTTCCTCTAAGTCAAAAAGTGAAGATTCAAACATTGATGAAATCAGATCTCTTCTTAGAAATGTATCTAATAGAGTTTCAAAATTTGAGACTCAACCAAGAATAGTTCAACAGACTGTTTGACCACAAACACAAGTCCAAGGTCAGTACAAGAAAGCTGCTCCACTCCAAATTCTTCAGAGGCCTCATAATGAACAACAATTTCCTACCCCATTGTTGATTGATGATCAAAAACCTAAGGACAATAATTTTTCCATTACTGAAGACATTAATATTGTAGATAAAACATCCTTTCAAACTGCCACTATCCATGTTTCCCAAAATTAAATCCCTCAAGAGAGCCAAGATACTTCTCAGGTTTCTAAGTATAAAGCTTTTTCTGAGTTTCTAATTGCAGAGCTCAATCAAATATATGAATTAAGACCTAGATCTGGTCTTGGAAGACCTCCCAAGAACCTTGTAATAATTGAACCTCAACTGAAATCAACTGAAACTCAAACTACTCCTCCTCAACCTTTAAATCAGTTAATCGATTCTACTTAGATTGATAAAAAAAAATTGACTACCTTTAATGTTGAGAAAGAATTATAAAGAGTCAAAATTCCAATTCCACTTTTTGAACTCTCTAAAAATTCAAGGTATAAAATTCAAGTAGCCAAGTGGATAAAAAATTCTAGTATGGACACTGAAGGAGATATTATCAGTTTACAGAATGAAAGACCATCTATAGCTTTTGGCCCTAGTTCTGACATGATTAATGAATCTATACCACCCTTATATCTTAATTTAAAGGAGCATGATTATCTTCTATACAACTGTATGCCTTACTCTGGTGCTTTGCACAATTTACTGCCTAAATTCATCATGGAACGACTAAATCTAGAAGTCACTCGGACTTATCACAATTTGTATACTTTTTATTCAAAGAGGGTCTAATGTTTAGGACTCATTAAAGATCTAGTAGTCACTTTACATAAAATACCAGTTAAGAGTGTAGTATTAGACATAGTTCTTACTAACATTCCTCCCAAATTTGGAATGTTGTTATCTAGATCATGTTGTACAGAATTGGGAGGAAGTCTTCAAATGGACATGTCTTTTGCCTCTATCCCAGTATATGGTGGAGAGAGCCTTAGATTATATAGATAAGTGAGATTCCTAAACATTGTTTGTAATGCTAATCAAGCTAGGAATCACCCCATTTATGCAGCAAATCAAGAATTTAGTTGTTTTCAACTATCATCAAACACTTCATAGGATTCTCAACTCAAAATTGAGGATGTAGTTGACACTTCTAAACTAGGTCATACTAAAATTTGGAAATTATTTTTTGATGGATCCTGCACCAAACATGGAGTTGGGGTAGGATTTTTTTTGATTTCACCTAAAAAATAAAATATTACACAATCATGAAAATTAGATTTTGAGGTCACAAACAATGTGGCAAAATAAAAAGATATTATCCTAGGATTAAAACTTGCTAGAAGTTTAAAGTTCAAAAACTTGAGTGTTTTCACTGACTCATAACTAATATTAAGAAAAGTTAGGATTCTTTGCCAAATGAAGCACCCTAGACTTAGGTCTTATAGAAATGAGATTTGGCACACTATTGAAAATAACTTTGATGCTTTTAACATCACCTTTATTCCTAGAGATGAAAACATACATGCGGATTTAATAGTTGTTTCAGCTAGTGCCTTCAAGATTCCAAACCATTTTAATATTCAATATTAGACACAAATCAAATATAGGCCTTCGGTCAAAGAAAATATTAAACATTTGCAAATATTTGAGGACAATGAACAATTAAAATCCTTTCTGCAAGTCATAGAAGAATTTTTTGTATTGCAAATTGAAGAGTATAATTCAGACAGTAAAGAAACTATCCAACCTTTCAGAGAGCCAGAGACTTGGCTTTTGTCGGGAAGGTAAATAAATTCATTGTTATTTATCTTGATGATTTAACTGTTTTCTCTGAATCATATCCTAAACATCTGAAAGATGTAGGAAGTTCGGAATTTCCTTGAATCCCAAAAAAACATTATTTTCCATTAAAAAGGGTAAATTTCTAGGTCATATTATTTCTAAGATGGATTGTTTATTGATCCCAAAAGGTTCTTTTCTATTCAATCATTATCATTACCTAGAAATAAAAAGGAGATTCAAAATTTCTTAGGAAAAATTAATATTTTTAGAAGGTTTATACCAAATTATGCAAAAATAGTGAAGCATATAACATCCATGCTTAAAAAGAACCACAAAGTTAAATGGACTATTTTTGCAAGATTTTATTTTGACCAAATAAAGAAAGCCATCTCCGAAGATGCAACCTTAGCCAATACAGACTACTCAGAACCTTTCATCATGTTCTCTTTTGCCTCAGAAACTACCCTTACAGTTGTCCTTTTACAAAAGAATGAGGATTACCACGATCAACCTATAGCATTCTTTAGTAAAGTCATGAGAGATGTCGAACTGAGATATGATATTATTGAAAAACAAGCCTATGCCTTAGTTCAAGCCCTCAAGTCTTTTAGAATGTATATTCTTCATTCAACTATCATTGCCTATGTGCCCAATAACGTTGTCAAAACATTCCTCACACATCCAGACACTGACGGTCGTGTTGGGAAAAATACTGAGAGGGGGGGATGAATCAGTATTTAGAGCTAACTAAAAACTTTTTCCTTTTTCTTTCTCTTAAAACCATATGCTACTTTACTGAATTCAACTTGTATGTCCAGAGATCTTATTATGTATTTACTTAGATCATTGCATCATTCATTCATCAGATGTTTAGTAAGTAGTAAGCATGAACAAAAATAACAGAACAAACCATCAAACATAAGCCACACATATGAACACTAGTATTTAAGGTGGGAACCCAATTCAGGAGAAAACCACCACTGCTGTTATCTCAGTCTTCAATATTTATTATAAATAAAACTTCTTACAAATTTATGCTGGCGCAGACTTATACGAGCACGCGGGAACCCACCTGCAGAAAGGCTACAACCTTCTCTCATTCTCCAGCCACTACTGAAAGGGAGCTCCAACCCCCTGATTTTAACACCAGCTTCTACTCGCAGGATACTTCCATTTCCATACAGAAGGCTTCAACCCTCAGATCCACCAGATTTCTTCAATTTCTTCATCAGACTTCCGTCAGGTCTTCATAATTTCTTTTGCCGATCATCGTAGAGTTTCATCATTTCTAGATCATGTCCATAGGTGAATCATATATACAGATATCTCTTAAAGATATTTATTTATTAACAACCTTTCTGCATGCCCACTTTGTATTGTAATCATCTTCTCCTTATATATTTTTTTCCTTTGTTAAAAACCATGAGTCAAAACCACCAACCGCTGATGGTTTTCTTTCTTTTATTGGAATTTTATTTATCAAATTCATGGAATTTGATAAATAAACATTATTCACAACCTTTGGAAATAAAATATATAATAGAAATTTATATTAATAACCAGCGCTTTTATCAAATGGTTTTTAAATAGACCTTTATAAGTCGACCCCATGTTTATTCGTTCCACCAACTTTGGAATAACATTCAAAAATGATGGTCCAATCACTTTTCGTCAAAACAAACCTTGGTTAAAGCCACAAACGTTAATTTGAAAAGTCCTAATCAATATAATTTAAAAACTGGGGCCCATCGCTAACGATCATTTCCATTCGACGGCGGAGAGCACATCGCTCAGCTTTAGATGATCTGACGGATATCGTTCGTTGATGATGCTTGGATGATAACGCGCGAGGGTGCACCGTACCTTGGGTAAATTTTGCGCATCTATAGAAAATGAACACCGTCCAATGGCTTCCCTCCAGATTGACGGTGCTCAACAATATCGCTGGGCATCCTGGGTCGAAAAATAACGCGCGATGGCGCGCAGTGACAAGCGGTTTTGTGGAGTCGTACAGGGACGTGTGTCGCCCGTTTTATGGAATCGGAGCCAACCTCTTGAATACCGCTCAACCCGCAAAAGTGGTGCGATATGGGCAATCCGAGTTTGCCAATCCACTCACGGTTTTGAACAATAATTAACCAAGGTTAATTTGGGTTTGCGCTATCCTTCTTACTTTGTTAACTCCGGTCTATCTTCGGCAGGATTTCTAATAAATAGCGAACAAATGTAGTTCTCTTCCGATGAGAATTTCACTACCATTAGGATAGAGTTAGTTATATGCAGGCTTCCTCTATGAGGGGAATGAATTCAACAGAGTTTGTTCAAACAATTCAATGGAACCAGTGGACGGAATTTCCTCACAAACATCAACTCAAGACAATTAAATGGAAACATAAATTTATTCAATTGCAGAAAGCTCCTCTCTATCTCTGGACAATTCTACTTCAATTCACTGCTTGTCTCTACTCCTTGACTGATGATACTACTCTCTGTAAATGCAATCTTCCTCTGTTTTTCTCTGCTGACCTTTTTTCTCTGCTACGTTTCCTTCCTAATTACAGTTTTAGATGCTCCCTCTTTGCCAATTCCTTTGCCATCAATGACAACATTTTCAACAATATCCCCCTTTGGCATTGATGGAAATACTCTTCCTCTGTAATACTTATAGAAGCCCTTCTGTGCTTTTCCTCCCCCTTTGACATCAATGGCAAAGGGTTGATCAAGATCCTTTGTGCCGACAATACCATGCTCCCCCTGAGATCATGCTGCCAACCTCTTCAAACATAATATTCAACGAAATAACAGAAACGACTTATACAATCAAGATCAAAAATTCTCAAACATGAGACTAGACTACAAAAAATAATTAGAATGCCAACAACGCATCCTTTCCACATGACCAATGCTCCCCCTTAGCCTGTGCATCCAAAGATACCCAACAACACCTCAAATACAATTTAATCTTATGCATTTAAGTAGATCTAATCTTCTGCATGGCAGAGACGACTCCCAGCTTCTGTCTGAGATATTCGAATGCTTCCCTGGGTAAAGGTTTGGTAAATATATCAGCAACTTGCTCTTTGGAGGGCACATATTCCAACTTCACCTTTTGTTCAAGTACTTGTTCACGTAAGAAGTGATTCTTGATGGGAATGTGCTTGGTCTTGGAATGCATAACGGGATTCTTTGAGATACTGATGGCACTTGTGTTATCACACATAATGGATATAGGAGGTGAAAATTGTATTTGAAAGTCTTGTAAGGTTTGCATCATCCAGAGAAGTTGAGTGCAACATGATGTGGCAGCCACATATTCTGCTTCTGTTGTAGATAAGGCAATAGAGCTTTGATTCTTGCTGAACCAAGATACTAACTGGGGCCCCATATAGAATGCACCACCACTAGTGCTTTTCCGATCATCAACATTTCCATCCCAATCTACATCAGTGTATGCATGAAGAGTAAGATCAACATTCTTTGGATACCATAGTCCAAAGTCTTGAGTTCCTTGTATATATTTGAATATTCTTTTCGCGGCCTGAAGGTGAGACTCTTTTGGATTAGCTTGGAATCGTCCCACAATTCCAACTGCATGCATAATGTCTGGTCTTGTCCCAGTGAGATAAAGTAGACTTCCTATCATAGATTTGTATTCTGGTTGATTCACCGTGGGGGAATCATCATTAGAACTGAGATTACATCTGGTTATCATTGGTGTACTTACAGGTTTACAATCTTCCATGCCATACTTCTTCAATATTTGCTTAAGATATTTTGCTTGTGATAAGAATATGCCGTCTGTTGCTTGTTGCACTTGCAAGCCAAGAAAGAATGTTAGTTCCCCAAGTAAAGAAATTTGAAATTCTTGCTGCATATCAGAAGAAAATTTCTGACTCATAGACTCTTCATTACCTCCAAAAATGATATCATCAACATATACAACCACAATCAATAGTTTGTCATTTTCAGTTTTTGTGTATAAGTTGCTATTAGCAGACACCTTTGAAAATCCTTGTTGAGGAAGATATTTGTCAAGACGATAGTACCATGCCCTTGGAGCTTGTTTGAGACCATATAGAGCCTTTTTAAGTCTACAAACAAGTTTTTCATCATTTCCCAAAATGAATCCTTCTGGTTGTTCTATATAAACTTCCTCTTCTAGATCACCATTGAGAAAAGCAGATTTAACATCCATTTGATAAACTTTGATTTGTTGGAAGCTTGAAAAAGCAAGAAACATTCTTATGGCTTCAAGTCTGGCTACAGGAGCAAAGGTTTCTTCAAAGTATATACCTTCTTGTTGAGCATACCCCTTGCAAACAAGTCTAGCTTTATTTCTTATAACATCCCCATTCTCATTTAACTTGTTTTTGAATATCCATTTAGTTCCAATCACATTTTTGTCATGAGGTCTTGGTACTAATTCCCAAGTGTGATTCTTTTCAATTTGATCAAGCTCTTCATTCATGGCTTGAATCCAACATTCATCTTTACTAGCTTGATTGACATTGTGAGGTTCAATAGTGGACAGAAATGCCAGATTGCTAGAAGGTCCCACAAGAGTCCTTCTTGTTTGTACACCTGATCCCTTTTCTCCCAAAATTTGAGATTCTGGATGATTCTTTTGAACATATCTGGATGGAGCCTTTTCAGACAAATCATCTTCGGGTTCTTCATTGGGTTCACTGTTTGTATCATTACTATTTGATGTAGAAGGATATATGTCATCATCATCATCTTCATTTGTTGTTTTTTTTTCTTCTTTTGGAGCTGTTGGAGCCTCATCAATAACAACATCTATACATTCAAAAATATTCCTAAGTCTTTTATTGTAACATTTATATGCCCTAATCCTAGAGGAGTAACCAAGAAATATTCCTTCATCTGCTCTGGGTTCAAACTTGCCAAGTTTTTCATCATTATTCTTGATAAAGCATTTTCTCCCAAAAATTCTAAAATGCTTTATAGTGGGAGGATTACCATACCAGAGTTCATATGGAGTTTTATCACTATTTACACGAACATGTGCTTTGTTGAGAATGTTTACTGCTGTATGTGCTGCTTCTCCCCAAAATGTGTCAGGTGTTCTGGAATCATCAAGCATAGCTCTAGCCATTTGTTGAACTATTCTATTCATTCTTTCTACAACACCATTTTGTTGTGGAGTGCCAGCTACAGAAAACTGTCTTTTTATGCCATGTTGTTCACAAAATTCAAGGAATTCATCTGATGTATATTCTCCTCCTCGATCAGATCTGAGACACTTGATTTTTAGATCTAATTCATTCTCAACTAGTTCTTTGAAGATCTAAAATTTCTCAAATGCTTCATCTTTGTGTTTAAGCAGCCCAATCCAACACATTCTAGAGAAATCATCAATGAATAAGATATAGTATTCTTCACCACGTGGTGACTTTTTCCTCATAGGTCCACATATGTCAGTATGAATGAGTTCAAGAGGCTTACTTGACGATCCTTCCTTGGCATTAAATTGTACTCTAGTTTGCTTCCCGAATTGGCAAGATTTTCATATGATATTTTCAGGTAGAGTAATATTGGGAAGATCACGAACAGCTTTAAGTCTGCTTGATTTTTTGATTTGAGAGAAGCTCAGATGCCCCAACCTTCTATGCCATAGCCAGTTTTCTAAAGATTTACTCAAGTAACATTGTTCTTTGTAGTTCTTCAATACATACAGGTTGCTTGGAGTTCTTTTTCCTTTTATAATTGTTTTACCTATATCAAGATCACGTACCACACATTCTTTTGAACTAAAGACAACTTCAGTTCCTTGATCACACATTTGACTTACACTTAACAAGTTATGCTTTAATCCATCCACATACATGACTTCATTAGCTTTCACCTTTTCTTTTAGAAAAGCATACCCTTTTCCCTTAATGATCGCAGGAGTATCATTTCCAAATGTGACATTTTTTCCCTTTTTCTAGAGCACTATATGTAAGAAGTTTGTCTTTATCACCTATCATGTGTCTTGAACATCCACTATCAATGTACCATTGGTTTTCTTCATCTTCTGCAAATAACGCTATGCCACAATTTTCAACCTATAATTCCTTCTTTTTCCATACTTTGGAGCTTGAAGGAACATGTTCTTTTGGCTGAACTTTGCTCCTGCATTCAGATTCTTCATGGCCAAATTTATTGCAATAAGCACTTTCAACTTCATTTTGAAGAGGAGAAAAGTTGTTATAGGTATTCTTCTTTGTTTCAATATCAATCCTTTTCTTTCTTGCTTCTCTTGTCATGATGGTTTTATGTGCAACACATTGAACAACTTTATGACCAAAATTATGACATGAGAAACATTGTCCATTGAAGAAGAAATTTCTGCGATCATGAAATCTTCTACTTGAATTTACCTGTTGATTGGTGTTTCTTTGAAAGATATTCCTGTTAGAGTTCTTTGAATTGAGATGATCATGCTTTACCTGTAAAGATTCTTTATTCCCTTGCTGAGTGGCAGCATGTTGTATACCAGTTGTAGCTGCTTTTAGATAATTTGGTGCTGAAGCCTGAGAAGATTCTCTGATATATCCAAGACCTGTCTTTATAAGAGGAGAACATTGTACCTTAATAATTTCATCTAAGGTTTCAGATCATTTAGAAAATCTAAGATTTAGAGTCTTTACTTTCTCAAGTTATTTTCTTAGACTTACTACTTCATACTCTAATTTCTCATTGTGTTTCTCCTTTTCTTCAAGCTTATTTTTCAAAGTCTCTATGGTTATTTTACTTTCTTCTAAGCATATTTTGAGTTGATTTTTTTCATCAAGAAAATAATTGTTCTCTAGAGCATCCACAAAAGTATCATTTTCTTCTCTAGATTCTTTTTCAAATTCCATGAGAAGTCTAAGATCTTGTTGACATTCTTCCTCACTATCAGATAACCCATCACTGTCTTCATGAGTATAGTAAATTTTTGTAGTGCTAAACCGATTCTTATTCCTTCTTGCTACTTCCTTCCCTTTTTTATGTGTTTCTTTATGAGGACACTTAGCAGCATAATGACCAACTCTTCCACAATCAAAACATTTGAAAGGAAGCTTACCTTTGAACCGTCCTGTGCCAAGTTGAAGTTTCTTTACAAAGTTTATCTCATCTTCTTCTGAGATATATCCTGATCCTTCTGGTTTTTGTACTTCCTTCCCTTTTTTAGAAGTTCTAAAGACTGCTTCTTTGACTTCAGATGGTCCTCCTCTTCTCATTTCATATGCAGTTAGTATGCCATGAAGTTGCACCACAGTAAGATTTTGAAGATCCTGCTTTTCTTCAAGAGCAGAAACTTTTGACTCAAATTTTGTCGTTAGTGATCTTAAGACTTTCTCAACCAAAGTAGATTCAGTTATTATTTCTCCCAGATTTCTCATACGATTTACAATATCATGAAGATGTAAAAATAAATTGGCAATGCTCTCCTCATTATCCATTTTTAGATTCTCATATTGAATTCTGAGAGTTTGGAGTTTAGCATTTTTGACCTTTGCATCACCTTCATAACTTAGAATGATTTTGTCCCATATTGCCTTTGATGTATTCAGCTACATGACTTTGACAAATTCTAATTCAGTTAGACTTCCCAAGAGAGTATTGACCACCTTTGCATTTGTTTCATAATTCTTTCGTTCTGTTGGATCTGTTGGTACTACAGCTGGATATCGATATCCTCCTTCAACAATTTCCCATACATCTACTCCCAGAGACTGGAGATAGGATCTCATCCTTGTTTTCCATAAGATTAAATTGTTTCCGTTAAAGAGTAGAGGCCTGATAGATGCTGTTCCATCTTGATTGCTCATCTTGCTTGATCTTCCTTCTAGCGGCTAAGCTTTTTCAGAAGGACCTGCTCCGATACCAATTGTTGGGAAAAATACTGAGACGGGGGGGGTGAATCAGTATTTAGAGCTGACTGAAATTTTTTTCCTTTTTATTTCTCTTAAAACCATATGCTACTTTACTGAATTCAACTTGTATGTCCAGAGATCTTATTATGTCTTTACTTAGATCATTGCATCATTCATTCATCAGATGTTTAGTAAGAAGTAAGCATGAACAGAAATAACAGAACAAACCATCAAACATAAGCCACACATATGAACACTAGTATTTAAGGTGGAAACCCAATTCAGGAGAAAACCATCGCTGCTATTATCTCAGTCTTCAATATTTAATATAAAGAAAACTTCTTACAATTTTATGCTGGCGCAGACTTATACTAGCACGCAGGCACCCACCTGCAGAAAGGCTACAACCTTCTCTCGTTCTCCAGCCAGTACTGGAAGGGAGCTCCAACCCCCTGATTTTCACACCAGCTTCTACAGGCAGGATACTTCCATTTCCATACTGAAGGCTTCAACCCTCAGATCCACCAGATTTCTTCAATTTCCTCATCAGACTTCCATCAGGTCTTCATCATTTCTTTTGCCGATCATCGTAGAGTTTCATCATTTCTAGATCATGTCCATAGGTGCATCATCTATACAGATATCTCTTAAAGAGATTTATTTATTAAAAACCTTTCCACATGCCCACTTTGTACTGTAATCATCTTCTCCTTATATAGTTTTCTCCTTTGTTAAAAACCATGAGTCAAAACCACCAACCGCTGATGGTTTTCTTTCTTTTATTGGAATTTTATTTATCAAATTCATGGAATTTGATAAATAAACATTATTCACAAACTTTGGCAATAAAATATATAATATAAATTTATATTAATAACCAGCGATTTTATCAAATGGTTTTTAAATAGACATTTATAAGTCGACCCCATGTTTATTCGTTCCACCAACTTTGGAATAACATTCAAAAATGATGGTCCAATCACTTTTCGTCATAACAAACCTTGGTTAAACTGGCAAACTTTAATTTGAAAAGTCCCAATCAATATAATTTAAAAACTGGGGCCCATCGCTAATGATCGTTTCCATCCAACGGCGGAGAGCACATCGCTCGGCTTTAGATGATCTGACGAATATCGTTCATTGATGATGCATGGATGATAACGCGCGATGGCGCACCGTACCTTGGGTAACTTTCACGTATCTATAGAAAATGAACACCGTCCGATGGCTTCCCTCTAGATCGACGGTGCTCAACAATATCGCTGGGCATCCTGGGTTGAACAATAACGCACGATGGCGTGCAGTGACAAGCGGTTTTGTGGAGTCGTACAGGGACGCGTGTCGCCCGTTCTATGGAATCGGAGCCAACCTCTTGAATACCGCTCAACCCGCAAAAGCGGTGCGATATGGGCAATCCGAGTTTTCCAATCCACTCATGGTTTTGAACAATAATTAACCAAGGTTAATTTGGGTTTGCGCTATCCTTCTTACTTAGTTAACTCCGGTCTATCTTCGGCAGGATTTCTAATAAACAGCGAGCAAATGTAGTTCTCTTCCGACGGAATTTTCACTACCATTAGGATAGAGTTAGTTATACGCAGGCTTCCTCTATGAGGGGAATGAATTCAAAAAGTTTGTTCGAACAATTCAATGGAACCAATGGACGAAATTTACTCACAAACATCAACTCGAGACAATTCAATGGAAACAGAAATTTATTCAATTGTAGAAAGATCCTCTCTGTCTCTGGACAATTTTGCTTCAATTCACTACTTGTCTCTGCTCCTTGATTGATGATACTGCTCTCTGTAAATGCACTCTTCCTTTTTTTTTCTCTGCTGACCTTTATTCTCTGCTACGTTGCCTTCCTAATTACAGTTTCAGATGCTCCTTCTTTGCCAATTCCTTTGCCATCAATGACAAAATTTTCAACAGGTCAAAGGGGAAGATGGATAACTCTGATTCTTGAGTTTTATCTTACCATCAAAACTACCAAGTTAGTCAAGGGACAGGGTTTAGCCAAGCTGTTAGTTGAATCCAATTGTAAATTCTTGGGCATAAACTCGGTTTTTGAAGTTTCAAAGAAGCAACCACAAGAACCTTCTTCGAATTTGGAAAGAGAGAATACACAAGAACATTCCTTGAATGTAGAAGGGTAGAGTCCAAAAGAACCTTCCCATGAAGTGAAAGGAAAGAATACACAAGAACCTTATCCTTCAACTCAAAAAATCCCAATTCATATTGATGAGAAATTTGTTACATCAGATTTGTATGTAGACATTGTCCACTTTCTAATTCATTTTGAATGTCCAGCTCAGTTTTCAAGGAACGAGTGCAAAACACTCAAGTTGAAATCTATCATGTATTCTATTATCGATGCTAACCTATACTGGAAGGACCCTCTTAATATTTTATTTATTTTCCTGACAAAATTAGAAATAGAAGGAATCATTGATCAATTTCATTGAGGAATTTTTGGAGGCCATTATGCTTGGAGAGAAAAAGCTTACAAGATATTGAGAGCAGGGTTTTATTGGCCTACCTTGTTTCCACAAGTAGGATCAAAATTCAGAGCATGCGTTCCATGTCAAATGTTTGCTGGTAAGAAAAAATTGGCAGCTCTTCCACTAGTTCTAGTAGTTGTTTCAGCACCATTTCTTCAATAGGGATTAGACTTTTTAGGTGAAATTCCTCCAGCCTCCAGTAGTCAACATAGATGGATCTTGACTACTACTGTCTATTTCACCAAGTGGTTGGAAACCATTCCAGTAAAAAATTCTATAGATTCAATTGTAATAAAGTTCATTAAAGAGATTATTTAATCAATATTTGGTTGCCCACATAGAATAGTCACTGATAATGCCACAACATTCAGCAGCATAAAAATGATAGAATTCTGTCAGAAATATCAAATTCTGCTACATCACTGAACTCCCTATTATCCACAAGTAAATGGACTTGTTGAATCATCAAATTTACAAGACCACAAGAAGAACTGGGACAGTCACTTTATTTATGCAGTCTGGGAAAAAAAAATTCCCCAAAAGATCAATAGGTAAATCCCCATTCCAATTAGTTTATGGTAAAGATTTTATTTTTCCTACAAATTTAGCTTTTCCTGTACTCAAGTTTCTACAATAATCCACTGATGAACATGATGATTTATCTAAAAATATTAATCAGATCACTCAGTTCAATGAAAATAGAGATGAGATACACTACAAACTAAAGAAATATAAGAATAAAATGAAGATCCTCTTTGACAGAAAATCAAGGGAAAGAACTTTTAGAGAAGGGTATTTAGTCCTAAGATGGGATGCTAGGAGAGAAGATAAAGGCAAACATGGAAAGTTCGAAATTTTATGGTTTGGGTTACTCAGTATTGCGAAGGTGAAAGGAAACAACACATTTGTTCTGTAGAATCTTGAAGGACAGTTTTCAAAATTGCTTGTCAATGGTAGATTTTTGAAACACGACATTCAGTATTGAAAGACATGTCGCATAATCATTGTACATAATAATTTTCTTTATAATTTTGTTGGGAAAAATACTGAGAGGGGGGTGAATCAGTATTTAGGGCTGAACAATTTTTATTTTCTTTCTCTTAAAAACATATGTTACAGTACTGCATCCAACAGGTATGACCTGATATCTTATTATGTCTTTACTTAGAGCATTGCATCAGATAAGCATTAAGCATGAACAGAAAAAACCATCAAACATAAACAACACATATGAAAACCAGGATTTAAGGTGGAAACCCAATTCGGGAGAAAACCACCGCTACTGTAATCTCAGTATTCAATATTTATTATAGAGAAAACTTCTTACAATATATGCTGGTGCAGACTTATACCAGCACGCAGGCACCCACCTGCAGAAGGCTACAACCTTCTCTCGTTTACTAGCTACCACTGGAAGGGAGTTACAACCCCCTTTCTGAAGGCTTCGACACTCAGCACTACTGAAGACCACGTTTCATCAATTTTTAGGCTAGATCCACCAGTTTCCATACGACATACATTGTCGGTCACCAGAATTATTTATTTTCGATATACTCACACGAGTTCTTCATGATTTCGTCCGTCATTCAAACTAGAGATTTATCATCGTCAGATCATTCTATCCATGGGTGCATCATAGTTTCAGATTTATCAGTTAAGACTAGAGCTCGCCCATACAGATATTCCTTGGAGAAATTGTTCGTTCACAACCCTTACACTACACACACTTCATTCTTTATTTTTCTTCTCCTTATATAGTTTTCCCTTTATTAAAACCATGGGTTAAAACCACGAACCGCTGACAGTATTTCTCTTAGTTTATCCCACGGGGCTTTTGATATTTTATTTTAATTTTATTTATCAATTTAAAGAAATTGATAAATAAATAATTTTGAACAAAAATTTAGTATTAAAGTTAACCCTTCACATTTTAATCCTTCCAAATAATATGGTAAACCTTTGACCCCGGGCCCACAAATATAGTCAATAGGAAATCAAATACGCGCATGGTACCATAGGTATACTTCGCGCAAGTCCAGCGTTCGATCACCATTAGATTAGAAAGTTTCCAGATCAACGACGTATATGCATATCGCTCGTCCTCCAATATCGATCGTTAACGTGCGATGGCCCACTGTACCTGTGTTAATCTCCGTGCACCTTCAACAAATGACGACCGTCCAATGACCCCTTCCCAGATCAACAACGCTCAATGATATCATTGGGCATCCTGGGTCGAACTATAACGCGCGATGGCGCACGGTGAAAAGTGGTTTTTTGAAGTTGTACAGGGACGCGTGTCGAGCATTCTATGGAATCACTCGTCACCAAGAAATACCACTTGCCCGACGAGAGCGGTGCGATAAAAACCAGAAATCGCTGTTACTGTTCCTTTTGAAAGGTTCCGCCTTCTTCGCTCAAGGTTCCACTCCCCCTGCTCGATTATTTTTAAATTGACTTATTTATAGTGACATCGCTTGCGCTCTTCATCAACAGATTAACCCATCATTTTTTTTATTGAGGCTTGACACCAGTTCGATGCAATATCCATAATATATAACACAAGAAATTCACACCAGATTCCCTTTGCAACTTTAAATTCATTCTTAATTCATTTTTACGCCTCTTCATGCTCCATTCTAGTTCCAGATCATACACTAACCCTAAGAATCTGAACAGGCAATTTTCAACATATCTCCTCTTTTGCTTGTGCTTGTCTCTACTCCTTGATCGATACTTACTCTGTTCTTTTGATCAGATGCTCCTTTGTAGCCAATTCCTTTGCCATCAATGACAATATTCTAACAATATCCCCCTTTGGCATTGATGGCAATATTCTTCCTTCATAAAGACTTTGAAGGTCTTCCTTCGTAATACTCTTTCTCTATTTATCTTATAAAAGCCCTTCTTTGCTTTTCCTCCCCCTTTGACATCAATGGCAAAGGGTTGATCGAGATTCTTTGTACCGACAATATCATGCTCCCCCTGAGATCATGCTGCATCTTCATAATATAACAAGATGACTTATAAATGCCAACAATGCATCTTTTTCGTATGACCAATGCTCCCCCTGAGCCTGTGCATTCAGAGACGCCTAACAACACCTCATAACCAATTTAATCTTCTGTGTTTAAGTAGACCTGATCCTCTGCATGGCAGAGACTACTCCCAGTTTCTGTCTGAGATATTCGAACGCTTCCCTGGGTAGAGGTTTGGTAAATATATCAGCAACTTGTTCTTTGGAGGAAACATACTCCGATTTCACCTTTTGTTCAAGCACTTGTTCACGTAAGAAGTGATATTTAATGGAAATGTGCTTGGTATTGGAATGCATAACATGATTCTTTGAGATACTGATAGCACTTGTATTATCACACATAATGGAGATAGGAGGTGAGAATTTGATTTGAAAGTCTTGTAGGGTTTGCATCATCCAGAGAAGTTGAGTGCAACATGATGCAGCGGCCACATATTCTGCTTCTGCTGTAGATAAGGCAATGGAGCTTTGCTTCTTGCTGAACCAAGATACTAACCGAGGCCCCATATAGAATGCACCACCACTAGTGCTTTTCCAATCATCAACACTTCCAGCCCAATCTGCATCAGTGTATGCATGAAGAGTAAGATCAGCATTCTTTGGATACCATAGTCCAAAGTCTTGAGTTCCTTGTAGATATTTGAATATTCTTTTCACAGCCTGAAGGTGAGACTCTTTTGGATTAGCTTGGAATCATCCAACAATCCCAACCGCATGCATGATGTCTGGTCTTGTCCCAGTGAGATAAAGTAGACTTCCTATCATAGATCTATATTCAGGTTGATTCACCGTGGGGGAATCATCATTAGAACTGAGATTACATCCGGTTATCATTGGTGTACTTACAGGTTTGCAGTCTTCCATGCCATACTTCTTCAGGATTTTCTTGAGGTATTTTGCTTGTGACAAGAATATGCCATCTGTTGCTTGTTGCACTTACAAGCCAAGAAAGAATGTTAGTTCCCAAAGAAAAGACATTTCAAATTCTTGCTGCATATCAGAAGAAAATTTCTGACTCATAGAATCTTTATTACTTCCAAAAATGATATCATCAACATATACAACCACAATCAATAGTTTGTCATTTTTAGTTTTTGTGTATAAGTTGCTATCAACAGACCCTTTTGAAAATCCTTGTTGATGAAGATATTTGTCAAGACGATAGTACCATGCCCTTGGAGCTTGTTTGAGACCATATAGAGCCTTTTTAAGTCTACAAACAAGTTTTTCATCATTTCCCAAAATGAATCCTTCTCGTTGTTCTATATAAACTTCTTCTTCTAGATCACCATTGAGAAAAGCAGATTTAACATCCATTTGATAAACTTTGATTTGTTGGAAGCTTGAAAACGCAAGAAACATTCTTATGGCTTCAAGTCTGGCTACATGAGCAAAGGTTTCTTCAAAGTCTATACCTTCTTGTTGAGCATACCCTTTGCACACAAGTCTAGCTTTATTTCTTATAACATCCCCATTCTCATTTAACTTGTTTTTGAATATCCATTTAGTTCCAATGACATTTTTGTCATGAGGCCTTGGTACTAATTCTGAAGTGTGATTCTTTTCAATTTGACCAAGCTCTTCATTCATGGCTTGAATCCAACATTCATCTTTGCTATCTTGATTGACACTGTGAGGTTCAATAGTGGACAGAAATGCCAGATTTCTAGAAGATCCCACAAGAGTCCTTCTTGTTTGTACACCTGCTCCCTTTTCTCCCAAAATTTGAGATTCTGGATGATTATTTTGAACATATCTAGATGGAGCCTTTTCAGACAAATCCTCTTCGGGTTCTTCACTGGATGCACTGTTTGTATCATTACTATTTGATGTAGAAGGATATGTGTCATCATCATCTTAATCTGTTGTTTCCTTTTATTCTTTTGGAGCTATAGGAGACTCATCAATAACAACATCAATACATTCAACAATCTTTTGAAGTGTTTTATTGTAACATTTATATTCCCTACTCCTAGAGGAGTAACCAAGAAATATTCCTTCATCTGCTCTGGGTTCAAACTTGCCAATTTTTTCATCATTATTCTTGATAAAGCATTTTCTCCCTAAAATTCTAAAATGATTTATAGTGGGAGGATTACCATACCAGAGTTCATATGGAGTTTTATCACTATTTACATGAACATGTGCTTTGTTGAGAATGTTTGCTTCTGTATGTGCTGCTTCTCCCCAAAATGTGTCAGGTGTTCCGGAATCATCAAGCATAGCTCTAGCCATTTGTTGAATTGTTCTGTTCATTCTTTCTGCAACACCATTCTATTGTGGAGTGCCAGCTACAGAGAACTGTCTTTTTATGCCATGTTGTTCACAGAATTCAAGAAATTCATTGGATGTATATTCTCCTCCTCGATCAGATCTGAGACACTTGATTTTTAGATCTAATTCATTCTCAACTAGTGCTTTGAAGATCTGAAATTTCTCAAATGCTTCATCTTTTTGTTTAAGCAGCCCAATCCAACACATTCTAGAGAAACAATCAATGAATAAGATATAGTATTCTTCACCATGTGGTGACTTTTTCCTCATAGGTCCACATATGTCAGTATGAATGAGTTCAAGAGGCTTACTTGATGATCCTTCCTTGGCATTAAATTGTACCCTGGTTTGCTTGCCGAATTGGCAAGATTTGCATATGATATTTTCAGGTAGAGTAATGTTGGGAAGATCACGAACAGCTTTAGGTCTACTTGATTTGTTGATTTGAGAGAAGCTCAGATGCCCCAACCTTCTATGCCATAGCCAATTTTCTGAAGATTTACTTAAATAAAAATTTTCTTTGGGGTTCTTCAATATATACAGGTTGTTTGGAGTTCTTTTTCCTTTTATAATTGCTTTACCTGTATCAAGATCATGTACCACACATTCTTTTGAACTAAAGACAACTTCAGTTCCTTGATCACACATTTGACTTACACTTAAAAAATTATGTTTTAATCCATCCACATACATTACTTCATTAGCTTTCACCTTTTCTTTTAGAAAAATAGACCCTTTTCCCTTAATTACCGCAGGAGTATCATTTCCAAATGTAACATTTTTTTCTTTTTCTAGAGCACTATATGCAAGAAGTTTGTCTTTATCACCTGTCATGTGTCTTGAGCATCCACTATTAATGTACCATTGGTTTTCTTCATCTTATGCAAATAATTCTATGCCACAATTTTCAACCTGTAATTCCTTCTTTTTCCATACTTGGGATCTTGAAGGAGCATGTTCTTTTGGATGAACTTTTCTCCTGCATTCATATTCTTTATGGCCAAAGTTATTGCAATAAGTACATTCAACCTCATTTTGAAGAGGAGAAAAGTTGTTATAAGTATTCTTCTTTGTTTCAATATCAATCCTTTTCTTTCTTGCTTCTCTTGTCATGATGGTTTTATATGCAACACATTGAACAAATTTATGACCAAAATTGTGACATGAGAAACATTGTCCATTGAAGAAGACATTTCTGCGATCATAAAATCTTCTATATGAATTTACTTGTTGATTGGTGTTTCATTGAAAGACATTCCTGTTAGTGTTCTTTGAATTGAGATGATCATGCTTTATCTGTAAAGATTCTTTATTCCCTTGCTGAGCGGCAACATGTTGTAGACCAGCTATAACTGCTTTTAGATAATTTGGTGCTGAAACCTGAGAAGATTCTCCAATATATCCAAGACCTGTCTTTATAAGAGGAGAACATTGTACCTTGATAATCTCATCTAATGTTTCAGATCCTTTAGCAAATCTAAGATTCATAGTTTTTACTTTCTCAAGTTCTTTTCTTAGACTTACTACCTCACACTCTAATTTCTCATTGTGTTTCTCCTTTTCTTCAAGCTGATTTTTCAGAGTTTCTATGATTATTTTACTTTCTTCTAAGCAAGTCTTGAGTTTAATATTTTCATCAAGAAAATCACTGTCATCTAGAGCATCCACAAAAGTATCTTTTTCTTCTCTAGATTCTTTTTCAAATGCCATGAGAAGTCTAAGATCTTGTTCACATTCTTCCTCACTATCAGATAAGCCATCACTATCGTCATGAGTGTAGTAACTCTTTTTAGTGCTAAAATGATTCTTATTCCTTTTTGCTACTTCCTTCCCTTTTTTATGTGTTTCTTTATGAGGACACTTAGCAGCATAATGACCAAATCTTCCACAATCAAAACATTTGAAACGAATCTTACCTCTGAACCATCCTGTGCCAAGTTGAGGTTTCTTTACAAAGTTTATCTCATCTTCTTCTGAGATATATCCTGATCCTTCTATTTTTTGTACTTCCTTCCCTTTTGTAGAAGTTCTAAAGACTGCTTCTTTGACTTCAGAAGGTCTTCCTCTTCTCATTTCATATGCAGTTAGTATGCCATGAAGTTGCACCACAGTAAGGTTTTGAAGATCCTGCTTTTCTTCAAGGGCAGAAACTTTTGACTCAAATTTTGTTGTTAGTGATCTTAAGACTTTCTCAACCAAGGTGGATTCGGTTATTGTTTCTCCCAGATTTCTCATACGATTTACAATCTCATTAAGTCATAAAAAGAAACTGGCAATGCTTTCTTCATTATCCATTTTTAGATACTCATATTGAATTATGAGAGTTTGGAGTTTAGCACTTTTTACCTTTTCATCACCTTCATAACTTAGAATGATTTTGTCCCATATTGTCTTGGCTGTATTCAGCTGCATGAATTTGACAAATTCAGATTCAGTTAGACTTCCCAATAGAGCATTGACCACCTTTGCATTCGTTTCATAGTTCTTTATTTCCATCAGATCTGTTGGTACTGCAGCTGGGTATTGATATCCTTGTTCAACAATTGCCCATACCTATGCTCCCCAAGACTGAAGATAGGATCTCATCCTTTTTTTCAAGAAGATTAAATTGTTTCCATTAAAAAGCGGAGGCCTGATAGATGCTATTCCATCTTGATTTCTCATCTTGATTGATCTTCCTTCTAGCGGCTAAGATTTTTCAGAAGGACTTGCTCTGAAACCAATTGTTGGGAAAAATACTGAAAGGGGGGTGAATCAGTATTTAGGGTTGAACAATTTTTATTTTCTTTATCTTAAAAACATATGTTACAGTACTGCATCAAACAGGTATGACCTGATATCTTATTATGTCTTTACTTAGAGCATTGCATCAGATAAGCATTAAGCATGAACAGAACAAACCATTAAACATAAACAACACATATGAACAACAGGATTTAAGGTGGAAACCCAATTCGGGAGAAAACCACCACTGCTGTAATCTCAGTCTTCAATATTTATTATAGAGAAAAATTCTTACAATATATGCTGGTGCAGACTTATACCAGCACGCAGACACCCACCTGCACAAGGCTACAACCTTCTCTCGTTTACCAGCTACCACTGGAAGGGAGCTAAAACCCCCTTTCTGAAGGCTTCGACCCTCAGCACTACTGTAGACCACGTTTCATCAATTTTCACGCTGGATCCACCAGGTTCCATACGACATACATTTCCGGTCACCAGATTTATTTATTTTCGATATACTCACACGAGTTCTTCATGATTTCGTCTGTCATTCAAACCAGAGATTTATCATCGTCAGATCATTCTATCCATGGGTGCATCATAGTTTCAGATTTATCAGTTAAGACCAGAGCTCGCCCATACAGATATTCCTTCGAGAAATTGTTCGTTCACAACCCTTACACTGCACACACTTCGTTCTTTATTTTTCTTCTCCTTATATAGTTTTCCCTTTATTAAAACCATGGGTTAAAACCACGAACCGCTGACAGTATTTCTTTTAGTTTATCCCACGGGGCTTTTGATCTTTTATTTTAATTTTATTTATCAATTTAAAGAAATTGATAAATAAATAATTTTGAACAAAACTTTAGTATTAAAGTTAACCCTTCGCATTTTAATCCTTCCAAATAATATGGTAAACCTTTGACCCCGGGCCACAAATATAGTCAATATCCAATCAAATATGCACATGGTACCATAGGTATACTTCATGCAAGTCTAGCGTTCGATCATCGTTAGATTAGCAAGCTTCCAAATCAACGACGTATATGCATATCGCTCGTCCTCCAATATCGATCGTTAATGTGCGATGGCCCACCGTACCTGTGTTAATCTCCGCGCACCTTCAACAAATGACAACCGTCCGATGACCGCTTCCTAGATCAACAACGCTCAATGATATTGATGGGCATCCTGGGTCGAACTATAACGCGCGATGGCGCACGGTGAAAAGTGGTTTTGTGAAGTCGTACAGGTACGCGTGTCAAGCATTCTATGGAAGCACTCCTCACCAGGAAATACCACTTGCCCGACGAGAGCGGTGCGATAAAAACCGGAAACCGTCATTACTGTTCCTTTTGCAAGGTTCCGCCTTCTTCGCTCAAGGTTCCACTCCCCTGCTCGATTATTTGTAAATTGACTTATTTACAGTGACATCGCTTGCGCTCTTCATCAACAGATTAACCCATCATTTTTTTTATTGAGGCTTGACACCAGTTTGATGCAATATCCATAATATATAACACAAGAAATTCACACCAGATTCCCTTTTCAACTTTAAATTCGTTCTTAATTCGTCGTTCTGCCTCTTCATGCTCCATTCTGGTTCCAGATCATACATTAACCCTAAGAATTCGAACAGGAAATTTTCAACATATCTCCTCTTTTGCTTGTGCTTGTCTCTTCTCCTTGACCGATACTTCCTCTGTTCTTTTGATCAGATGCTCCTTTGTAGCCAATGCCTTTGCCATCAATGAAAATATTCCAACAAATTTGAAGTCTGTTTGTTTTCTACAGCAAAGACTCTATAGCCCGAGGAGAAGGCACATGGAACTGCATGTTCTCTACATCCCACAGGGAGAAGTAGTCCCCAACTGGAGCCGATATTGTAACATTATTATTTTTTTGATAAGTTAGCATGGTATTTTAAAAAATAAAAAATAAAAAATTCTAATTTAGAACATGGATGACAAAGAAATTGAAAAAATGTTAGGAAAAATATATTTATTACATCCATGTTAGAAAAATGATAGCATAGTTTTCTCTAAATAAATAAGGCAACAAAAAAAAAATGTTAGGGAAGCATAAAATAAAATTTTAATTATTTAGCAATCAAAATGATAATGGCCGCCTATTTAAATGCACCAAAATTTCAAAATGTAAATTTTAATTCATGTTTGTTTGAACTTTTGAAAAATGGTTTTTTATATTCATTAATTAAATTAATCTATATGCGCGCATATTGATTTTTTTGTAAAGTCGGTAAACGACAAGCAGTCAAATCAAAAGAGTTAAAGTTTTTGAATATTCTGACGGTAGATCTTGAGCTTCCCTCAGATCTATGATGGATAATGACTTCACACTCCATCCGCCTATTTCTTGTTAGTGCGAGTGGGTAGGGATTGAGAAATATGGTTTCAATGGCTGCCTATTTTAGGGACATGGAAACATCACGTAACTTCGCACCCCCTTTGCCAGAAACCAGAAACTGGAGGGTACCCCGCCCCCCCCCCTGAAATCCACCCCCAGATTGCCATTTCCACTATCATTCACCCACACCATAACCGTCCACCCGTCCATCATTCATATCATTCCACGTCACCTATATTTTATCTCTAATCCTCCATAATACCCATTAATCTTCCTGTTGGCCAATAAATTCACCCCATTCACCCGTTAATCATACCATTATGTAGTAAATTTGCTTGAATGTTAGCCATGATTGTTGAAAATGAATTTGAGTCTATAAAATTTCCCACACTCTCCTGCTCAATAATTTAATTCCATCTTCAATTCACCTTCATCCTCCATCACTTTTTCACAGTGAATTATCTTCTGCAATTGCTATTTATATTCCCGAAACCCTATCATTTTTTCTGTAACCGAAATTTGTAAATCCCTATACCACTTTATTATAGTAAAACGTGGCACCTAAGGAAAAAACAAAGAATAAAACCACTCTGAAAGGTAAATGTAAGAAAATTATGACAGAAGAAATCTCCAATGTTGAGAGTATTGCATGGGTCACACTATAGGTCACCCATCTAGCTGCCGAGGTCGTTCATGAAGCCACTAAATTTGTTGCAGAAGACGTTCCTTCAGCTCCAAAAATCAACCTCGATGTCACACCCCTAGTCGATACCTATTTTAAAATTACTAATTGTCATAGTGAATTTGAATTCTATGAGCTACATCTATGGATAAAATAGAAACACCTTGATAAACAAGACCCTATTAAATTTTCAGAGTCCATGTTACCTCTATTTGCATTCCCTCAAACTCACCCATTCCCAGATTTAATTACCTAGTGTCAGAAGTAGTATGACCCTATAACCAGGTAAGTGGTAGCTCAGAACGGAAACGTTCTGATAACCATATCTCTTGAAACCATTAATCAAATGCTTTTCATCCCTCCTTCTAAATCCTTATCCTATTTTTCCGTTGCTACCCTCATGGATCTTTGTCACACATTATCCTTTCCACGGAGAGCTAAGATATTTGAAATATTTCTATGCGAGGATGTAGATTTACCCAAGAGAATTCCCCCATATGCATCCTCCATCTTCCCCATTGCTTCCAAACACTGTATTTCTCTCCTTTCCTATATGTTATGTTATCCCAATGATGAAACTATTTACAAACTCATCTTATGTTTCTTATCCATCTTCAACCTTGAAAAACTGCCATTGTTTATGTATAATTACAGTAATTTATTGGCTGATGTTATACATGAACAAATCATGAATTTAACCACTGAAGGAGCCTTTACTTATTATTCTATGATCATTCATATGATTTTTTTTCAGCAGACAGATATCCTACCCATTCACTTCAACAAGCAAGACGTGCAGGGAGTGATTCAATCAATGATTCACTCGACAGAATTCTTTAGAGCATCTTCAAAAACTACTTCTTTCTTAGAATTCATATAGTTATTCATTCATCCAGTTAGGAAATTCCGTAATATTTCATTAGAGCCTAGAATTGGAGAAGACATCAAGATAATTGTACACCTCGGTGAACAAGCAAAGATTGGTGATTGGTATCTGCACAAGAATTACACAGAGATCATAGTGTATGGTTGTGAGCTTCCACCATACAAACTTCCAAAATATGTACATATGATAATTTTATCATTAGAATATCTAGGACATATGTAAAATATTGATGAGTTTCATTTTAAATCAGGAAAGAGGAAATCCCAGTTTAAAATCAAAGCAAACATTGGATCATTTATTTGTACTACCAGAGTAGCTGGTGTTGATGTAGATGAACTATTAAAAAAGATGGGTTTTCAGTATTTTTTTACTTCGTAATATGACCCTCATGGAATTATTTCTTCTCTGAGAGTTGAATCCAAGAAAACTTATTACACTCACACCTCTAGAGTAGAAATAGAAAAGTATATGAATCAGGATGAATGGGTAGAAGGTAGTTTACAAGAAGCAACAGAACAAGTCATTTGTACTTGAAATGTAAAAAAACTAGTGCCTAATAGTAAACAAAAAAATAAGGTCAGAGAAGAGACACCACATTCCAAGTAGCTTATGAAGGAATTCATCTTATAGCATAAGAAACCAAGGCTTGATTCTTCCTTGCTTTCAGAAGATAAACAACTAGAGATCATATATTTGGGAGAAAATGAAGTCTCCACATCTAGAAATATTCCTAAGACTTCTTCATTAGCATTACCTATAAGAGAGCCCTTATATATCATCCAACATATAAATTCCTTCTCTTCAAAAGAGAAAAATATCTTCTCCAAATTCCTAGAAATCAAACAAAAGAATGAAGCATTGAAGTCAGATGTTTACAGCCAATTTTCGAAATAGACATATAAATCACAACACATGCTTCTCACTGCTTTTGACAGTGGGAAGGGAAGGATGCAGATGGCTTTCCTACAAGCAATAGTGTCATTTCCGAAAAATCATGCAGACTATAAGAAGACTATCCTCTTATTTGATGCAAGACACATACATCCAATTGACCAGATGGTTATGCATAGGCAGTCAGAAGAAATGATATTTTCAACCATGACTACGACATATATGTATCTTTCAAAATCAAAAGTAGCATTGCCAAATATGCAATCCCAGATGACGATTGAGAAACTCTATTTTTTGGCTAAAGACAACAAGATAAAGACGTTGGAAAAACTAGTAGTAAAAGCAGGATATGATCCTGCTAACTACAAAGCAGCTGAAGAAATCATCAAGAACAAAAATGCAGACATTGCTGCCCTACGAAAACAACTTAAGTTTCCTTCGACTAAAGACCCACCAACCAAAGAGATGGGATAAAATGAATTTGACAAAAAGGAAATGCTTAAGCTAATCATTAACCAAAATATGCAGATAAAAAAAATGGAAGAACAAATTGAAGAACTGCTCAAAAAGGAATGAGCACTCCAGGTGATTGTTGATCCTAATCTAACAACTCAAGCATATTCTGCAAGCGCAAAAACCCCATCACCCTTGAACATGATTGATCCAACGCAACTTTCTCAATAATTAGTCACTCAAAAGCAAGCACGTGAAATTTTAAATCAGAAGTTTCAACTACTTCAGTCTAAAAAGATTAAACATGAAACTTTGTATCTAGAAGAAATGTAGAAGACACATCAGTTGGTACTTAAAATTAAAGAACGTGAAAGTGAAAATCTAATGGAATCAAATTTAGGAGAAGTGAAATAGAGTATCTAAGAAAACATCAGTTTCTCCATTACTGAAATTTGGCCATCCATTTAGATCATCTTCAAGCAGCAGGAACTCATCAACATAGGCACAATATCAATTCAGGAAGGAAAGGATCAACTCCAATAGAAACCAAGTGAATATTTAGATATGATTAAAGTTCTTAATTCAAAGAACAAGGAGGAGTTGGAAGAAATCGATATATTAGATATGACTGCAACTATTCTGGAGATAAAGAAAGTTTTACAGAAGAGGAACTTGATCAACCAGTTGCAGACCAAGTGTGAAGCCTTAAATGTTATTTTCAAAAGGTGCCATACTAAATTTAATATCTTAAATAAAAAAGGTTTGCCAAGTCTAGTTGGATGAGATGATAATTTGGTCAAGTTAGAAGATTATTGCAAAAATCTGTATACAATTGCAATAGATCAAACAAAGTTTGCAGGTATCAAAGGTCACATCATAGGTAGATCTTTTCTTGAAGCTCTACAATTTGACTTGATTATTCGGCATCAAATCAAACAGTTGTTCATCCAAAAACCAAATTTTGACAGGTTCACTGAAGTGGATGAAGTTTTTAGGAAAATGATGAATTGTGAAATTCCAAGTGAAGAGCATTGGGATAAGTTTTGTGAAACTATCCAGTGAAAATTAATTTTACAGCATGCCAACACACCCAATTTTGTAGAGCCAGGTTAACAACAGCTTCTAGCAAAAAATGACAAGTCAGCAACAAATTTCATCAAAAGAGGTGAAATAATCAACAACCTCCATAATAAAAGAGACACGCCATCCATCTATCTCCTTCTTTTATTCTTATTATTCTATTATTGTAAGATTAGTTAAGATATTTCAAAAGTTTTTGTAAGTTCGTATAAATAACTCTCAACATGAGTTATGAAGGGTTTCACCCTTGGATAACGAGATTTTGTAAAACATAAATTGTACTAAGTTTCATTGATCATCAATAATACAAAGCAAGATTCTGAACTCATCTCGTATAGCTATGTCTTCCCTATGATTTTTCCAATTTTCTATCATTATGTTTCTTCATATGTTTAATTATCATCAAAAAAATTAGGTGAGGTTGACTATGTTTTAGCAACCTTATAATTCCTCCTGAAGTTATAATTATTATAAAGAATGATTTTCTTGAAAATATGTTAATGTAAATCCCTTTTATCCATAAATTTTCCATATTTTGGTGATGTTAAATATATTTTGTTGAACTTCTAAACACTATTTAAAAATTTTCCAACTTATGGTTTATTGAATAGTTCAATTTTAATGTTTAATAATCATATCTTCTTATTCTACTTAATCGAAATCATGAAAGCCTAATTACTATATGAGAGGAACAAGAAACCCTAACTTTAAATCATTGATACTATCAGTAAGATTTAAAAATCTTAACTGTTTGATTAAAATCTATCTTATGAATTGGTCCTCCAAAATATTTTAAAACACAAAGAAACATTTTAGATTCTTTGGCATGATTATTGACCAAAAACATCTCAAAGGACAACAAGACGCACAGTAGGAATGAGGACAGTAAGTGGTATTGCTAGCGGGAAGTAGGTGTGGGGTTTGACCCTAACCCCCACCATAATTTTTTTCTCCACTCCATACTTGTCAATTCCGCCAAAATCGTTAGCCGCTCCACCATAATAGCCTCCCGTTAGTCCGATGTACAACCTCCTCTAGATTTAGAGAGATCCATCATGGTTGTAGGTTTAAAACTTAGGTTATAATATATGTTGGTTGACTCCACCACAATGTAAGGCTTGAGCCTTAGGTTTATATATATATATATATATATATATATATATATATATATATATATGTATGTATGTGTGCCATGTCCCAAAATGTTCCAACCTTAGAATATATGCCATACCACATTCCATGCCATGTGGGGGGTACATGGCATGCCACATGTCCCTTCCCCATTGGCCCATAACTTCACAAAAAATAATAACATTGCACCAATAATAATAAAAATTCACCCTTAGACTTACAATACAGAAATTCCCCTTCAAAGTCAACATTGGCAAATCCGATTGTGCCACTTGGCACAGTATCATTGGTTGTTTCTGGAGAATATTCCTTGTGAAGTTGATTGGAATGCCACATCATCTATGTACCTATTCTTCTCATATTTTGCCTATTTGGGAAAATGAACAGTAGGCCATAATTCCCTCATGCAAACTTGGAATTTGATGAAACAATTTTCATTGGAATCCTGGAGACAAGCTTTGTCCAAGCGTTCAGATTTGAAACATTTCTGAGGACTTTCAATTTCGAGCTAAATACTGAGCCTTAGATCATTCATCCCTAGTAGAAGCCTTTTGGACTCCAAAAGATACTATCAATTGTTCAGCAAGTGAGGGTACAACTCCCTCACTCTTCCAATATCCAACCACTTGGCCTTTGAATTATTTTGACCCTTGAGTCCCACTATAAGGTATTCAACATTCCCTCTTCTTGAAGTTATGATTCTTTTGTCAAGTATGATATCTTGCTGAATTTCATCAAGATATTCTAGCGAGAAATCATCTATTGATGGCATCTGAACATGTTCTCCTTGATCATCAATCAAAGGAGGCTCAAACAATCTCAAATTCTCAACATCGAAGACAGAATAAATTTGCATATAAGGAAGAAAATCTAGCTTGAATGCATTTGTACCAATCTTTTCCAAAATTTTAAATGGACCATAACGGATTGTTTTGGGCTTTTTACCTTCCACTTTAAATATTTCTTTGCTTATGTACAACCAAACTTCATCACCAACTTGGTATTTGTGATCAACCCAATGTTTGTCATGCCTTGCCTTGTAGCTGATTTGGCTCTTTTCAAGTTGTTCTTGCATGGTGCGATGTATCAACTGAATTTTCTCAATGAACTTCCTTGCCTTATCTATGTCACTATGACCACCTATAGAGACATCTTTATCAAAGATGAAGTCCAATGGAGATCTTGGAAAATAACCATAACATGCCTCAAATGGCGATGTGTTTGTGGAAGAATGTTTTTCCTTGTTGTATGCATGTTGAATGTAATGAAACTATTCATCCCACAACCTGGGATGCTTGTTGCGCTAACCTCTAAGAAGATGAATAAATTTCTTATTCACCACCTCAGTTTGACCATCTATTTGTGGATGAAATTTTTTACTCTTCTTCAACTATGTGTCCATCATGTACGATAATTTTGACCAAAAATTCCGAACAAATCGAGAATCTCGATCACTTACAATAAAAGTAGGAAGACCAAAATGAACCCAAAAATTTTGAAATAAAATATTAGCAGTTTTTTTCAGTTGTAATGGTTTTCTTACATGCATAAAAATACACATTTGGATGAACCTATCTACAACAACATACAAATAATCATGACCTTTCCTTGACATAGGAATACCACCTACAAAATCCATTGAGATACTCTCCCAATGATGTGAAAGAACCGGAAGTGGAGTGTACAATCCAAGATTCTTATTGTTAAGCTTACTTGTTGCACATAAATAACATCCTCTAATAAAATGGAATACATTATCAATCATGGGTGGCCAATAACAATACCTTTGGATATTTGCTACTGTCTTGCCTACACTGAAATGTCCTGCAATAAATGATGTGTGCGCCTCCCTTATGATATTGTTTCTTTCTCCCTGTGGAATACATAACTTGCCCAAGTGATGCAACAAAATATTATTCACATGATAATCTAACTCTTCATTTCGGTTTCCTTGACTCAAGCTCTCATACACATCTTGAAAATCATTATCGTTTGCATATTTCGCAATGTAACTTTCATGCATAATGGAATTGTGCTTGAGTATAATAGTTGAATTTACAATAGGCCTAGAGAGCATATCAACTACCTTATTTTAGATTCCATTTTTGTACCTGATAACCAAATGAATTTTTTGTAGAAAACCCATCCATCTGAAATGTCTAGATTGCTACAACTTTGACTGTGATTGTAAGTACTACAATGCATGATGGTTGGTATGGATAATGGTCTCTTTCCCCATCAAGTAATGTTTCCATTTCTTTACACTTTGTACCAATGCATATAACTCTTTATCAAAGGAGGGATATTTATTCATAGCTCCATTAAAAATTTTAGTATGAAATGAAATAGGCTTACCATGCTGCATGAGAATTGCTCACATAGCATAATCACTTGCATATGTTTGGATCTCAAATGGCTGTCTAAGATCCAGAAGTGCTAAGACTGGTGTTGAACTTATCTTTTGTTTCAAGTTATAAAATTTCTTTTTTTGTACATATTCCCAATGGAAGACTTTATTCATACTTTTCAATGCATGTAATGGAGATGCAATGGAAGAAAAATTAGCAATAAATTTCCTCCAATACTGTGTTGCCCCTAAAAATATTCTTACCTCTGTAACTATATTATGTAGAAATTATATAACTAATGCATTATACATCCAAGATTCTCCTGATCACACACTATTTGACTTCATGCATAATACAAAATCTCTTCTACCATTGATCATTACTTGCAGAAATTAAATCAATTGCATGCACACATTGAAACCATAAAAATTCACACATATGAACATAGTGATTTATGGGAAAGCTTAAAGCTGAAAACCCCCAACTATCTGTATATAATATGTCATAGAGATCATGTAACAATCATCATACAAAGCTTCTCACAAGCTCTTAGTACAATCTCCAATTGCTACACACTAATTAGGTCCGATATAGCAAATCCCATGCACCGATCTCTGCCACCTACTAGCCTACCTCTACTGCACAATCTCTGCTGAATATGGGCTCTGAAAGAACTCAAATTGGTCCAGCCTTTCTCACACAATCCTCATTGGCATCTCCAACCACTGTGTGTTTCAAATCATGCAACACTATAGTCACAATTGATAGTCAACCTGCTCTTTCACCTACCTCTCCATTGGTCTCCACTGAAACTGTCCATGCACTGTAGTTAATTGATGTATTCTTCAGTTGATTAATGATTTAATAGTTAGTGAATTAATTAATAATTAATTCACACCACTCTCACTAGTGTATCAATCAGTTATACTAGATACAACTAGCTCAACTATGTTTAACTAAGTTAAACTGAACACAACTCCACCAAATACCTCAATAACTCCACCAAACTCTGTCACATGAGTTCTAACTGAAGTCTCCATGAAATAGCTCCACTTATCCCTCAGGAGTAGCGTAATTCCTTCTATCAGCTTCTGTGCCACATCTGTGCACTTAATTGAAGTGCTCCAAGAGAATAAGATAATGTTTATAGTCCAAATATTATTAAGAGCTAATAATATTTGACATATCTATTTTTAGACCGGAAATCTAAAAATAGATTCCGCCCAGTATGTCAAAAAATAGAAGTCCATCTATTTTTTCAACTTTACCGACCATCCATAGATAGAATCCTCCAACTCATAGAATATGATCGACATAGTCTAAAAATAGACTTGCGCCAAAAATATCCTGCGGTTCAACTTAGTGAAGGTGATTCTTTTCACTAAGCTCATCATCTTGTTGCAATCTAAACACTCCCTCTCAACAGGATAGGGATTATCTACCACCTCGATCCTACCTCTGTGGTATTCAAATTTGCTCCTGGTGAGCACCTTCGTCAAGATATCAGCATCTTGATCCTCCGTAGGAATGTAAGAAAGTAACATGATCTTCCGCTGCACACAATATATGATATGATATATCATGAAATACTAGATTAACTGAGAGTTTGATGCAACTCTGATTATCACAATATATCACAGTAGGACTTAAGTGTGAACCAAACAACCCAACCAGGATCTTCCTCATCCATATAGCCTCGCATGTAGCCAAACTTTCTGCATTGTACTCAGCCTCTGCTGAACTAAGTGCCACGGATCTCTGCTTCCTATTGTACCAAGAAACTATTGTTGACCCGATACTGAATATCCCTCCAGATGTGCTCTTTCTGTCCATTGGGCTCCTTGCCCAATCTACATCCATGAAGCCACATAGCTTCACCTCATCCGACTATTTGTACCATAATCCATATCCCAATGTGCCTCTGAGATATCTGAATACATGCTTTCCTACCTTCCAAAAGAGCTTGGTAGGCTTAACCATAGAGCCTTGTGAAAGCTAGTTAATAGCATAGCATATGTTAGGTCGTGTATTGACCAGATACATAAGCGACCCCACCAACTGTCGATAAACAGTGGCATCCACTACCTCCGCTGAAGTAGCATCCTCCTTCCTCCAACCACCAGGAAGAGGAGTATCAACAGGCTTGCAGCCATGCATGTTGAACTTCTCCAATATCTCCCGGGCATACTTACCCTGAGAAACAAACAGTCCATCACTGCGCTGCCAAATTTCCAATCCCAGGAAATAATGAAGGAGGCCTAAGTCCTTCATCTCAAACTCTCTAGCAAGATCCTCCTTGCATGAAAGTATCAACAGCTCATCACCCGTAAAAATCAAATCATCTACATAAAGTACAATGATCAGCAACTTACCCTCCACCACAATCTGGTATAGGTTCGGATCCGCCTCACTCTTGGTGAATCCAAGACCGGTGAAATAACTATCTATCCGTGTGTACCAAGCACGAGGTGCTTGTTTCAACCCATACAACGCTCTTTTGAGCCTGCACACATGCGACTCGCTGCTGAAGATCTCGAAACCTTCGGGTTGCTCTATGTACACCTCCTCCTCAATGACTCCATTGAGGAATGCAGTCTTCACATCCATCTGATGAATGTGCCATCCCATCTGCACTGAGAGAGCTAGGATGCTCCATATGGAAGAATACCTTGCGACAGGTGCAAAGGTTTCCTCATAGTCGATCCCCTCAATCTGTGAGAAGCCCCGGGCAACAAATATTGCCTTGTACTTCTCGATGCTCCTGTCAGCTACTTGATTCACCTTGTAGATCCATCTCAAACCTACCACTGATTTCCCTTCCGGCCTTGGGACAATCTCCCATGCACTGTTTCTGACAATCGAATCATACTCTTCCACCATGGCATCTACCCGTGCACGGTCCTCCACAACTTCCTCAAAAGAGGATGGTTCTGTCATGATACACTTTCTCATTAGAGCCATGTATCTAGTATATCGGTCAGGTGATCGTCTCTGTCTGCGCTGTGGTGTAGGTGCTCCTACAATCTTCTCCGCATCAAGATTCAGTCACTCAGCTTCTGTAGTGCGCTTCTGCCCTTTGATGGTTGGCGTTACATGAGTGATTTCTTCCACTCCATGAACCTCCTCTTGTAGCTGATCCACATCCTCAGGCTCATCCTTAGGAACTAATAGCTCCTCATCTACATGGAAGTGTGGCTTCCTCTCAAGTGAACACTTCATGGCTTTCTCCTCATGAAATTTGATATCATGTCACACAACAGTCTTCCGACTGTCTGGAAAATACACAATAGTTGTGGGGTGTATCAGTGTACCCCACAAATATCCCAACCTCTACGGTCGGCTCCAGCTTCTTCCTGGCATCCTTCGTCACATGAATTTAAACAAGTGAGCCAAATATCCTCAAATGAGAAATATCAGGCCTCTTACTAAAAAATGCCTCCTCGGGCCAAGTACTCTATGAGGACAATGGTTTTGCACATAAACCATAGTATTGCATGCCTCAGCCCACAAGTGTATGGGAAGGCCCTGATCATGCAACATCGCCCGTGCAACACCCACAATCGTTCTATTCTTTCACTCCGCGACCCCATTCTGCTGTGGGTTATGAGGCGCTATGAGCTCTCTTCGAATTCCTTCTACGCTGCAAAAGTTTTTGAATTCACCATAGATGAATTCACCACCATTGTCACTCTTAAGAGCCTTCACCTAATTCCCCGAATATTTCTCAACCAGTGCCTTGAAAATAGAACTTTGAGAACGTCTTGCTCTTCTTCTGCATGAAGAGGATCCAGCACTTCTGAGAAAAGTCATCAACAAAGATCACATAATACTTGTGCTTTGCTATCGAAGCTACTGAGAAAGGTCCACACACAACTGTGTGAATTCTCTCAAGGATCGTCGTGGAATGATTATCCTTCTCATGAAAGGTGGCTTTCAAAAATTTTCCCAAAGAACATCCCTTGCACTGATCTGACTGCGCAAGTGTACCTTTGGGAAGCCCGGTAGAAATCTACTGCAAAATTTTCAAAGCACCATGGTGAAGATGGCCCAATCTCCTGTGCCATAGCTTTCCCTCATACCGGCTCACCACTCCTTCTGCCTTGCCTACCATTGTTGCACAACCATCTACCTGCAACTGATAAAGGTTCTTAACTTGAACCCTATCCTATGGGTTTCACTAGTTGCTTTACTGCGTAGGAAATCCTTTCCCTCGCTAAAGACAACATCATATCCCTTGTCTTCCAACATCACCACAGAGATCAGATTCTTCTTCAATCCTGGAACATGCATGAAATCCTTCAAGATGAAAGGTTTGCTAGACTCCTTCTCAAAGGAAATGGTCCCAATACCAGTTGCATTGTATCTACCATCATCGCCCATCTCGTTGTGCACTCCAAGATCCTTCTCATCCAGATCAGTAAAAAAATATTTGTCTTCGGTCATATAGAAAGATGCACCACTGTCAAGAAACCACACTGAACCCATCATACTTGAGACCAAGCATGAAATTAGCAAAAAATCCAGCTCAAAATGTGAGGCTAAGGCCTCTCCAGCTGCAGATCCAGCAACCTACTTATTTTTCTTCTTCTGTGGACAATTAGTGGCGTAATGCCCATGTTGGTGATAGTGAAAGCACTTCACCTTGGACATGTCATACTTCTTGCCTTTCACATTGGATTGAGAAGCATTATTCTTACTCTTCCCCTTCGTTGTTTTGGCAGCCAAAGTGAAATTTTCTTCATCTTCATTCTTCGATGAAGATCCATCCCTGGTACTCCGCCTTATCTCCTCCTGCATAAGATCTGACCAAAGTCGCTCCCATCCTGGTAGTTTCTCCCGACCATTGACAAAGTCCTCATAGGAATGCCAACACTTTTGAAGCCCAAGGAGAGCCAAGCTCACCAAGTCCTCATCATCTAAAGTAACCCCCACACTTCCCAACTCATCCCTACACTAGATGAACTTCATGAGGTACTTGGGTATACTTTCGCCCTTCTCCATTTTTATTTTCCCGAGTTTATCCTTAAGCGCCAAATTCCTCTGGTTGCTCTTGCTTTGGAAAAAAATTGTCAAATTTTTCCACATCAAGAATGGAGAAGCTTTACCATGAACACTAGACACTATGTGATCCTTCACACCTTCCAAAAAATCCTTTGACATTTTGCTGTCTTGTTTTTCCATGCGTCAAGTGCGGCAGCATCGCTAGAAGCAGGTTTTAGAATTTCTGCATCTATGAACTCCTTCAACCCATTATCCTCCAACACCACCTCCATCCTATCCTTCCATGCAATATAATTCAAGATATCCTCAAGGGCATACTCCAATCACAATACATTGAAAGACATCTCAACTTTGACACCAAGAAAACACTGCTGCAAATTCAAATTCCACTAGCACAAAAATCAACCGCTTCAATGATTTGCAGTTGCTCCAATGATCAATATAGCTCTAATACCATGTAGAAATTATATAACTAATGCATTATACATCCAATATTCTCCTGATCACACACTATTTTACTTCATGAATAATACAGAATCTCTTCTACCATTGATCATTACTTACAGAAATTAAATCAATTGCATGCACACATTGAAACCATAAAAATTCACACATATGAACACAGTGATTTATGGGAAAGCTTAAAGCTGAAAACCCCCAACTATATGTATATAATATGTCATAGATATCATATAACAATCATCATACAAAGCTTCTCACAAGCTCTCAGTACAATCTCCAATTGTTACACACTAATCAGGTCAGGTCTAGCAAATCCCATGCACCGATCTCTGCCACCTGCTAGCTTGCCTCTACTGCACAATCTCTACTGAATATGGGCTCTAAATGAACTTGAATTGGTCCAGACTTGCTCACACAATACTCATTGGCATCTCCAACCACTGTGTGTTGCAAATCATGCAACACTATAGTCACAACTGATAGTCAACCTACTCTTTCACCTACCTCTCCACTGGTCTCCATTGAAACTGTCCATGCATTGTAGTTAACTGATGTATTCTTCAGTTGATTAATGAGTTAATAATTAGTGAATTAATTAATAATTAATTCACACCACTCTCACTAGTGTATCAATCAGTTAGACTAGATACAACTAGCTCAACTATGTTTAACTAATTTAAATTGAACACAACTCCACCAACTACCTCAATAACTCCACCAAAATCTGTCACATGAGTTCTAACTGAAGTATCCATGAAATAGCTCCACTTAAGCCTCAGGAATAGTGTAATTCCTTCTGTCAGCTCCTGTGCCTGATCCAGATCTTGGGGGGAGGCCCCACAGATCTAAAAAAATTGAAATGGATCTGATAAGATCTGCAAAATTAGAATGCCAGAAAAAAGAGAGAATACAAAGAAAATAAAACAACAAAGAAACTTGTTTTATTAAAACAGAGAATAACTGTAGAAGCTACATTGTGGTGGAAAATCTGTCCTTTTACAAAGTGAGACTTGTTATTTATAGCCTTTTTTGAGATACAATACCATAGGTGGATACCATGGGCCAATACCATGGGTAGATACCACTTACAATACCATGGGTAAATCCCATGTGTGGATGAATACCATGGGTGGATACATACCATGGGTCACTTATAATACCATGGGTGAATAAATATCATGGGTGGATAAATACCATGGGTCGATGCTATTTACAATACCATGGGTAAATTCCATGGGTAGATGGATAACATGGGTAGATGAATACCATGAGTTGATGCCATTTTCCATTCGGATCACCTCATCTAGGCCACTAGTGACTGCTTGGCCCGACACTCACTTGTGTTGTGAGTGGAGCTCTTATGGAACTCACACCACTTTCCCGTGTCCTTTGGCTTTGCGGTGTTGTTCTTTTCCTGTGGCTTTGACGGATTGTCTTTAGCCGCCATGCCTTGGCTCTGTCCTTTGTTCTGCAGTTTGGAAGCACCTTTCCCTTGCTTTTGATTCGCAGATCCAAAGTCTCGCTTCTTCTGTTTGAATTTCTGCTCAATCTTGGCAGCATACCGGTATGCCGTACCAAGCGAGGAGATGTCGAGGAACTCCATTTCCTCCTGAATGTATCTGTGCAGACAGCTGCGATACTTAAGCACCAAATGTTTCTCTGAATCTTTGATACCCAACTTTGTGCGCAGGGTATGGAACAGATTCGTCAGCTCGTGCACATCTTGATCCCTTTGTTGTCGCAACGTGGTCCATTGTATGTACTTGTCCTCATAGCTCCCCATGGGATAGTACTGTTCCTTGACGGCGTCTCGGAAAGAATTCCAAGTTGGTACAGCCGAGAACAGAGAGGGTTCTGTCTGGTCCTTGTTCTCATAGTAGGTTTCCCACCAGTCCTTAACATGGGGGGTAGCTTTGAGGAGTGCAAAAATAATCTTCTCCCGGTCTGAAAAGTCATGAACAGAGAAATATCCTTCTAATAGATTCAACCATCTATCTACGACATCTGCATCTATTTGAACCTCAAATATGGGAATGTCAAAATTTACTTGTAGCTTAAAAGGAGTCGCCACTCCAGAGTGGCTATTGGATGCAAATGCGCCGCCGATGGGCAGCCGTTGAAGGATCTGAGCAAAGTTATCCATCATCACATTCCTTTGTTTTTCGAGGGCCTCCTCGAGCAATATTTTGATAGGATCTCCTGCTCCCTCATCTTTCTTTTCATCCCCCATGGGCGTCCGTCAAGGTTTGCGAGGCTGATCTTGCAAGGGTTCCACCAGATCAAGCCCTAGCTCCTTATACCCCGACCTCATTGGGGACATGCAAAGAAGGATCGAGAAAAAGCAGACCCCTCTGATACCACTGATCCAGATTTATGTAGGAACGCAACAGAATAAACATATAACCATAAATACAGAGATGCAACGGAATTAACACTTCATTTCATTAATATCAAAGAATTGAAATTTGCTTACAGACAGAATGGAAATAAAACTAGCTAGGGCACTGGTAGCTATCTCTGAGAAGAGATGTGGTGGCTACAGGCCTCTGAACTCAGTTACAATGAGGCTCGAGGGCCTATTTATTATTGAGAAACAATGGAGAGCCCTAAACATCCCAAAAACCTAACCCTAGGAGATGAAGCGCCAAAACTATGGGCCCCGTTTGGGTAAATTGGTGTTTCAACTTCCCAGGGACGTAACTTTGGCATACTATCTCTGTTTGATGCACATGATACATCATTATAAAGCTCTATCCGAGGACTACAACTGTTGGGGCGAATTGGATGATCCAATTCGCTGGTAAAATGATACCCAAAAAACATCGTTTAGGGCCTCAAAACGGCTTCGGAAGTTCAGGACCCGAAAAACTGCTAAAAATAGTAAGTTATGCCGAAACTGAAAAACTGAAAGAGACAATGGTGGGGGCCCAAGTGGAATAGGCGGGTGGCCACCAATATCCACCTAGATCAAATATGAAGGAATGATGAGGGGTATCATCCCTAGAGTGATCTGAAGTGATATGGGACTCTAGAGGTTCTTCTAAATGTGGAAGAATAATAGGACTAGATTTGACATGACTAGAATCACGAGGAGGGTGGTGGAGAGCTGCTTCTTTTGGTCTTTCAAATATGGGTGCCCCCTTACCCAAACATTGGGTGTCAATGTAATGGCCACACGGTGCATGTGGTTCAAATGCATGAGTTCGATGTAAGGGGGGATAGATAAAGTCAAGAGTGGTGGCTACTTCCATAATGTCGTCATCGTAATAGAAGATGGGATGAATGATGGAAGAAAAACCACTTGACGAGGTGAAGCTACCTGACTCATCATCATGAGAAGAGGGGTTCAGATGCACATTGTCAGAAGTGGTGATAGAAGAGTAAGCAAATAAAGGATCTACCGATGTTGAGCCCAGGGTGATCGCTGAAGGGAGTTTAGGAAAAACATCAGGGGGAATCTCCAAGGGGGCTTCCACCAAGGGTCTCATGGATGATGATAGGTAGCAAATGGTGGATGAAGGCTTCATCATCTCAACATTAGGAGGGGGAATGTCAATGGGAGCATTCGTGTCCTGTGGTTTTGCTGAAGCAAAACGTGCAAATAAGGGAGTGGTGGACTCGTTGCGCTTGGCCTCAAATTGGCATAAGGCTTCTAAATAGAAACGATAATCTTCGAGGTGAGGAAAGAGGTGAGTGTAGTGGCCATGGAAATCACACAAAGCACAAGGGTGATTTGTGTGCAATGGTTTGAGTTTCGGGATTAAATCGGGTATAGTGACATATACCTCTGGGATATCAGATTCTGGAAACATCTCATTGACTATGGACTTAAGGTGAGGCAACTCCGGACAAGTATGGGTGGCGTGGCTGACAATGTCACACAAAGCACACTGGCTAGTACACTTTGGAGGCCGTGAAGGGGCAGGGTTGGTCGAGGAAACCTTGTCCTTTGATGCCCCCTTGTGAGCTTTGCCCTTTTTACCTGAAGCAGTCAAAACGGGAGGTGGTTCTTGTTTAGGAGACTGAGGCACTGTTGTAGCGAGAGAATTCATAGGGACTGGTTGAACCGAGGTCAAAGCAAGATATGGTTTGGGTTGACCAGGCGGGGTAGTGACTGGAGGATCGAAGTACCATATGGGAATCCCAAGCGTCAGGTTAGGAGGAGAGAGGGTGGCCATAATAGGTATCGTGTATACTCCTAGTGGGGGAGCTAGGAACAATATCTGACCAGGGGGTAATGACCAGGCGAGATAGTTCCAAGATGGTTAAGACTTGGAGGAACCATTCCAGGAGGATAAAGGGGCTCATGAGTACCAGCTGAAGGTAAAGGGCCAGGAGAAGAAGGTTTAGAAGGGTGATCAGAGGACATCATGAGAATCTGGTAATTAGGGGGACTAGATGGAAGAGGTTGAGTGGCCACCTAACCTTCAAGTGGTTGGGTAGCCACAAATCCCTGTTGTACATCCACCTTCTCCTGAGGGGGCGGTGGTTGCTGTTGCGGGGGTTGCAAAGGCAAGGGAGGCAGAGGTGCTAATGCTGGAGGAGCTGGAGCACCAAGCTGCCGATACGGATAATAAAGGGGTTGGGTAACAGTGTGATAAATAGGAGGTTGGGCTAAAAGAGGAGGCATGCCATATCCTAGATACGTGCTATCAGGAGGGGGAAAAGTGCGGGAGGGGCTGCACCCCGCCCCCCAAGGAAAACCATAACCCATGGGAGGTTGAGCGTGTGGATGAGAGAGAGCTCCAATGATACCATAGGCGACATGAGTTGCCCCCAATGCATTGGCACCACCAGGTCTAGGAAGATCAGGTAGAATGGTATAAACATAACTCATCTGAGCATAGATTAGGTCATATTTTAATTCCATTTGGAGAGCGGCTTCTTCGGTTTGAGGAAAATGCGATGCGGCATCTTTCCCGATAGGAGGTAAGAGAGACCTAAGGAACTAGTCCATGTAGACACGGTCTTCGAAGGTAGGGGACTGACATAGGCTCTTTCTTCTCCACCATTCCTAGACATGATCAGATAGGCAGGTCGCAGATGATTGACAGAAAGAAGTCAACAGTTTGATACCAGTGTCATAACGAAGGGGAAGCTGGAAGTAAGATAAAAAAGCCCATCAAAGAGTCGCAAAGGTGTTATGAGAGGAAGTGACCTGATCAACATACTACTTAGAAGCTTCACCTGTAAGCATTCGTTGGAACAACCGAAGACGGACAGAGTCATCAATAATGGAGTTAGATGAACACCACATGTGGAAATATCGAACATGATTTACAGGATCTTCTCTAGAAAGGCATTCAAACTTTGGGGTGTTGGAAAGGAGCTTTGTCGACATAGCAAGACAACTAGCGTCATGGTGTATAGGGTCATTTATCAACCGGTCAAAATCTGGGAGGCTGAGGCCTGCCATGAAGGGGAGCAAGGGCGCAGCAGAGGTAGTGTCCATAGCAGTCCCACTAATGGTATTCCCAACCTGGGGTTGCCACCAGGATAAGGTTCTACACCAGACATGGCGAAGGTGTTAGGGGGGAGAACCGAAGGCGGAACGAGAAGGATAACCCAAAGGACCAGAAGAAGAGTCGATGTGCAGACTCGGTGGAGGACTAACTCGAATCCTACGTGGAGAAGTAATTCTTCTTACAGGAAACTGAGGATGAAGGCCAAGAAGTCTCTACGATAAATGCCTTGGTGGTGCAATGGTGATGACAAAAACACTGCGCAAAGGAAAAAGAGACCGAAAAGGGAAGGGAGGTGCAGGATCAACTGATTACAATGTCAAAACAAGGGCAGAAAGGTGCAGGATCAATTGATTTCAATGTTTTAGAGTCTTTTCTTAGCAGTGTCAATCAAGCCCATTTTTGCTTAGGGTGTGTGTGTAAAAGTGTGTAAATTTTAATTTTTAAACCCAGAAAATTGTAGAGAAAAAGAAAAATTGTTGTTGTATAGCTGTAAATAAACCTGAAAATGACAATATATAGGCCTGCAAAAACATAAAATAAACAGCTAATAATGAAATAATCTAAACCCAAGGAGGTAGGTCTCTCAATAACTAGTCTATAGATGAGTAAAAAAACTAATCAAAACACATTAAAAAAAATATAATAGATCTAAGGTCAAGAGGGATAGGGATCTAAAAGACAAAATCCGCTGGAAAGTGATGCAGAAAAAAACAACAAATCAAAGGAAAAATTACTGTAAAAATGGTGGTGAAAGGACATCTCCTAAACGGAAACAGAGTGAACCCTAGCAGAAAACCCAAACGAAGCTAGATGAGGTGATTTGGATGGATAACAAGTCAATATGAAGTGGATCTGACGGTGAGGTTTCAGATCTGAAAAAATGGTTGAAGACTCTGAAATTTCAGACAACTTGCAATTGAAAACACTCTTCCACAAAAAGTGGAGGGTACTAAAGCCCTAGGGGGCTAGGTTCCCACTTAGTTGAGAAAAAAAGAACAATTACAGCTCCAAAACGGGCGGAGACAGAGGTCAGACAACCCTAGACAGAGGCTCAGACAAACCCAGAAAGCTTTCAGAAAAATCCTTGCAAAAAGTCCAGGTCACAGTTTTTGACCCGTTTTCAGTAGAGGTCGGACTTTTTGGGCTGTAAAGTGTGCCCTAGAGGTCCAGGTCATAGGTTTTGGGCTGAAAAGCGTGACCTACACTTCTGGCACTCTCGACAGAATATTTCAAAAAAAGTTTTCGTCTCAGCTGCGACTGATGTCGGTCACCTACGCAATAGGTCCGAAAACACACGGAAGTCAGAATTTTTATCATTTTAGGGTTTTATAGGTTATGTTAGCCACCTATAAATTCTATTATATCAAGTGGTGGCTAAATGATTTTGGATAGCCTTCAAGAAACAATTTCAGCGCTAAAATTTGTTGGTGCTTAAATTCCTTTTTGATAATATCCTATCCTTTAGATAATCATCACTGCTTTTCCCCTTTTCAACTCAGAGATTCTGTTGTCATTACATGAAGAAAAACTACTGCAAGAACCTTTTTCCTTTTCCCCCTTCTTCCAAAACTGACCTCATTTTACCCCTCCATTTCCCATGAAAATCCCTCCTTTTCATATCTTTTCCCCTTTTCCCCTTCGTCAAAACCCTTTGATAAGGCCTAAGACCTTTTCTATGCCTTATCGAAACCCTCAAACCCCTTTAAAAATCATTGAAAATCTATCAAAATCATATTTTATATATATTATGGACTTAAGCCCCCTTGGGCTAAGTCTTTAACCCTTCCCTTCCATACGCCCTGGTGCCAGAACCAAGCGCTGGCCCTAAGCGCTTATCGCATCTCCCCATGCCGATTAGCCCTTCATCCATAAACCCCCGGTCATATGGCTTTCCATGTAACCCGTGGCCCTGCAGACAGGCGCCTAACCATTTTATATTTATATCCCGCCCCCAAAAATATTGAAACTTTATGTTATATTGAAACTATGGGTTTTTGATTATTTTCTAAAGTTTCCAATGGTGCAAAATTTCAGTCAATCTCCACTGTCGATCTAATCCACAAATCGACGGTGCGCAGTCCATCGCCCGAGTGGTCCCCGCCAGCCACTCACCGATTGCAAAAACCAAGTGGATTTCATCGCACCGCTTTTGAGCATGGGGCAGTTTTTTCCATTTCGCAACGATTCCATACGCTGGCCGACATGTGTCTTGGGCACTGTTCATAAAACCACCGTCCATCGCACGTTAAAGATCGGACATGGACCCAGTGCGATATTGACATCCACCGTCCGATCTGAGGCCGCCCATCGGACGGAAATCGCTCACCAAAGAAGCCCGACAGTTAACCAGGCTATAGCATGGTCATTAAAGCATCTCTACCGTCGATCTGATCTGCATATCGATGGCCCATAATTCATCGCCCTGATTCCTCCACTTCGACTTTTCGCCTCCGCTCTCGACCGTTGATCTCCGCACAATCGACAGCTCCGATTCAAATTCCTTTTCCGCCTTCCCTTTGAATTCCTCTGATCAATATTGACCGTTGGATGATGTCATCCAACAACCATACTCCCTCCCCATGCCTTCTGAAGCAGTTAGTCTATACATCCAGGATTTCATAATATTTATTCGTATTTTGCAAGGTTAAATGGTTTTTTTTCCATTTCTGGATAAATTTCAGAGATAGAGAGTGATGATCCTCCTGCCTCTGATCCATCAAAAAGAATCATTTGCAGGTTTCGAATTCACGTTTCATCGATGATTCATAAGGCATTAATGCCATATCACCCCTGCGCAGCCCTGTATACCAGCAAAAACAAAGTAAATCAGGCACAGTTAGAGAGTATCAGTGCCAAGAAAAAATATATCAAGACCGAAAATTGAGGACAGATCTACGGGGATTACGGCTAAAAATGGATTATCAGAAGCCTAAACCACAGTTTAAAAGAAAATCATGACTGTTTTATCGGAAAAGAGACCTCCACTGTCACCTCAGGGGCTAGTTAAAACTTCCAGCCACCGTAGAGCCACCTGCAGCCTCAAAGCAATCAAAGAAGGTCGAAGTTATTACAAGACCAGGAGATATTTTGCATCAATACAGTTGAACAGTTATTTCAACCAAAGGAACTTATTGTAGCTATCAGCAAAAGTTATTACAAGGATGACGAGGAGCCTTGAAGTCTACAAATTCTTTCCAGCAAACCTATTAGTTAATGTAAATGATTTTATACATAGGACACCTATACAAGTTGCTTCATTGAGCCCCCAAAGGCCAAGAAGCCATTCAAGTCCGTATTAATTAGTTTTTGAGATATTTTATCAGATCTCACCTCCTCATTCTTCTATATATACTTCTGAAGAAGATGAGTAAGGGGTTGGTTTATCACTAGTTGTAATATTGGAACTCTCTGAAATAATACATAGTCTATTGAAGTTGAAGAAGAAATTGAAGTCTTGGAGCCCTGATGATATTGTTGCATGATTTTTACTGTGAAGGCTCTATCATTGGATCCATGAGCTTGGCTGTTGGTGAAGTATTCTAAACTATTTAATGTTTTCTCCTGTTTTCATTCTGTTCCCTGATTTCTTACTACAGTAGGTTGAAAGTTTTAGGCTAAGAAATTACTCCTAGAAGCACCTTAGACCTGCTCATCCTTCATTGTTTCATGTTTTCTTTTGCTGAAGTATTTTAGAGTCTTTAATCTCTCTCTTTAGTCTTCATGCTTGTTTATTTCCTTAATAGTTCGAATAGTTGGTTTCAGCATGATTTATGGTTCTCCCTGCTTGTCTGCTGCCACTTTAAAACTGTCATTGAAATCTCCCTTTGTAGTTTTCTGTTTACATTGAGTCAAGGAGGTCTGTTTGATCTATCCCTTTGTCTTTAATTAAACATTTGTCTTAAAGGTATTTATAGTTGCAATCATAGATGTGTTAGGTGTTCCCTCTTCTATGACTGCAGTTATCAGTGAATCTTTTATGTTTTCTAATTCATTTGAAATAAAATCTTTGAGGAAATAGGGTGTTGCCCAAATCTTAGATTTCATTTTAAAAGTTTTTTTGAAATAATTGTTTGCTTAAAGGTGTGATTTGTAGAATTCATGGTTAGCCCTGTCTATCAAAAAGCTCTTTATTGTTCAAATTGTGTTTTCAAATTCCCTTTGTTGAGAATTAAACTTCTCTTTTCAAATCATTGATTTCCATCTCATTCCAAAAACCAAAGGATCCTGTGGCCAAGTTAGATTTTCCCTCTGATATCCCATATCCATTGATAAGTATGTTATGGCCTCTTTTTGACTCCATTGCCCAATGAACCAGATGTTCCTCCATTCTATATATCTTTCCTAGGTCTTTCATTTTCTGCTGTATCAATCCAACCAAACAAACAAAAAACACCTGCACTTAATAACTTGTCTAAAATCCATACTCTAAGCACACAAGATAAACCTTTGCAAAAAAACATTCGAGAGATCCCTCTCTGAGAACAGGAGGACTAGATCCTGGGACTCTAAATATTGGTTATAATGTTGCCTTGTCTTTTGATTTGCCAAACTATCAAAACACGGGACACCAACATGTTAAAAACAACATCAAGAAAAGAAAAACAAGGGGTTGAAGAGAAATCCTAGGGTTTGAAGCAGTTGGATATGCAAGGATCAGAAAAATGATAGTGGTCGTAATCGTAAACCCGTGTGGAGTCTCCAGTTGTTAGTATGAATCTTAATTCCAAGCGTACGAAAAAAATACCACTTTAGTTGTGCATAAAAAATAGCCTTAACAGCAGAAATGACTACTAATATCTTCAGATTTGCAATTAGTTGATCAAGATAAATGCTGCAAAAATTTATATCTATGCATTAGAAGACATTAAATAGTAGAAAAAACAAGATTTACTCCATGGATCCAATAGACAAGACAAGAATATATCAATTGAATTTTTTATTAATGGCACCTGGGAGGAAAACACAAGAGGGTGTTCCCTATTCTCCTCAACGGGATGGATTCTTGTAAGTCCTCATCACTTCAGATCTAGAATTCCTCTCTCTTGATGGTGTAGAAAACCCAGACAAAAATGGAAAAATATGGCTATGATGGTGGATCAATAATCATACCAAGAGTTGAGATCTAGAATTATCTTTAGGCAACAAAAGGTGAAAAATGAATGAGAAAAACCCTTCTATTTATAAAAAAATATTGAGTTACTCTAGATATTGGTATATAATTAAAATATTATTAACCAAATCAAAATCCAAATTTTATGGAATATTTTATTATATTTGTTGGAGGGAACAAGAATTTAGCTTGGGTCAAATCCCTTTATTTGTAAATAATAAATAAATAAATGATTTATTTATCATTTTAAGGATGTGGTTGAGTAATAATAAATAAATAAATGATTTATTTATCATTTTAAGGATATGGTTGAGTAATAATCAAATAAATAATGATTTATTTGATTATTTAAGGGAGATTTAGTCATATTTAACAAAGAATATTATTTCAGTAATGTTTAAATAATTATTCTTAGAAAATAATAAGATCAATAATGATTTATCTAATTAATTTCCTTGTTTTGGGTTAATATAACAAGGAATATTAATTAAACTACGATTTAGCTAATTATTCCTTGAAGAAAGTCAAACAAATATGGATTTATTTAATGTTTTTCTATGGGGTTCTTCTTTAGACCATAAATAACTTAATAAAGGTGTTTTACTAAGTTATTTTTCATAGTGAATGTGATTTTACTTGGGGTAAAATTGGTCTTACTTGGAGTACTGGGATCCATCTAATAACAATGGATTAGATGACCAAAAAATGGTGTAACAATTACTAGAGAAAAGAAAGAACTTTTGTTAGGTTGAATTATACCGACCTCTAGCATTTCTCCAACCATACATTCAATGCACCTCTTTCGGGCATAGGGATATATGTAAGGCCTTATGTTTGGAGCAACACTTCCAGGAATAAAGTGAATAGCATGATCATCATCCTGAATAGGTGGGATGCCTTTGGGAGTCTCAAATACCTTGAATGATTTTCCAAGACTCTTTGGAGATATGGAGGAATGGATAATTTCGATGCTTCAACATCTAGTAAGAAAAATTTTGCAATTACATCTCATTGTTATTTCTTCAAAATATTTGTCATTCCATTATATCTCACTATCTTTCCTCGTTTCCATGTGGTACCTAAGAATTTAGTTTCCTTTCCTTCCAAAAAAAAATCAAGAAAAGCTCTTGAAAATTAAAATCTATCATCCCCAAAGATTGTAAACGTTGGACTCCTAATACAACATCAACACCACCCATTGGAATGGAAAGCATTAGAATATTCAATAAATATTCCCCCATAATTAGCTTGATATTATGGCACTTTCCTAAGAAATATATTATTCCTCCATTTGCAACCATCACTTGACACTCTAGTGCTTTATATAGAAAGAAATTCAATTCCTTGGCTATCGTACATTGAATAATACTACTTGAAACAGTAAGCACTATTACATTTTTCTTCTTGATAAATCCTTCTATATTGAGAGTTTGAAGAATGGTAATCCCCACCAATGCATTACATTATATAGTCAGATTCATTTCTTCTTCCTCCAGGATATTTCTTATTCCTTTTCTTCCTCCTCTTCGTAATCTATGTAAAATAATTTCTTCTCAGCAAACTTATAACCTTTAGAGTATTTTCTATCACAATTTTAACAAATCCCTTCTCTTATTTTTTCCTTCAATTTTTGTGGTGTCAACATTGTAGGTTATGGGAGGCTAGGAGCAAGACCACTTTCATCTTTGTCATTGTGAGTGGTAGACTTCCTTGTTTCCATAAATTTGTCTTTCAACTTTCCTTGCCACCCTAAATTCCTTCTTCATTGAAATAGGTTCCAAAGGTGAACCTCATGTTGGATGTTATCCTTTAAATTCCCTATGAATACATCAATCATATTTTTCTCTGGAATATATGTTAACTTCATATGCAATCTTTGGAAGTCCTCAATGTGTTCTGACATTGAACCCTTTTGTTTGAGTTTTATAAATTGGGTAAAGAATGTGTTTCTTTTTGTATCCTCATAATGTGTTATCAATTCCACCTTAAGAATAAACCAAGTGACAAGTGGTTTAAGATAAAAAATCACTCGATACCAGAAAAAATTATTGGGTTCTAAATATAAAGATGCAATGTGTATATTTTGTGTGTGTTGAAAATAATGTAGATCAAATAATTATTCCATGTGTAATTTCCATGATACCATATATTTTCCATCAAACATCCTCACGTCGATATTTGGAATGTGTTTGGTATTCAACCTAAAGTTATAGTATCTAAAAATATTATTCACAGTCCTTTGTTCTCATCATGAGTTTTATGCAATACCTTGTTGCTATTAGGAACCATTTCATGTAGCAACTTTGTCAAAAATTCCTTCAAACCTTCCATATCTACTTTTAAATCATCCTTAAACCCTTCCATGTCCATTTTTATTTTCAATTTTAAACCATCCATATTAGCATTCATCATCGCTTCAACTTCATTTTTTGTTACTCTTTGTGAGAGTGAAATATTTGGCAATTGGTCTCTTAATTTTGATATATCATGTTTAATTTCTTCCCTTCTTCATGTTTCATTGTAGATATTTCTAGCTTCTTACTAGGTTTATCCATTTTTCTTTGAGGCATATTGGAACTAAATAATGATCCATGTGCTTTACTATTTCCTTTGAATCACTTTAGATTTATTTTTCAAACAAAACCTAAGGGAATTTTAAAAAAACACACCTTTTTTCTCATTTTTGGAGCTTGATATTGAAACCATTGTATCTCTATTCTTTCAGCTCTCCAAGGTCTAAGAATTTGTCTTATTGTAGCCCTACGAGTCTTCTTTACAATTCCAGAAGTCAAAATGAGATTGGATTCTTCAGGGTAAATTTATGTTAAATATCCCACAATGACTGGATTATGGACTAGTTCAGTAGAACAAATTTGTGTGGAAAGCCACATGATATTTTTCAGCCTTCGGCCTTGAAAATGGTACCCATGAAACTAAATTCCCTGAAATTTTAGTGATTTTTTACGAAATTAAGTTTGTATGTTTGAAACTAAGTTATGATGATTTTCCTCGAGACACCTGTTTGAGACATAACTCTGGAGCTTGAAAAAACCCTAAATTATTTGTACAATATCTAAGAAAATATAGTGAACCAAGATCTGAAAGTTTTAAAAAAATTCACTAATATTTCGACTCTAGGTGGTCAAATTTCATCTTCCAAATACTCATAGAAAATTAGTGATAGCGAAAATTCCAAGATGACCCGTTTGAAGAAAAAAACCCTAGAATCCAAAGTTGTGATACCAAATTTTCTGTAACCAGATCACAAAAATAGAAGGAAAGATAGATAAACAACTTGAAAATAAACCTCTTCGAGGGGGAAAATTCCTTTTACAGTACATAAATGAACAATTCTTGGATGATTGAAATGACGAGATCTCCTTGTTATATATAAGAGTCTAAAGAGTCATAATATACTCAAAGCATACATAACAATAATAATGTAAGTGCATAACAATAACAATAGTTTGGTTCAATGGGGCACAAAAATAATAATACAGGGGCTACATGGGCACAAAAATAATAATATAAGGGTTACACTAGTATTATAAGAACGTAACATTAGGAATACGATGAGTATTTCCTGGAAGAGAACTATTCCCTTAGGCAATATAATATAATTGATCGTCAGCCATGTATTCATTTTCCTCCTCCTATTCACCCTCTAATTTTGAATATTCTTCTCCTTCATCATTCAACTATTCGTGATAATCATGATGCTATTTTTCTCTTAGTCTTTATTCTTCATAGAATGTAAAATCGTCCCTGTTGCCATCTAGATTTTCCTTAATAGGTGGAAGATCCCCTTGTTGATGTATTCTTCAGTAGAATCAACTAACTATTCAATGGTTGCAATAAAAAAATATGTCATTGAAGAGACCAACACACCACAAAAATTTGTATCTTTATTTATTGGTTTATGAGGAAGAATAGTGACAAGAATTAATCCAAGAGCTCTTGAAAAATGACAAGTGATAGGCCAGATTGTCCAGAATTGATCGTAAGTGACTTAAAAAGCAAGATCCATAAATAGATGAGAGGACTGTCCTATCTCAGGATCGTGAGTTGGATTTGAACATAAACCATTATTTTCTTGCAGAGAAGGATCTTTATTAGAATGTGGTGAATTTTCAGCCATAAAAGGGTGACCCTCCTTCTAGTGGCAAAATGTTGACGATGCTAGAAGCCACCAACACACAGGGGGTCTCCTCGATATCAAGTCCCAATTAGAACTCACATGTTTTGGTATAGGAGCCCCATCTAGAATATGGCCTGACTTCCATTATCTTAAATATTTTCTTTGGCTACAATAGTTAGCATAATAAAGCAACACACATAACTTTTGAATGAGAAAGTAAGCCTTGTGAAATGTTCAATTGCAAAATGTATCAAGGTTATTCCACTGGGAGGGAAGACAAAGTGAGCCTCTAGAAGAAACGTAGTAGTACTATTATAATAAATACAAATGTGCATACATATTAAATAATCATTAATCATCTAGAAAAATAGTTCACATAGACATAACGATCATTAAAGCAATTACAAAATAGATTCAACAAGATAAGCACCAAATCCAATGAAATAATTTAATTTCTTTAGTACATGGAAACATACACACATACCACAAACATATAAAGAATAATCTTACAATATTTAGGATAAATGCATGGAAGTGTGGTGTCTCAACAAACTTTGAATTATTAAGAAAAATTTCTAAGATACATGGTTACAGTGAGACACCACTAGCTCCAATAGTGGAGCATTAAGCCACAACTTGCTCCCCAAAAGAAAAAATATTCTCTCTAATTCCTAGCTAGAGAAACTAAGGTGAAAATTGTATTCCTTGATTAATGAGGCTTATTTTATAACAAGCGGGATGACCTTTCATATCCCCATGACTCTTGAACTACCCTCATGACTCTTGGACTACAACTATGACCTTTGGACTTCCACAAGATCTTTGGAATTTTCTTAAGGACTCTTGTGTCCACATGTGACTCTTGCACTTCCACATATTTACATTTGCAATATTTTACTAAGTTACATCAACATGTGATCACAGCAAGACAAGTCATTGAAATAGATGACTTGGAGCTCGATGACTTGTAACATGAAGTTATTTGAGAATTGACGACATTGCCACCATGTCTTCAATACTTTCAACATGTCTTTTATTGGTGTTTCCTTATACCCTCCAAAGGTTCTAGAGATATTATGGAGTCTTCATGAGTCACTTTCATAATCACATTCTGTTATTCCTTCAACTATTGCCAAATGGTACCTTTGTTCCTTTGTCTTTAAAATGCCTAGTTGGATAATTTCTCTTGAAAAATCCCCTCAACATCCTTTTCCATGATGACTAAGAACACCTGCAGGTATGGATCAGTCATGGCAAGCAAAAATTAGCCAGAAAATATCCTATGCTATGATGATTAATGCAATGTATCGATTGTGGATAAAAAATGCGCAAGGGAGGGAGAGAGAGGCCTTATGGGCATAAAGCGCACTTGCAGGAGAAAGGGAGGTAAGTTTTGGTGATAGTACTTTTACATGCATATATATATATATGGAAGAGGAGGAGGCATGGTGAGTGAATGGCGTAGTTCCAAGAAGTAAGGCAGAAAGGGGCTATTCACTAGGACTATGACATGAGATAGGGGGACAAAAAAATGCCACAAAGAGGGTGCAGGGCACAATTCCTAGGAACAAGGAGGGGAATCACTACCTACTGAAAGGGTGCAGTGTGCTACATCTGGAGGCAGAGGTAAGATTGGTGTAGGGAGGAAGAGTAAGCAACAAGGGGGCCTTTTTTACTAGAATTATGTACTATGCAAGAGAAAGAGGGAAGGGTTAGGGTGGTACAAGGCACATCTCCAACTGATAAGGGGGCAACTAAAAGGCTCTATAACTGTGTAGTGAGCTCTTCATATCCTAGAAGAGGAGTTGCAAGGTCAGAAAAATAACGAAGTATGGAAGGGTAAAACATGGGAAAACACAATGAGTTTGGAGCAAGATCGAGAATTATACATCTCAACTCATTGGTACAACTCAAAAAATACCCATAATTCATAAATATACATTAAAATTCCATTTCATAAAAATTCTCCTAGTGTAATAGATAAAACATGAGAAGTTGCGACACATAAGTGTCATTTTGTGACTAGAAAGTGTGTTATGACTCAAAAGTGCACTATAGCTATTCTTGTCGATCCGAAGAAACTTAGGAATGGACATGGGAACTAGAAAAATGTGTGAAAACATAAAATGAAACTTGAGGGCCCAAAGTGACACTTCAGAAGATGACAGGTAGGCAATGACACCAACTTCCTATCCTAGTGTTTCTTGATTTCCTTTGGAAATAAGATTTATATTGATCCTCTCCTTATCTCCTCCTATTTTTTTCATTAATATATATTCTGAGAAAATTAACATAGGATCCATGTTTCATTTCCATTTCTCTTATAATTTCATTGAACTTTACTCTCCCTTGGCCATCGCATGATAACCAAGACCTATTTTATCAAAAGAAGATCTATAGAAACATAGAATATTATCTAAGACTTTAGATATGTTTCTAAACTTTAAGCTTTGATTTCTCTAATCATTGGTTTTTTATAAATTCTTTCTCAAGGAAACAATTTGAGCTTCTAGTTTCTCTCATTGTTCTTTTGTTTCCTTAAGTTGACTTAGTAATATTTATTCTCTTTTCTTTACCTATTCTAGTTGTAACTTAATGAGAGAGACTATTTATTCCTTAAGATCGTGATTCTTTTCTTTCTCATCTTTTTACATAGATTCTTCTACTTTTCATTCTTCCTTGTGAGTCTACTCATTATTTCTTCTTCAAATATACCTCATTGTCAACTTCCCGTTCTTCTAAAGATAATTTATCCTTATGAGAGTATTGGGCCTCTATAGCCATGAGTAGGAGTTCCTTTTTTTCATTATGGTATGCATATCCATTACTTTCTTCTGGTCAACCACATCTTTCATTTTCATACTCATAATATTTTCCCTTGTCTTCATGTTCTTCTTTGTCATGAATATTTTAGAAAATTACACATAGACATCTAGAAGAAAGATCACCTATTCTTCTACAATTACGATATAATAATAGCTTAGCTTTGTGTTTTCCAGTTCTCATTTTCATGGATCACATCTTCTGCATCAGCTTCACCTTCAACTTCTTCCTCTAAGTTTGATTCTTCATTTTGATGATCAACGACTTAAACATTCATGGATTTTCCTTTGGTAGTTCCTCCTGAGATAGATTACAATTATGTTGCCTCTAATACATTGATGGACTAATCATAAGCTTTGAAATGTGGTCTTCTTTGAATTTTTGGAGGATGTTTCCTCTAAAATGAAAAATACTTGTATATTTTTTCGAGACTTGATAAAAAAGAAGTTAAATTTATAGAAGTTGAGACAAGATCATGGTGAGAAAATGAAATTTATTAATGTAAGATCAACCAAATATTAACTACATAAAATAAGGATACATCTTTGAAAAATGGCGATACATCTATAAAAAATATCTATGCATAAAAACATAATTTGTGATTTTAACATATATTTTAATAACTTAGCACTTGTAATAGGGATGAAAGAATATAAACCAAAAGGAAGAAAGAGAAGGAAGTGTGTACTCCAAAGGGAGTTCGATGATTTCTACATCTACGAAATATTTTGTACTAGGAAGATCCACCCAAAGGGATGTGTAGGTCCACGAAATATTTGTATCATCCAGATCCACCCAAGGGGATCACTTTTTCTTGGCCCAACCATTGAACCTAACCGTGACACTGTAGAGATAATTGAACCAAAAACCACTTAATAGAAAAAGTAATTTAACTACTTGAATGGTTCATGAGGCACAATACTTGCTAAGGTTTTGCAAATGGGGTAGCAAGCTAAGTGGGCTTGATTGTGGGGAAAACTCCACAGTTAAGCGCGCTTGAGCCAAAGGAGTTCTAGGATGGGTGACCTCCTGGGAAGTCCCAGTTACCAAGTGAAAGCCCCGGAAGTGACGATTGACGCTATGTGATTCATTTCACTAGTTTCAATCCCACTTCTTCACTTGTATGAGCATCACCCGATGCAATAAATGTTAAGATGCAGTAAGTGTTAGGTGGACTATTCACCACCTGATGCAATGAGTGTTAAGTGGATTCAAAATCATGAGAAATTAGTCAGTTACGACTACCTCTCATGGAAATGGTCATAGATGAAAGTGGACTATTCATCACTCGATGCAATGAGTGTTAAGATACAATGAGTGTTAAGTGGACTATTCAAAATCATGGGAAATTAGTCAGTTATGACTACCTCTCATGGAAATGGTCATAGATTAAAGTGGACTATTCATCCCCGATGCAATGAGTTTTAAGTGGACTATTTAAAATCATGAGAAATTAGTTAGTTAGGACTACCCTCAGCGAAAATCCCTCATACCACAATACTTAGAATTTTCATATATATATATATATATATATATATATATATATATATATATATAATAATAAATTAAATTTCAATTTTTAAAAATTAAAAATGAAAACATCATTAAAGTAAAATTAATATATTACAAATTAAAATAAATTTAAAATAAATATACACTTATATTTCTAATTATAAATATTCATATTTACTAACATTAATCCCTTCGGGGATGGGCCTAAGTAGAATTATTATATTCTATCGAAGAAAAAGAGGAACCGATATTTATTGATTATGCCACTAACCAGAAAACGTAATTCCACATAAAATCAATAACAATTTGAAATAATACCATCATCTGCCATTATTGTATTATTAACACGATATAAACAATACCATTGTCTGCCATTACCCTTCATAAATGTATTATTATGATGACATAAAACAATTCCACTGGCTGCCATCATCCTTCATCTTGAAGAATACGAAATGACAGATTGCCATGTTATGCCCATAGCTAAATACATGCGAGAGACTCACAAGATTTTTTTTTTTACCAAAATGCTGTTATTTTCGGAGTGATACAAACGCCGATGGAATAAATTACAAAGCATTTTTCTGCGGAATTTTGCAGAGTTGGCGTTGCCACAGATGATTGATTAAGTTGACAGTTGCCATTAAACCAGGGCATTATGGTTTACCAAGATTCTGTGTGTAAATATAATCTGTATGAGCCACCAGTGTCCTTTTCATTAAACAATCTTCTTCATCTATATTTTGACATGACTCCTCATCAATATCTTCCTCCAATTTCTGCAATTTCTGTGTTTGGGCATTATTTAGCAAATGGAAATATAAGCTGAAATCAAAACAGATATGTGAAACTGATGGGTAGCTAAATTAACCATTGCTTTATTATGAAGTATTTTGTAAACCAAATACCACTTAACCAAGATAACCAAAAATATATATCAAAATTTTTTATACAAATTACTCACCTTATTCTCCATCGCTTTAGGGTTTACGCTGGTCACTGGATTGCCTCTGCCTGCTTTATGAATTTAAAACAGAAAAAAGTTATTGAAATTGCTGGGAATCACAAATCTCGTGCTGTATTTAATAACATTTTCTAACTTGGACCTGGACCTTGTTTCAGAGGACGACCCGCCAGTGCTGAACTGGTCAGAAGAAGAATAATCACTACGACAGCGTTATGTACAGAGCATGAACTTAGTTTCGCCATCAATAAATCGAAAGCAAGCTATCACTTAACCTGGAAGCAAATACTATATAGTAATGAGCAGTGCGAATGAGACCGGTGGTATATATAACGCGCAGATCATGCCAGCAATTCCTACATTAGTTACAGGGAGGAATATAAACACACCAGATGAAAAGCGAATAGAATGTTATAGAGATAACATGGAAGTGGTTGGTATGATATGATGTAGGAAACCTTGACTAGAAGATGGGCGTGCGTAGAATTTCTAGAAAATATGAAGCATCACATGCACAAATTATTCTCTGTAAAGGGAGAGATTGTGGTTAGTAGTGCATCTGCTTTCTTGGGTCAACTTTTTGTTGGGTTGTTTTATTATTTTCACCTAAAACCTCCACCCATTTTCAAGCAATCAACGTGTCCACAACCTAACATATGATAATGACAAGGTGATCAATAAGAAAATTTGCAGCTTCAATTCACATTTTTTTTTAATATTATGTTTGTCCTTATCTTGGAATATCATAAACCAGAGTGTAAGTTGAATGCTTAGTTGTATAGTTTAACTTCATGCAATTTACATTTTTTATATATTAATATATAACAAAACAATGGTATGTAGCAAATATGTGGGCTACATCTTTAGTTATTATTATAAAAATGAATGAGCAGGATCATGTCCAAACAAACATGGGGGCTACTACTTCATGCTCATCTATATCCACTATCATTAATGTCAACGTTTGAAAAGGTTCAACTATAACACATGAAAATGTGGGGTAGTCTTTGCAGGGATAGAGAAAATCTTAAGGTTTACTCTCTAACTTCATCTGATCATTGGGAGAACGCTTTACAAAGAAGCCTTTTCATTTACATAATGGTAAGCATTATGAGTAAAATACTAAATATTGGTTTGTTTTAGTCTTTCAAGTCACACAACCTTTTCAAAATAATTACGCCATAAAATAAAAATAAAAATGTATTAAGGTTTAATAAGGAATAATATTACATATTAAATTTAAATAAATACCTAGAATTGTTAATTTTGTTAATTTTGTAAAGTAATTTAGGCTTAAAATTCACTAAGGGTTTGTTGGTGTAGTAAGGGAGATGTCTATAATGTAATATTTTAAAAAGTTTTTTTATTTAATTTTCTAATTTAAGTTGTCTAAAATATAGGAAGAATTCATTTAAATCACAAGTTTGATGGGTAAACTCTGCACAATGGAAGTTATATGTAGTCAAAAAACAGTTTAAATAACACAAATCAAGATTGGACCTCAAAAAAATAGTTTAATTAACACAAATCAAGATTTGACCTCAATTTTTTTGGATAGATTCTGGCAAGAAAATCCACCAGAAACTCCAAAAAAGACAACTCTTGTAAGAAGATTAGATCGTATTCAAAATATTATAAAATATGAAAATACAAACAAACCATGTGAGTAAATAAAATTTAACCAAAACAAAAATATGATTAGATATTAAATTTAAATTAATTTAAAATTTGTAATATTTTGGTTTAGTGATGAAAATGGATAATTTGATTGGATTTCAAAGGTTATAAGGTTATACGAGAATGTAATTTCCAAGTTTAAGAGCAATGAGGGGTGGTCAAAAGATATTAAGTGTAATATCAGAGTTAAACAAGGTTGTCCCCTCTCCCTTTCCCTATTTTCCATTTACATAGACAAGTTAGAAGATTTTTTAGAGTAAGCAAGTTGCACTAGCACGATCTTAGCTAGAATAGTCATCATCCTTCTCCTCTATGCTAACGATATTGTTCTTCTCGCGAGGTGCCCATATGATCTTGATAAGCAACTAAGACTTATTAAGGATTTCTGCTCTACCATGGATATGATTGTTAACACTGACAAAGTTACAATCAAATCCAAGAAGGACACTTATGCTAATTTTCTGTATGAAAATAGCAACTTCGAGGAAGTGTCTTCTTACAAGTACCTAGGAATTGCTATTCATCACAAGCTCAATTGGAACTATAGCATTGGGAATAGGATTAATGAAGGGTGGAAAGCTTATTTTGGTCTTGAAAATAATTGTAAAGCAACAAACCTTGTGATGTGGGATAAAAAGAAGCTCCTATTTGAAACTTTAGTCACTCTTGTTATCTTGTATGTATGTGAGGTTTGGTGTTGCAGCATCTCTAGAGAATCCTGGAGAAATATTGAGCAAATCCATAATCATTTTATAACGTATAACCTCAAAATTAAAAGCAATGCACCCTATCCTATTCTCCTTAGAGAATTTGGTCTTTCCCCTATCAAGAGCCTAGCTATGACTAGGCTCCTATTGTATAAGCACAAAATCAATAACATGGGAGACCATAGACTTCCTAAGCTAGCTTTAAACTCCAGCCAAAACCACCTGAGACTCAAATGATGTTGGTATAAAGATACGAGGGCCCGGTAAACCATTGGGAGACCGACGAAAATGTTGCATTGAAAAATATTAATAACATTAAAAATATTGTTACTTCTAAGTTTAAAGAGAAAATGTGGCGTGAGAAAGATTTAGAGGCTAAAGTAAAATTAAGATATTATAAGAGGTCATCAACCCTACTCTAGAAGATCAAAAATATCTCTATGTTTTAACTAGCTGAAAGGAAAAAAATAATATAGCCAAGATAAGAATGAACTCTCATTAGCTCCATAGTGAAACAGGTCGTTGGGTAGTTCCTAAAACACCAGGGGTGGAAAGGATCTACCATCTCTATGAGAATGTGAACATGAAGGATGAAAATCACTTCCTTTTAGAGTGCCCTGCGTATACCCACATTAGATGTCAGTTTCATAATCTTTGTTGCAATACCGACCTTCCTAGCCTTTTAACATGTCAAAATTATAGTGAGCTCACAACACTTCTCTCCAAGCTCTTTGAGCACAGGAGTACAGTTTTAAAACAAACTAAATAATTTGTTTCTTTAGGTCAAATACACAAAATTTTGGTGTGATTGTATGCTAACCATCATCATCATCATCATATTAAAAAATAATTGGTGTAATCAAGTTGAATCCAGTGAACAAAGTAAACAAGGAATGTTTGCTTTTAACATACTTAAAGCTATTACAACAATCATATTATTAGCCAACTTCTAAATATAAATGAGGAAAATGAGAATTATCTCATCCAATCATTTAAAATTTCAATTAATTTAAAATTATATATATATATATATATATATATATATATATATATATATATATATATATATATATATATTATTTCTATACTATATCCATTTTGCTTCATAATTTTTTTTATAATCATCCTAAAATATTATTAAAAGAAAAATATTCTAACTATTATTATTATTATACAAATTATTTTATTTTACTATTACTTTCGAATTTTATTAAAAATATATTAAAAATAATTTTTATTTTAAATCGTTATTTTATAATTAAATTTTATTTTATAAGTTTATGGGGTCTAGAATATTATTAAAAATATATTAAAAATAATTTTTATTTTAAATCGTTATTTTATAATTAAATTTTATTTTATAAGTTTATGAGGTCTAGAATAGATGTTTATAGGTGTTTTGTTAAGTTAATATTTATTAAATTAAAATGTAGTGTAACTTACTAGTTTAAAATTTTATGGAAGAAATCTATGGTACAATTTGTATGTAATCTTTAAATATTTTTAACAACTTAAATCCCTAAATAACAACTCAACCCATAAATTAAAAATCAATCATCTCAAAACTAAAATAACCTAACCAACCATTTAAAAAAAAATTTACATTTTATTTTATAAAATTAAATAAATTATTTAATATTTACCCATTTTTCTTATATATTTAATTCAAAAACTCTATTATAAATCCTTATATATTTAATTATAAAAACTCTATTATAAAATATGAAAATAAGTTAATTTATCTAATGCACTCAACAATTTTTATTGTTGGTATTCAATAAAGAAACTCTATACGTATTGGGAAATTCATTATTCCTAGTAAAATGTAAAGCATACACCTAACGGATAAACTGAGAGAAAGGTATTCCAAGCACCGGAAGTTTAGATTTGGTAAATATAAGAGGAGGTTGTTGGAATATATATATATATATATATATATATATATATATATATATATATATATATATATATATATTAAATTTTATATAGAATTATTATAAATTCATAAATAAAATTATATATAATTATATGCATAGTTAAATAAAATTAAATATAATATAATATTTTTTTTATTATCAATTAATTAAAATAATAAGCATGCATCATTGTGTATTTTGTGTATTTTAGAGATTAGAAGATTCCACAGTATTATTACAAGAAAATATATAATCATACTAATATTATATTATGAGATTATTTTTGTTAAGGTGACATAAGTATTAATTTGAAGAAATTTAATTAATAGAGTATTTATATTGATGGTGTATATTGATTGTTTTGGATTATATATATATATATATATATATATATATATATATATATATATATATATATATATATATCATGCAAATGGATGTATTTGTTTTTTTATCTTTAATCTTATTATTTTATTTTAGTTATACTATAGTTTAGCAATAATTTTTTTTTTTTTTTTTTTTTACAGAAACGGTTATGTTGTATTTATATTCATCTTGGCCTGAAAGTCGAAAATTTGATTACAATGAGGATGTCTAAATCCTGTTGCATCTCACTGCTGAGAATGAGAATGCAACTAAAACTTGAAGACTTCTTCCTTGATAAGATATCTATAAATTCGATTTCAGAGATTTTTCCCAGCTTGAAGATACAAACAAATTTATTTAAGAGCAAGCAGTAAAACATGTCAACAATCAGCTTAAGGGATGGGTTCCTAGAATTTTTCTTCGTCTTTCATCTTGACCCCAACTGAAAGGAGGACAGCTTTGTTGGCTTCAGTGTTCACCTCTTTGTTATGAGTTCTCAGCACATGAAAGTAGTTCAAGTTCTGAAAAGCGTTTTCTAAAGCCTTAATTCTAGATATTAGCCTTACTAGTTTGAGATCCAAGGCTTGAGAATTGGAAACCATTGCGTTTATAATAATCTGGGAATCACCTATAACGTTAGATTCAATTATACTTAAATCTTTGAGGAACTTGAGGCCTTGATAGAGGGCCAAAGCCTCAGCTTGGATGCTGGATGAGATTCCAAGCCCCCAAGCAAAGGAGTGAATTTTTTCCCTAGTTGGACTAACAACAACACCTCCAGCACCAGCTTTGCCCGAATTGCCCTTTGCTGCTCCATCAAAAAAGAGAGAGTGCCTTGAGTGCGAATTGAGCCAATCTTTAAAGTCTGTTTCAGATTTCCTTATTTGCCAGTCTTTAAGAGGAGGAGTGATTCTAACTGCTGGCTGAAAATGCAAGTCAAGGAATGATCCCCAAGCAATGTCCTGTTGGCTGAGATTGGAGTCGTCTTTTATATCTGTCAAGCACTCCTTTAAATGGCATTTAATCTTGATTTCTAAGACTTTTTGATTCTGTTTAATATTTCTGAAGATTCTTATGTTGCGTTCTAGCCAGATTTGCCAACAAATAACCTTTGGCAGGACAGCCCATGCAGTTTTGATTATCTGATTTTTGGGAGGAGGGCCAGGATATCTGTTTTCCCAATTAGAAAAAAGATCAGCAATGGAACGAGGGAGCAAAAAGTTGGAATCCAAATTGTGAATAAAGGAGCACCAGATCTGCTTAGAAAAATTACAATCGAGGATTAAGTGGACTGTTGTCTCTGCATTATCGTTGCACAACGAATAGATGGAGGGACCGTAAAACCCTTTTCTCTGCAGAATGTCATACGTAAGGATCTTGCCATGGCAGAGAAGCCAAGAAAAAAAATCGACTTTGGGCCAAGAAAGAAAACGCTAGACACCCTGCCAAGGTGCAGGGTTAGGAGGGACGTATGGCCTTACTTTCAGCTTGGCATAGCCCATGGAGACAGTGTAGCCACTAGCATTCGGTCCCCAGCCTTCTGAATCTCTTTTTCTCATGCGCGTGGGGGCCAAGCCATGGAGGAGGTCGAGCAGCGTGGACCATTCATTGGCCAGGTGAACCGACACCTCAATATGTTTCCAGCCTGCCCAAACAGAATCGCTCCAAAGTGAAATATCCCACAACGAACACAGCCCCTCTCTATCCATCCAACAACGCAGCGCTCTGATGGAGGATCTGTCTTCAATTGGGTCCTTATTCATGATTTTGTCAGTCCAAATATTGATCTTTTTGCCATTTCCAGGGATCCAATAGGAGTGTTCATTGATTAGAGGAGCAACTTTAGCATATATTTTGAGAAAAGACGAATTAGGCAAATGGATCACATTGCCTAAACAACTAGAACGTGGAACTCTGAAGTACTTTTTCCAGAGAGCCAGTTGGGCCCAACCTGGCTTGGGCGCAATGATCCTCCATATAATCTTAGCTGCCATAGCCACGTTTTGCTGGCAGAGGTTTTTGAAATTCAAACCGCCCTCCCAAATTGGCCTAGAGATGGTTTCCCAACTGATAAGAGGAATCTTGTGATCATTCTGTTTTCCACCCTTCCAAAAAAACCTTTGCATGAACTCTTCCATTTTTTTTAGTATGTTTGCCGGAGCAAGAAGCACAGCAAATTGAAAAAGAGGAAGGTTGGTAAGCACAGATTTAATAAGGACAGATTTTCCAGCAGCGTTGAGCCAGGAAAAACCCCAGGCTTGGATCCTAGACTTGAATTTCTCGAGCTGAGGGAGCCAATATTTGCTTGCAGGTCTCTTAAGAAACACGGGAAGGCCCAAATATTTGAAAGAGGTCCAAGTAGAGGAGGCTGCAAAACCCAAACATCTAGAAATAGCGGAGAGCAATCTGGGCGAAGTGTTCCAGTTGAATATATGACAATTTCTCTTATTGACAACGATGCCTGAGGCTTCACTGAAATCATCAAAAACTGCTTTAAATTTAGAGGCAGAGGAAAGGGAGGCAGCACCCAAAAGCAGAGTGTCATTCGCAAATAAGGCATGGTTTATATTTTTGACCCCTCCTACAATACACAGTCCATTAATATCTTGATCTTGCATCTTTTTGTCTAATAGGAAGCTGAGAACAGAGGCTTGGATGACAAAGAGCAGAGGGGAAAGGGGACACCCCTGCCTTAGCCCTCTCGAAGCTTTGAGGAATCAGTGGCTCTTCCATTTATAAGAGGGGCAATCCATGGTTCCGAGATATAAGCCCGGATCCATTTGATGAAATTTTCTCCAAAACCAAACTTGCTCATGACTTTTAAAAGAAAGCTATGATTAACTCGATCAAAAGCATTTGCTAAATCTAGTTTAATCACCATACCTTGTTCTTTTCGAAGAAGGCTTGAATGAATTGCCTCTTGAACAAGGGTGAAGTTGTCCACGATCTGCCTTCCTTTGATGAAGCCTCCTTGATTCTCCGGAATAATCTTGGGGAGAATGAGCTTCAATCTGTTTGCAATTACTTTGGTGATTAGCTTGTATCCTGTGTTGCACAAGGAAATCGGGCGGAATCTGCTGAAATTGTTGGCGCCTTTTTCCTTGGGAATGAGGGCTAAGAAAGCAGAGTTTGTGCTGCCTCCAATTTTCTGAGTATTTTGAGACTTTTGAACCATTTTGAGCAGATCCTTTTCAATAATCGACCAACAAACTTGAAAAACCCTGGCAGAAAAGCCATCCGGCCCAGGGGCCTTATCCGGTTCCATATCAAAAAGGGCCTTTTTGACTTCGTCTTTGGTGACTTTGGCCTCAAGGATCTCGTTCATACGAGGAGAGATTGTAGAAGGAATAATGTCAAGCAGATCTGGGAGATGATCCGGATCCTTATCCTCACTATACAAGTTTTGAAAGTGAGAAAAGGCTGCTTTTTTAATGTCTTCAAAATCCTTGTGGGTGTCGTTGTCCTCCTTAATCTCAGAAATAGTGTTGAAGCATTTCCTGGCCTGGGCTTGTTTGTGGAAAAAAGCATAATTTCTGTCCCCTGCTTTGAGCCAGAGATTTCGAGATTTCAATCTCCAGTATTCTTCTTCAACTAAGCAGGCCTTATGAAAGTGCTGTTGTAGTTGAGCCTCTTGGTCTAACATCTCCTCTGTGACTATAGCGTGTTCCAAATGAGATTGGTGAGAGGAAAGATCTACTTTAATGGCTTTTCTTTCTGAGATAGGGTTGGACAGGGTTTTGACCCAAAATTTTAGGACTCCTTTTACTCTTCTAAGTTTCTCCTCCCAGATAAAGAACGGAGATCCATTGACAGGCTGACTCCAACTTTCCTTGACTATTTGCATGAAATCTGGTTCCTTGACCCAGAGGGGACTAAATCTAAAGGGGATGGGTCCCAGATCTAGATGGGCCAAGAGCTCTAACTTTATAGGCTTGTGGTCCGAGATGCTATTAGTAAGAATGTGCATTCTGGGTTCTAATCCAAGAAACAGATAGGAGCTTTGAATGAAAAATCTGTCTAATATGGCAGCAATATGACCAGGGCCCACTATTTTATTAGACCAAGAGAACTTACCGGAAGAAGGTTTGATATCCATCAAGTCCCAGTTCTGCATTAGATCCTCCGCCCATTCCCTTGCCGGATCTTGGACAACGCTACCTTCTCTTTTTTCAGATGAGTGAAGAGTGAGATTGAGATCTCCAGCAATAATTATATTTTCCAGATTTGTCAAGTCTGCTTGGTGCCATATAGAATCCCAACAATCCTTTTTTTCTCCGACATTTACTGGAGAGTACACATTGAAGAGAAAGAATATTTCCTTGGTGTCCAGATTCTGCATTTTCAGCAGCAACCAGTGAGTATTACTAGCCTCAAAGGTGACTGCAAATTTGCTGGCGTTCCATAGAGTGCCAGTCCCTCCTGAAGTGCCCTGGGCAGAGATTGCTCTAGCTTCACTTTTGAACCAAATATTCTTGCTTGCTTGCAGGAAGACTACGTCTTCCAGCTTAGTCTCCTGGAAAAGAAGTATGTCTGGAGTTTCTGTTCTTATTAAGCTTCTCGTGGCTTCTTCCTTGAATTTTCTCCCCATACCTCTACAATTCCAGGAGATGATCTTCATTATTTATGTTTCTGGTGGGCTCCCTTGGAGCCTTGGGGCTGATTTTTCAACATCCTGGACTTTGAGGCTAGCAGTTTTTCCAGAGTTGGCTGGCTACCCTGTAGCTTATCTTTATAAGTCTCCTTCTCTCTTTTTTCCCTGTCAGTTTTCCGGCCTCTTGTAGATCTTCATACCGAGGTTTGGGTGTCTCCTATTTCTCCTTCCACCTCTGACTCGTTTGTTTCCTGCTCTCCTTCCTCTTCTTCTGAATTCATGCCTTTGGATTCTTCGACACTTGTTCCTTTGACGGAGACTGAGGGAGAACCTTTGTTTGGAGAAACTGGATTTTGAGTCTCGACCTCCTGAGGAGTTTCTGACTACTGGCTTAGTGGGTCAAACTTGTTTTCTTGCGCCTTTTTGGGGGGAGGGCGTTGAACATTAGCCTGAAGAGGGCCTTTTCCAGAGGGTCCTCCCGGTTTTTTCCCTTTATGATTGGTTTTTGCTCGCTTGACTTGGTTCCAACCCTCTTCAATCCCTTTCTCTGGCTCAGCGTTGGAAGGACAGTTTCTAGCAAAGTGTCCATGAACGTGGCATTTCTTACATTTGAATGGCAGTTGCTCATAGTCCAAGATCTGTACATGAGACCAGCTTTCGACTTTGATTTTGATAGCCTCTAGAAGACCCACCTCTAGATCTACTTCCACGCAGATCCTGGCACAGTCATACTGATCCTTATTGTTTGCCCGATCTATGAATTTCCCGAGAGTGTTGCCAATGTGTCTCAAGGAACTCCAGTTCCAGCAGTGAACCGGTAGATTTGGAAGACGAACCCACACCGGGACAGCCTTGGGAACATCGACAGCCGGATCAAAGTCCGGAGTCCATTTGTTCAGATAGAGGCCTTGAGAACCCATGAAATACGGCCCATTTTGAAAGATCAAGTCTTTGTCTTCTTTGGAGGAAAATTCGAAGAGGAAGTACCCTTTCCCTAGAAAGTAAGAGGTGACCTTTTCCTTGATCAGAGGAGCCCAATTCCTGTTAACCCATTGCTCAGTAGTTTTCGGAGAAGGCCACAGACTTGTGAATTGGCCAATGATACCTTGATCTGCCAAAGATAAAGCTACTTGAATGGGGGCCTCTGGAGGCAAAGAGATCTCAGGAATTTCATCTAGCTTCTTAACACATTTGGATTCTTCGCTTCTTTTCTTCTGAGGCAAACTAGCAAGAAGCTGGTTGAAGGCGTCGATGGCAGGAGAAGAATGTAGATCCATAGAAGGACCCAGCGACTCCATAGGGAAGACCTGAGGCCGGCCGCCGCAGGGGAAGCCACGCAGCAGAAACCCTAGCGAAGCTCAGAACGTGCAGCTAGCATAACTACTGAATTTTTGTTGTTGTTTCAGCACTTGATTATTTTCTTTCTCCCTTTCCCAGCAAGGAGAAACGCCACAACCAGAGGTCATAGGTGCAGACCAAAGCCATGATAGAGAAAAGCACAAAAGGAGGGGGCTCCAATCGAGCAGCGGCAGAAGAAGGAGGCCCTGCCAGAGCAGGCGCAGCCGCAGAGGTTGGAGCGCGCAGGTAGAGCAGCTAGGGTTCGCAGGGGATGCAATGCGCAGGAAGAGCAGCTTTGTCAGTTCCCAATTATTTTGTTAGTAATGCCTTTGTTGTTACTCCATAAAAAACATTTTTAAGAAATAATAAACAAATATATAATTCATACATGAGTAATATGTCAAGTTACTTTGCATTATTTTTATAGAAAATCATCATCAATATTTTGATGAGACTTTTTTTTTTAGAGAAGGTTGATAATGTAACTTTTCTAGACTAGACCAAACCTTTGTGGGACAAATGTGGACCCAAACCCAATCATTAACACTAAAAATGATCTTAGTATTAGATCCAAAGTAGTGCTAGGTAGGACATAGTGTGTTGGAAACCTAAGAATGATTCAAGATTAGTTTAATAGATAGAAAAAATGCTTTTTTTGGAAACAATGTAGTTATCTTAGTTGAAGATTGGAAAAATGTGAATATCAATCATTTTTCTTGAAGAAAATGAGATATTTTGGGTGAAATTCTTAGTTTTATTGTTTAAATGGCTAAACAGATTCATATATTTACCTCAGTCTCCATGTCACCATGATTATTGCATATAGCTGACTAGGCCTACTGTGAAATTGGAGTGATATGGCCATATGACCACACATGATATTGAAGTTTGGTTTCAAAATGTTAAGGAAGGACTTTTGTTGGATGTTGCTTCTTAATACTCATTATATTTTTTTTTCGAAAAATCATAGAAGAGGGTTGATTATTGAAATTAAATTTCAAATAAATATGTAGAATGGTGTTATTGTTATCTTAGAATAGATGCAAGTTTAACCACTAGACTTGGGGATAATGGGAATTAAGTGGCAGAGAACCTGAGATGAAAAAGAGGCGTATAATAGTACAAAACATGTTTGAAGAAAAAAATTATTGTCCACATTAAACAAGGGGAGTATGCTCATAAGTAATGAACTTTGAAAGAGGTGGTGTCAAGAATAAATTTAGAAGGTTCATTCAAGGAGATATTCCTAAAATTTAAGAACAACAAAAGAACTATTCAACAAGGAGAGAGGTTATAAACATTGATAGAGTTGACGACCAGAGGTATGATGGCTAGCACACCATGTTCGAGAGATAATATTTGTTGGAGAAAAATATATAAAATGATAGGAGATCCAACTACAAAACAATATGTTTGGAAAAAGGTGATATATCCAAGGGATATAATTGTTGGATTGATTTAATCATGCTTAAGATTTCTTTACATTAATTGAAAATCCAAGTATGTAGACTTGTGAAGTATACAATAGTGTATATGCTAGGAGTTTAGCTTTCAATTCTAATGGAAATAATTTGTAATGATAAAAATGTATACTCTATGAAAGAGAAAAAAATTACATGAAATGAAATATTAATCTAGAAAAGCATACACATCTAATTTATGAAAGCATGGAACTTTTACTATAAGAAAACATATAGTTCTAGATTATGAAAGAAAGATACATATTCTAGTAAAGAATAAACATTTTAATTATGAAAGAATGAAATTTAATTCCAGGAAAGCATGGAAATATTATCTAATGAAAGCATGAAAGTTTATAATGAAAGAAAGAAAATCTAATTACAAAATCATCCAAAACTATTCTATGAAAAAAACATGTTCTTAGTTTATGAAAGCAAGCAACTCTAATCACAAATGAGAATGATGTATAGTTTAAATATTTTTATATTTATATATATATTTCAAGTGCTTGATTGCAATTTGGAAAAGAAGAAAGTGAAAACTATAAATATGAAAACAAATTATTTATAACAAGTAAATCAATCAAATCCTAAACTAGGTGATCATTGTAATGTAATTTATTTATTAACTAAAATATTAGAATTGTTAGAAAATTGTGATGGCTTTAGAAAATAGATTGATTTATGTTCGAAATGGGGGATCTCTTTCTTAATTTGATGGAAAATTCAAATTATTTCATCTATTCTTAAATTTTATGGTCATGCCACGAAATATGAAAAATCACATTTTAAATATCCATGAATATCTCCAAAACGGTGCATTGTTTTGAATAAATTCTCGTGGTTAAACTAAATGAACTCATTCTACACAAAACCTATGTTTTAGTTTTTCGATATCTATCTTAGTTTGTCGACAAAATTCTTCAAAAGTTGACTACCCGAAAATTGTTACTAATCTAGATCGTCATATTTGGTCAAGTTTTGAAGGCTTACACTTGCAACACTAAGAAAAGTGTTATTGTTGATCTACAAAGGAAATAAATCTAAAACATAAGAAAACTACTATATCTTATAAAACTATATGAATTATAAAAATACATCTTACAACAAAACCAGTATAAAACTATAAAATAAATAACACAAGAACTTATTCCATCATGGTTTGGAATTATGCTCCAAGAGTTCCTGCATCATGGTTTGGAATTATGCTCCAAGAGTTCCTCCATTTGAATCGATAATACACTCCTATTTATATAAAAACTAAGATACCTAATTAATAAATGCAGATCTAAAAATATCTCCTAGATCCACAAATATCTAATGTGGTAACAACCATGTGTTAACATCTAACAAGTAGCATCTATACATATCTTCTCACAAATCTATAAAATATTTTATGAGAAATCATATAAAAAAACCCATTATTCTTCTCCATCAAATGCTCTTGAATGATTATCTCAAACATTGAAGAATTAAAGATGAAATTGGAATTTAATACTAAAGGCTCAAATATGACATTGTTGAGAGTATTAAAAAATTCCTACAAACATCATAAAACTCTTCCAACTTTTATAGATAAATGAAAACATATTATTTTTCTAATATTTAATCATAAATTCACCCAAAATACTAAAATAAATGTGTTGGAAAATAATAAATCTAAATCTATATGTGATCATAAAAAAAGTCTTAATGTAAGGTTATAAGATAGTGGAATATGGTTAAAAGTGAATGAAAAGAGGATGTAAAAGATGACATTTTGGAGACCCAACATTCCCCCCCCACCCCCCCCAAAACTAAAGATGTTGAATGTCCTCATGCAACCATGCATTGATTCTCTTGAACTGAAGTCTTCTAATTTTCTGCATATTTTTTTGAGCGAAATATTATGTTTTATCAACAAGTTGTTTTGTGACTTGAGATACTTTTCCAAGGTTTGCATCTTTTGCAAAGTCATATTCAATTATTTATTTTTATTAATTTATTGCTATTGTGGAGCCTTATTAAAAAATATCTAAGGGGAAGCTCTTCTGGTTGCTTTTTTTGTGGCAAAAATAAGTATTGTGAATGTTGGTTCTCAATGTGTGGAAACACATTTACTTCACCTTTCTTTCTTTCTGTAACAAAGAATAATTGAAAATGCATTCAAAATGAAGACCTATATACATATCAACTAATATTTTTTCATAATCTGAATCATTCCAAAACATATTAATATTTAAATCAAGGAGCAACAACAATTAGTTGGTAGAAACATGTTGGTTAATAATATCTCTGGTTATGGAATATGAAATGGTAATAAATATCCCTCCCCCCCAACTGAAGGTGTTTTCTATCTTTGAAAAATGGGGAAATCAATGTCACATTGGAAATTTTCCAAATACATATATTTTAGCATTCAAGGAATTATTGATTAAATATTAGAAAACAAAATACCTTCACCTACCTGAAAATTCCTTAAGATATGCATCTAGGAGATCTTATTTTTCACTCTTGGATCATGGATTGTGAAGTGAAAGAATATGATCTACTTCTTTATCTCTTAGTATTATGAATGGAGGATGAAACCTGCAATTGGAACCTTTGTACCTTCTTGTTGTTGGAACTAGGAATTGAATCTTGATTTATTATAACATTACTGCAAGTTGTTTATGGTATCATAAACCATATAGTCTTCACATATAACCTCAATTACTACAATTCAATCTATGTGAATGGATTTAGTCAAATTCGAACATAGAAGTAATTCATTGGATTACCAACCACTAATCTCAGTCATTAACCAATATGAGATAGCTCACTAATAATGGAAATGAGTGTCAAGGTATAAGAGTGAATTTAGACAAGTACAAATGAAAGTGTTGAAGTTGAGTAGTTTGCAAGATTTGAAAATCAAGATACGTTATTTTATTCCCATTTTTTTCAACGAGGAGGATTTGAATTGATGTATGCAATATCCAATGCACTCAAAAAAATATGTGATCTTGGTCCTAGATAAAGTGTTGAAGTCGATGGGACAAGGTCTGTTAGAGGTGGGCCTTAAGGATCCCCACATCAACCAACTAGAGCATAGATCCAAGAATCATTGAAGAATCCTAATGAAATTTTGCAACCAACATGAAATTATAGAACTTATTGTGAACGTTTCTTGCTAGTTTCCTAGTTTTCATGCAAATCTTTTATCCAATTGTGCTAGTCAACTAGTTTTCACAAGATGAATTTTTCCCTCCTTTTTTATTATTTTCTTCTATTTTCTATTTTTTTTTTAATATACTTGTTTTATTTATATTAAATTTTATTATATCCTAATATAATTGAAAAATAAAATCTCCTTCAAGTATAATAATACTTCCAATGGAGCCATGTGTGTAACAGGATGTTGAATAAACTCATACGTAGGTTTGAAATATATGCTTTGATATATACCAGAATATGAGAGACCAGATCCTTTGATTGAAATGGTGTCAAGAATTGTTGAAGAGATTGATTCTCTATCTTAATGATTGTATGAACCAAAGTTTAATATATCTATGATTTCCTCGATTCACTTGCTCATCTGGATCATTCTGTGTGTCTTATTCTTCCATGATATCCACATATTCTATTATGGGATGGTTGATCTATTAGACACATAGAGGATCTGATTATAGGCATAGTATAAATTCCTCAAACCGAAGTTCCAATGGCTAGTCTCCATCAGATGTGATCCATGATTCTTTAGTCATTTTTTGATATTCTTCTTCTAGATGTTGTTCTTCAATGAGAGCAGTACATTTTTTTTTTCTAATATTCTTCCTAATGTATGATGAATTTCATTTAGATAAAGAGGATTTGTTTGAAAATTTTGTACCTTGGTATTGTAAGTGGGTTCATATATTTTGTTGTCTAGGTTTGGAAATGGTTGTGTAGGTAGTTGAGTGGGAATGGGTCTTTGGAGTGGTTGAGTAGGTGGTAATGGGATAGGTTGACTAGAATTCAACTAAGGGTGAAATTGAGGTTGTATAGGTTTTGGTGGTGGAGGATAATATTGAGATTAGTATTGAGTATATTGAGGAAAATTATTGAGGATATTTTGGATTTCTTAAATAAGGCCCTTTCCAACCTTGTTTCCAATATTAGTGTTGAAGTTGGGGTTGAGAAGAAAAATTATTTTGAGAGTGTGATCTAATTATTTTCATATTGTTGTGCACAAACATGAAACTATTGATTAGGATCTTGCATCATAATGGGCTAGTAACGACCCTGGTGAAAATTTCATGTAATACAAGTTAATAAAATAAAATTAATCGCCACGATGGATGGGACACTTATTCCAAGTTGAATGTTGGGAAAGGCATCCTAGTGTGAGTGTTCATTTGGTTTATTATGGCTAAGGAAATTGGAAAATGAAATGGAAAAGACTTTGGAAATGCAATATAGCATTTTTGGAACATTTACTTATGAAAATAATGGAAAATGAAGAAAATATAGGCATCATCAATAAAAGGCTTCTAAGGATCAGTTGGTACCATTTTTTAGTTCAATTTTGGAGCTCTCTCATTGTTCCCTCTCTCTCTCACTCACTCTTGGAAAATTAGAGTTTTCTTAGAGCACTTTTGCGTTAGATAAAGAAAGGAAAATAAGGCAAGAGGAAGGAAGGAGCAAGCAAGGAAGAGGAGGATCAAGTAATGAGAGTAGGATTCTTTTCAAGTATTAATTTTCATGTGTGATTTATTTGCTATATTTGGAATAAATGGTGTTGCATGTGGTTATTTTCTATCATGGCATGGGTTTTTCTAGGTGTGACAGTGATTTCATCCTGGCCTTTCCATTTTCGAATAGTCATGGTGTGATAGAGTTCTCATGTTTTGGTTGATCTAGATTGCCAGATGGATTCGAAGTTGAGTGAAGTGGATCATCGAAATGGTATAGCACATGGCCTAGTAACCCCTAAACTAGACTATGGGTTGTGGTAAATTCATTTAGTGTGTTGCCACGGTGGGCCTAGGAATCCTCGACTGGTGAATGGTGGGATATACGGTAAACCTTAAAGGTGGTTTTTTCTCCATTATGCCTAGGAATCCTCGGTTGGGATGTACGGTAAAACCTGTAGAGTATTTTTTGGTTTAGGGCCAAGTAATCATTGGATCAGATTGTGGACTAGGGTAAAGCTTGAGAGACTAGGAGACAGGAGAATTCTTTATAGTGTAGATGGAGAAATTTTATGGCATCTATGCTTGTTTTGGTCTAGTGATGAGGTGGATATAATGGTAATGTTGTTACAAAGTATTTTATCACATTCCTTAGTTCTTATGCCAAGTGTCGTATTTTTTGTCACTCATTTCACAAACTTCACAAAGCAATAAAATCTATATAAACTTGTTCATCCTTGACAACATGCTTAAGATATCCCTCAAGACTCAAAATAGAAATGCATTGAAATGTTTATGCAAAAGTTCGTAAAAAACCTTCTTTTACAAGCCCACCACAGTTCTTCCCTTAATAACCTTGTCCTTTTCACCATGTCCCTATCCCGTGGACAACTCTTCCAGCACGGGAACTGAGAAGTAAAATTGTGTTGGTCCTCTTCAGGAAGGTTCTCCAAAAATGGAGCAGAAACTTTGGCCTCTAGAATTCTCATGAATAGATTTTTGGTCCTTGTTGGTTGAGGATATCGTCGAATACTCCCATTATTTACCCTTGATATTATCTCAAAAGATTCCCCCCTTTTATATAATTCCTTTACCCCTCATTAGTGGATCCTTAACCTCCTCAGATCTACTATAAGAGAGTGTCATGCTAGTGAGTCATGGTTGGTTATTGTTGGTTGCCTTAATTCTTCCCGATTGCGCCTATATGTTTTCGATCTAGTGAAGATGGAGAAGAGATTGAAGAGAGTGGCTTCGACTTGGATTACCACTCTGAAGGAGGCCTTATACATGAATTCAGCGGTTGTAAGATTCCCTTTGTTTATTTTATAATGCAAAGTATTCTTTGCTTCCGATAAATATGTTAATATTAATTTGTTTAGCATGATACTCCTTGATTTGTCATGTTGTTTTCTATGAAATATATATACTATGAATATTTTGTCTTCTATCATGTGATCTTATTTACAAGTATTCAGACGCAGAAGGCATAGCAAGGAATGAGACTGAAAGCCAAAGGATTGACATTGACACCAAGGAAACCACAGGATAATAAGTGAGGTAGGTCATCTCCCTCTCTTATTTTACTTTCAATGTTAAAGTAGGAAATCTTGAATCCTTCATCACGGTTGTTACTATAACCACTCATTGGGCTAGAGGGATTGCTTCTTTCTGAATAACGGATTTTCTTGCATAAGGAATTGGTGGCTCCACTGGGGATTTGACACCATTTTCACCCTCTTCTTCTTTTTTGTCTTCGTGATTAGTTTGGAAAACCGTTGAATAACCACTTATTTTTCCTGATTTTTAGCCTGTATTCTATCATATTAGTGTTTTAAAGTATCAAGTATATAATTTTCCTTCTAAGATTGCTTGTTTTATCCCTCTTTTCCTTGCTCAGTGTGATTTGTTATAGACATAGTCACACTGCCAGCACTAGTTTTTGCTAGAACAGTCACACTGCAAACCATTGGTGTTAACTAATGGATCATGCTGGTCTTAGATAATAGATATTTTTGGGTCTCTTATGGAAAATCCTTAATGTTTCTTGATCTTTGAAATGTGTTCTTTGCTTTGATTAAATTATTTCTTTCTTTGAGTATTTGAAGTCTCTTTGAGAAGCACAAATTGTTCTCATGATTTAAGTGGTTATTTTTTGTTTTGGTTGAGTCTTGTTGTTTCAAGCCAATTAAAATATCTATTTATTTCTTGCGTCAATCAAGAAATATAGATTATGTTCTATATGGTAGTAGTGAAATTTTTGTTTTTTCAAATAAATTCGGTTTTGCATCTCTTTATTTTTCATTTCAAGAATTACTTTTCACTAAATGACTAAGATCACTTGCATTGAAAGGCTAGTTTTTGAAATTTCTTATTAGAAATAGATTACAATTTTTCAATAAGTGAAAGATTTTTAAGTGCATTAATTACATTAGTTTCATTTTCACCATTCAAAGAGAAAACAAAAAATTGATTTAAATGCATCTTAGTGGAAGTAGAGACCATTTTACTTTGGAATAAGTTGCATTTTGGATAGTGAAAGTGAAATCGTTTTACTTTTTAGAATTTGCATTTTTAAAAAGTGAAAATGAAAGATAGATGGGGGGCATTTTGTTTGTTTCATTTTTTTTTTATGCATTGCATTTTGTGATATCTTCCCTTATTATTTTATCTTTCATTGAAATCATAACAATCCTTTGTCTCATTTAGTTGCATCTTAGGAATTTAGGTGACATCTTTTTCAGCCCAAAATCGAAACTTAATTTCAAATCAACATTAAAATAAACCTCAATTAACCTAAGGAGCATTTGTAATTGATGCAAATATCTAGAGGTCTAGGCTATAGACACATTTGGGCATCATTAATCATAGAATCTATCGCTAACATCCTATGTTTCATCTTAGGGGTGATATCCCATCCCACATATGGAAGTATATAAGACTATGCTCTGTGTCTGGTAAGTATATGGGGATTATCTCATCGAACAGTTACAATGCTACTATGTATTGAGCTCCCACGTACCATCGAGTATATTTTGGGGGACCCTACTAGGTTGCAAGCCTGCCATGGGTAACTGATTCGGCCACCTTGTAGATGTGATACACCGAACAAAACATTCAGGGAGATTGGATGAAATAATTCAAGTCCTTAGTTCTCCAAGGTGTATATCGAAGTTCATGGATACCTAGTAATTCTTTTGCCTAGATTACCATTTTTTATTTATTTTGTTAATTCTAAAATTTACCGTCAATGAAAATATCCTACCTGTGTAGTACTCCTTTTCCTCATCACAACTTGTTAATTGAAAATTTTAATTTCTCAAAAATAAATTAATCTATCCTTTGATTGATCTTGATAAAAGGTCATCGCAGTTGAATCTTTGAATTCATCTCACTCGTCCCCTAAAGGAGCTCAAGGAGCCCATCTTGTGATTCCCCTATTTCAACCCGGGCCTCTTGAAGCTCAAATTTTTTAACTTGAAATTATCCCAAGAATCCAACCGCTCTCTTCACGACCACCACCTGACAATTGTTCTACGACTTTTGATGATATTCAGCCAAAAAGTCCTAAACCTACTGTAGATTTCTTGGTATTTCCTCTGAATCTGCTCTACGATCTATCAATGGTCTCTCCTAAGCATACATATAGTCTTTTCGACAATCCCAACATTCCTTTTTTTTCTTCTCCTATTTCACCTCGAACCAATGTCTGGAAGTTGTTTCCATCACACATCGCGTCGAATGCAGACGATGCTCCATTTGTGAGTGCCCCTTAAAGTATTCCTCTAGAAACTTCTAAAACCCATTTTATAGAAGTTTATATCGAGTCAACGTTCCCTTCGGAAGTTTTTCCTTATGTTACCACTCCTCATGATTTAGGAAGTGGAATGACTGTATGCTCTAGTTAAGTTGCATCTCCGCTTCCACCAGGCTACACTTCTCTCAAAAAACTTGTTTCAGAAGCTTTTGGGGTTACATCCTTGCTTCTTAGTCCCATTTGGTCAAATGGTATTCCCCCATATTTTGGATCATTTGTTTCAAATGTGGTCATCGTTTCGCAACCTACTACTCAACCTGCAGTTTCTATACGTCAAATGATCATTTCACTCAGATCATCTACTCCTTTGTCATTATCTATGATCACTATGGTTCCTCCTTTGAGTGGAAAATCTATGGCTTCATTCATACCTGAGGGGAAATCACATACATTATATGTGCCTCCCCTTTAGGATGGGGGAATCTAAACTATGGAACTATATTAGAGGTGGGACAACCCATATTTAGTCTTTGTGAAACTTTGGTTTCATCCATAAGAATTTTTGTCGTAGGTACCTCTATACCAGGTGGTCAACCTACTTCAACTCATATTTTTTATCGGAAACCCCACGTTGAATAGCCTTATGTTTAGCAACCCCATATTCAGCAACCACATATCCAAAATCCTTATGCTAAGCAACTGAACATATAATATCAATATGTTCAACAACTAAACATTTCACAATAGTATTCCAGCAACCCTAAAATCCATTGGTGGGTATTGCAACTAATTCTCAATTTGGTCCTCAGATGAAATCTAGTCCCAAACCTTCTCTAGGACAAGATGGAACCTACCCCATTCGACCTGGTGTTCAATACCAACAAATTCCATGAATTCCATACCAACAATCCCAACAAGAGAATTATGTTCAACAAGGACCTATCCCTCATCATAATTTTCATTAGGGACCTTATCATAAGTCGCAACAGGGGCCTTATCAACAACCCCAACATGGTCATTCTATTCAAAAACATCTGCAACAAGGCACCTATTAGAAACCCTGGCCTCAACAAGGTCCTTACCAGCAACATTGGGGACAATTTCGTTATTATGGTCAAAATCAACCCAAATTGGGGAAGAACCCTTATCAGCAAGGTTGGAACCCTCAAATTGGTAATTTCTAGTTCTAATATTATTGGCTACGTTGGAACTTTTGAATGTTTCAAGGCTTAAAAGTGACCCAATACAACATATGTTGCATCGACCTTCTGTTCTAACTAGTATTCCCAGGGATTGTCCTAAATTTGAAGGTAAATCTAGAGAAGACCCCTAAGCTCACATTATGACGTAAAATTTATGGTTCTCTTCTAACTCTTGGGTAGACGATTTAGTTCTGTTATGTCTTTTCTAGTGCATATTAATAGGCGCAACTAATAAGTGGTACATTAAACTACCCCGCAACATTTTCCAAGACTTCAATTTGTTGGATATGGACTTCCTTATGCATTTCCTATTACCTTTACAATATGAAAGCAACACTCACTTCTTAACATCTTTTGAAAATTCAAATGGTACCCATATCTCTGATCACATTCATGAATGGAGACGCAAGTGACGTCTGATCAAGTTTGAAATTCCTGATCAAATAATCACTCTATGGTTTACTAAATCATTCATTCCTCAAGTTTCCAAAGATATTTATATGGATGGTTACGTAATTGAATAACAGGACATTTCCTGTGCTCAATATTTAGATCTAGTTTATTCCCAGTCTAAAAAATTATACATTGTTTTACCAAATTCCCTACGACCTTCAACAGAGTCGTCATCTTAAAAATCTATTGATACACCTCCAGTTGATGATGTTATCAGGTTAGTGGATCAAACTTCTAACATTACTAATCCAGATTTATGCAGGAATGCAACAAAATACACATATAACCATAAATACAAAGATTCATCAGAAATAACACTTTATTTCATTAATATCAAAGAACTGAAATTTTCTTAGAGGCAGAATGGAAATAAACTAGCTAGGGCGCTGGTAGCTTATCTCTGAGAAGAGATGTGGCAGCTACAGGTCTTTGAACTATGTTACCATGAGGCTTGAGGGCCTATTTATTATTTAGAAACAATGTAAAACCCTAAACATCCAAAACCCTAACCCTAGGAGGCGAAGCGCCAAAACTATGGGCCCTGTTTGGGTAAATTGGTGTTTCAAATTCCTGGGGACGTAACTTTGGCATACAATCTCTATTTGACGCGCACCATACCTCGTTAGAAATATCCGTATGAGGAATAAAAATTTCGATGTAAGCAACATCGGTCCATGGACCCATGTTGCTCCTGGTTTTCCCAAAAAGCATCGTTTAGGGCCTCAAAACGGCTCTGAAAGTTTAGGACCCGAAAAATTGCTAAAAATAGTAAGTCATGCCGAAATTGAAAAATGAAAGAGACAATGGTGGGGCCCCAAGTGGAATAGGCAGCTGGCCACCAATATCTACCTAGATCATTCCCCCCAAGGAATAATGGTCCCCATTGCGTTGAGTTCCTCCATGAGATGAGGAAACTTCTGCTGAACTTGGTCCCTGGTGAACCACCTGCCCTGGTGCAGGAGTTGGCCAGCTTTGACAACTCGATACAGTTGGATCTTCTGTTGGTGAGTGTTCTTGATTTTCAAGTGCATGATACAATCTGTGGTGCCCTGTTCCATGCAGTCTAGGTTTAACTCTATTGGTGTGAGTTGTTCTCTAATGTCATAGGTGTCCAGTAGAGGTGGGAAGTAGGGATGAAAGCGGTCAACATTGAATACCGGGTGCAGACCAAGGAATAGTGGAATACTGAGCTCGAATTAATTGTTCCCTACAGCCTTGGTGATGGTGTACGACACATATCGAAGCGGGCGAAGCTTACTGTGGGGTCCAGTGAGTCACTCCTTCTGAAAATGTAGCCACACTTTTTTGCCCACGTCAAAGTTGTGTGGCACCCGATGTTGATCATGTCGTTGCTTGTACTTAGAATTGGCTCTGTCCAATATTTCATGAACCTGTTGGCATATGTGTTGAATGCACTCGATAAAGTTGTTCGCTTTGTCAGCTTGAGACTGGACATGAGCTGAATCACCCTGAGTAGCCGCAAATGGCATGGCTACGTTAATGGGACATAGTGGCTGGAATCCCAAGACCACCTGAAAGGGGCTGTGGCCAGTTGAGTTGTGGGGAGCTCGGTTATAGCTATTTTGTACATAGGGGAGGATCTCATCCCATGTGTGTGTGAATTCTTTGAATTTTACATGCACATAATGTGTACAATCATCTTATTGACGACCTCTGTATGGCCATCAGTTTTGGGATGGAAAGTTGTGGACTTGGTGAGCTTGGTGTCTAGCATTGACCAGACGCTGGACCAAAATGTGCTAAGGAACCTGTTGTCCTGATATGATATGATAGACTGTGGGATCCCAAAGAGAACCCACATTCGTTCAAAGAATATTTTAGCAGTGGCTTCTGCTGTGATATTATTCCTGCAGGCCACCATAATTTCCATCTTCGAGAATCTGTCTATGACCACGAAAAAACAGTCATTTCCATGCTTAGTAGAAGGAAGGCATGACATGTAATCCATGGAGATGGATTCCCAAGGTTGTATAGGGGTAGGTAGCGGAGCATATAGGCCTTTCTTCTTGATGGTTGGTTTGGAAATGGTGCAAGCAGTGCAGGATCTTATGTAAATCCCAACATCTTGTCGAAGGTTCAGCCAATAGAAATACTTCTTCAGTACTGCCACTATTTTCTCGACCCCGAAATGCCCAGCGACTCGACTGTAATGTGCTTCCCATATCATCTTGGCACATTTACTTGAAGGAACACAAAGGTGTCCCAGGTGACATAACAATGCATCTTGGAGGTGAAAATTTGGAACTTGCATACCCCCCAAGAGTGCCTTGTATATGTTGCCGAATTCTGGATTTCTCTCATAGAGAAGCAGCCAATCAGAAGTCTTATGCCCACAAGAGTTGAGAACAGTGGTTAGTGCCATGATAGGTGGTCGGATGAGGTAGTATACAACATTATTGGTGCTACCCTTCTTATACTTGATGTTCAAATGAAACTGTTGCAGATATGTGGACCACTTTTGATGGCAATCATTCTGAAACTTCCCTTGTGTCTATATGAATTGCAAGGGTTAGTGGTCTGTGTGGATGATTGTTTCCTTCCCCAAAATGTAATGCTTCCATTTTTAACAAGCCTTCACAATGGAATACATTTCTTTTTCATAATTGGGATACTTGTGAACTTTTTGGACAATGTCTCACTATGATATGGCACTGGATGCCCCTATTGAGTAAGAACTACCCCAATAGCATAGTTAGAGGCATCTGTCTTGATCTCAAATGGTTGTTGCAAGTCTAGTAATGTGAGCACTAGGGCGGAACGGAGGCGATGTTTCAATTCTATGAACTGTTGATATTCCGACCAAAATAAATTTTCTTTCGCTCCTCCCTTGGTGAATTGACTCAAGGGCCAAGTGATATGAGAGAATCCCAACACAAACTTGCGGTAGAAATTAGCAAGACCCAGAAAGCTGCAAAGCTCTGTTAGAGTGGTTAGGGCTGGCCAATCCCGAATGACTTGGATCTTGGTTTGATCCACATGCACCCCCCTTTCATCAATAATGTATCCCAGATATTGAACCTGGGTCATTCCAAAAGTGCACTTCTCCAAATTGGCACACAACTTGTGTTGCCACAGTATTTAGAGGACTTGTCAGATGTGGTGGAGGTGCTCTTCCCAAGTCTGGCTGAAGATCAGAATGTCATCCAAGTACACCACTACAAATGAGTTGGTGAATGGCTGCAAGATGTCATCCATAAACCTCATGAAGGTTACAGGAGAATTCGTCAACCCGAAAGGCATGACCAGCCATTATAAAAGGCCTTCCTTGGCTTTGAAGGTAGTCTTCCACACATCGAAGGGTTTGATTGGTACCTGGTGATACCCAGACTTCAAGTCGATCTTCTTGAAATATTTAGCCCCTTTGATTTGGTCCAGAAGGTCATCAATCTGTGGGATCAGGTACCTATTCCGGAAAGTGATCTTTTTCAGTACCCAATAGTCAATACAGAGTCTCCAAGCCCCATCCTTCTTCTATACCAACACGATTGGGCTCCCACAAGGTGATGAACTTGGACGGATGTGACTTTTTTGCAGCAGCTCCTGAATCTGCCTCCTAATTTCATTGCTCTCTAGAACAAAGCGTCGATATATCAGTCCATTGGGTAGTGGCACACCTAGGTTCATATCAATGGGGTGCTTGACCTGACAATGCAGAGGAACCCCTATGGGTTAGGTGAAGATGTCCCTGTACTCCTCCACAACCTGGTCCATTTGTTGTTGTCGTGTAGAGGAGCCATGTCTGGAGGTCGTGGCCATAGTCTTGTTCTTGCCCTGGGGGCGGATCATTAGGAAAAAAAAATTCCTGGTTTGGGAAATGAGCTTATTGCATTATTTTGTAGTAACCAAAGAGATAGCGGCAAGCGATGGTACCTCTGGTATCCTGTACAACTTATTTCCCAAAGTAACAATAATAACATGAGTCCAGAACTCATACACATCATGTCGCTTCCACAAGTATCATTGGCCTAATAATACATCAGAAACATCAAGAGGAGAAATATCACATAATACCTCATCCGTGAAGAGCTTGATGGTATAGGGAAGGCAGCATTGTTGGCTGGCGCGGAGATCCCGTCCTTGGTGAAGCCACTCGATGGTGTATGGATGTGGGTGTGTTGTGGTCGACAAGCCCAAATGCTTCACGACGTCTGCTGAAATGAGGTTCTTTTTTCTCTCACTATCGACAATGAACTAGCGAGGAACCCTTTACCCACATCTGGGAGTGGAAGAGATGCTCATCCTCCTCTAGATCTTATGGTTCCTCCTTCTGGATCTTCGTAGTGTCAATAGTGGCATTAGGCTCTGCATCAATAATATTTTTCCCTTTTTCATTCCCCTTGTTAGGTTCTGATTCAAAGTCATAGCATGCATCTGACTTAGAAGACCTCATCTCAGCTACCAACAACTGCTTGGCCCGACACTCACTTGTGTTGTGAGTGGAGCTCTTATGGAACTCACACCACTTTCCCGTGTCCCTTTTTGGCTTTGAGGTGTTTCTCTTTTTCTTGTGGCTCTGATAGGTTGTATTGGGCAGACATGCCTTGGATTTTTCCTTTTTTCTGTGGTTTGGAGACACCTTTCCCTTTCTTTTGATTCATAGATCCAAAGTCTCGCTTATTCTATTTGAATTTATGCTCAATCTTGGCAGCATATCGGTATGCCACACCAAGCGAGGAGATTTCAAGGAACTCCATTTCCTCCTGAATGTATTTGTGTAGACAAATGTGATACTTTAGCACCAATTTTTCTCTGAAACTTTGATACCCAACTTTGTGCACAGGGTATCAAACAGATTCGTCAGCTGATGCACATCTTGATCCCTTTGTTTCCGCATCGTGGTCCATTGTATGTACTTGTCCTCATAGCTCCCCACGGGATATTATTGTTCCTTCATGGCATCTCAGAAATAATTCCAAGTGGGTACGACTGAGAATAGAGAGGGTTTTGTCTTGTCATTTTTCTCACAGTAGGTTTCCCACCAGTCCTTGACATGGGGTGTAGCTTTAAGGAGTGCAAAAATAATCTTCTCCCGGTCAGAAAAATCATGAACCAAGAAATATCCTTCTAATAGATTCAACCATCTATCTATGGCATCTGTATCTAATTGGATTTCAAATATGGGAATCTCAATGTTTACTTGTACCTTAAAGGGAGTTGCGTCTCCAGAATGGCTACTGAATGTAGATGTGTTGTTGGTGGACAGTCGTTAAAGGATCTGGGCAAAGTTATCCATCATCGCGTTCCTTTTTTTTCGAAGGCCTCCTTGAGAAATATTTTGATAGGATCTCCTACTCCCTCATCTTTCTTTTTGTCCCCCATGGGTGGTCATCGGGATTTTCGAGGCTGATCTTGCAAAGGTTCCACTAGATCGAGCCCTACCTCCTTATACCCCGACCTCGGTGGGGAAATGCAAAGAAGGATCGAGAAAAAGCATATCACTCTAATACCACTGATCCATATTTATTCAGGAACGCAACAGAATACACATATAACCATAGATACAAAGATGCAGTGGAAATAACACTTCATTTTATTAATATCAAAGAACTGAAATTTGCTTACAGACAGAATGGAAATAAACTAGATAGGGCGCTGGTAGCTTATCTTTGAGAAGAGATGTGGAAGCTACAGGCATCTAAACTGTGTTACCATGAGGCTTGAGGGCCTATCTATTATTTAGAAACAATGGAAAACCATAAACATCCAAAACCGTAACCCTAGGAGATGAAGCGCCAAAACTATGGGCCCCGTTTGGGTAAATTGGTGTTTCAACTTCCCGGGGACGTAACTTTGGCATATGATCTCCATTTGACACGCACCATACCTAGTTAGAAATATCTATCTGAGGAATACAACTTTTTATGTGAGCAACATCGGTCCATAGATGCATGTTGCTCCCAGTTTTCCCAAAAAACGTCGTTTAGGGCCTCAAAACGGCTTCGGAAGTTGAGGACCCGAAAAAATGCTAAAAATAGTAAGTCATGTCGAAACTGAAAAAATGAAAGAGACAATGGTGGGACCCCAAGTGGAATAGGTGGGTGGCCACCAGTATCCACCTGGATCAATTACTCTGAAATTTTCTTTGAAGCCTAACTCTACTTAGGCCACTACACCTTCTGCTCATGAAAATGATCATAAAAATCCTGGTAAAACCTTCGAGGTTAACATCGTTCAGTCTTTCGTGGTGGATAAATCCTCCAAATGTAAGAAAAGTGAAAGGGAAATCCAAATCTGATTCCCCTAAACATGATTCCTTTAAGTCGTCTGCTGATGATGCACCTAAACGTAAGCCAAAATATCCTTGTTTAATGTGTGATGACGATCATTAAACCAAGGATTTCCCTCATCGTCTTGAGGTGAATCGTATTTTAAAATGCACACAAGGAACACTGGTTATTTTGAAATAACCCTTTTCATCTCAGCAAACATAAATGGTATACCAACCTCAATCTTTTGCATCCAGAAGCTCTCAGGTTTTCATGAGTGGTACAAAACCCATTTTTGTCTCTACTGGATCAAAAAGAATATCTGAATCCTGCAAAATCTATTGTCGAAAAAAATGCCATGGATGTGCCTTCTTCTTTAGCTCTACCCAGTTTCAATCCTCTTCATATTTAGTGACCTACTAATGATTCCATTATCCGACCACCTCCCATAGGTGTTCTCCAGAAATCCTCGTATAATCCAAATGCATGAGATGCTCAGCATTATAATATTGTGGAAGATCTAGCTCAAGTGTCTTCGATGATGTCGACTTTAGAAGTCCTTCAATATTTCCCATTGTAGAGGAAGGCATTACTATCCACTATTGGAGGAATTGATCCTTGATATTCAAATTTAATTACTTTTGACCTTGAAAATCACGTTCTTAATCTCCTATCACAATTGGCTTTTCTCATACAGGTTCTAGTGATGGGTGAGACTATTCATAGGACTGTCATTGATGAAGGTGCCTCCACCTACATCATGTCTATTGCATGTTGGAAATCCATCATATCTCCTCCACCAAGTTAGTCTCCTAATACACAAGAAGCTTTTGATGGAAGAGATTATTGGCCATAGGGTATTCTTAAATCTCTACCAATCCATTTGGAGGGAAAAACGGTGGATATGGAAGTAGAAGTTGTCATTGCAAACCTCAACTATAATATTTTACTCGATCATAGTTGGACCCATGCAATGGTTTGCGTGGTATCTGCTCTTTTATTTGTTTTTTATTTTCCCATCACCGAAAAATCGTTACGGTTGATCAACTTTACTTCTTTTCACCTGATTGTTCAATTGGCAATGTACCATATATTGGGAATACCATTGTTCCTTATGAGAGTTTTGGAGTAGGTCTCTTCAAAGACTCATCATTGATGGGAATATTCTCCCTTCGGCCTCCCAAAATTGCTTCAGTAAACATGATTTCATCCAGTCATGACCCCTGGATCATTCCCAACCCTAACCAGATTGATAGTTTCGGTGACATTATGTTGCTTAGCTCCGTTGAAAAATTTTGTCAGACCATCCTTCTGGATTCTATAGTTTAATATGATTCCAACATAACTTGTTTTTGTCTCTAGACACGTACTTGCAATCCCTCTATTTTGGTTCATGGGATTCTGATGATCCTTTGAATGGGACATTTCCAACTGATTAGAGTATATTATAATTTATGTCTCCCAAAGAAATCCCCTTGTTTGATGGTCACCAGCATTCCTCGTTTCTCCCACACCTTGGTGAAATTTCTACCTATCTAGAAGCCCATGCTTCCCCTACATCGATTGTCTCATATCAGAATCCCATCTTGGTTCATGAAGTCCTGTTTGAAGGAAAATTTTGCAACATTTTGACTACCATTCCAATTGACATCTCTGTCAAATCAGGGATTTTTGAGACTATCCATATTCGGGCTTCTTGTTCTCTTAATGAGATCGATATTTACACTGCCCTGTATAAATAATTCTGCGATGTCTTCGCCTAGTCTTATGAAGAAATGTTAGGAATCTATCCTAGTATCGTGGTGCACGAGATTCCTACCTATCCTAACTCAAAACTTGTCCATCAACGTCTTCTTCTAGTGCACCCGAGAAAGCAAGTTGCCATAAGGGGATAATTTGAAAAACTTCTCAAAGTTGGCTTCATTTATCATATACCTCTCATAGAATGGGTCTCTAACATTGTTATTGTTACCATAAATAAGGAAATATTCATGTTTGTATTGATAATATGATATCAATCATCTTTTTTCTAAGGATAACTATCCCACTCCCTCTACCAATCAGATAATTGATGAATGTGTCGGAAGTGAAGGTGCCATGCCATTGCATGATGCTTTTGTGGAGACAAAATTTCCAAAATTTTGCAAAAATCATCAAAAATACCAAAAATGATCAAAATTGATTAAAATTTGTTCTTTGACACTTGTGGGTGATAGGCTAAATAACCATGGATGCCTCAGCAAGGATTTCTAAGTTATCCTTCTCTTTGAGCTTCATTTTAGCTTCCTTAAGCTTTTTCTTCACTTGTTTGAGCCTGATTTGTGAGATTTTGTTTCTGGCACAATAGTGATTTGCCATATGTCTCTGGAGGTTATTGTTCTTTTTAGCTTTCTTCAAAAACTTCTCAAGGTGTTCATTGACCCTTTCAAGCTAACACTCTCTATCTTTATTGGTTTTATCAAGAATTAGTTCATCAAAAGTTTACCAACTTGATTTAGATGTCGATTCCCTCTCTTTCTGAAGCACCCTCTTTAGGCCTTTTATCCTTGGTCTCCTTCTTTTTGTTTCAACTTCTAAATCCTCTAGTTGATAATCATCTACTAGTTCTTTTCCTTTTCCTTTATCCGCCTCATTTTGTGCCTTTGGCTTGTCTTTGAGGAGTAGTTTCACTTTCAACTGAAAATTCGCTTGTTGTAGGAATATGATCTGAGAGTTTTCCATTGAGAAAACCTCCCTCATCTCTTATATTTCTTTGTCTTTCTCCTTTATGATTTCCTCAACGAAATTTTCCTTCACCCGCACTACCATGTCAACTTCTAAGGGTGCTTGTTCATCATAATGCTACAATGGTGACTCGCCATAATGACTACGTGGTTGATCCATTGTTTGTCTTTGCTCAAGTGTAGTTTCAGATGCCAGTACACCTATGACGGTCTTAGGAGAAAAAATCATTCTTTTTACCTTCTCTTAGGTTTGAGTGATCTCAAACCTAGGTGTTTTTGAAATCTATGCCTTCCTACTTGAAGATATAGCCTCCTTTGGTTGTGATAATGTTGTTCTATGAACAATAGGTGGACTAGTTGTAGGATATGATGCTACTTTCTCCCTGAAATATTTCCAGGTTATATTGTTTGCTGAGAGTTGGTGTAAAAAATCAACTTGACCAAACCATGGTGGAATAGACTAGGATGAGGATTTTTACCTTTTTTATGTACTTTTTCCACCATCTTGACCAAACTCTCGAATATATAGGTGGAAAAATTGAGTGATTTGGTGGCTGTGAAGTGCATTAGTAACATGACATGCTATTTGTATAGTCTTGAAAAGCTCCCCTCACATATAAAATATTTCATGATTGGCTTCATTAATGGGTCATACTTATCAAGTAAATGCCTGAAAGGGAAAACATGTTCAGGTTCATCTCTACAATGAGGTTTTAGGAACATTGGGTAGTTCTTAAGGTCCTATTCCATGCCCTTGAACCAGACTTCTCCTTCATTTGGAATCCTTGTTGTTCAAGTGATGGCCTCTGTTGATAGAGATAATTCAATGCCTACTATGATGGCCTTGTCTCTACTGAAGTTAGTGGCAAAAAGGGTAGTCAATTGGGCATGACATCCTACCTCCATGATTCTCTCACATAATCTCAAACATCCAGTGTTTTCAAAACATATCTTGCCATAAGGGGAGGAATTTTGTTCTTGCAAATTGGATGGATCAAACCTGGAATGGTGTCCTCCTTTATGAGCCTTATTTTCACTCTCCATATTACTTGTCAACAAGATGAAACCCTCCTAGATGAAATGAGTGATTAGGGACAATGAATTTGGGAAAACATGGGATAGATATAGGGTGACTGTAGGGGCTATGATGAGGTATATGGAGGTTAAGCAAAATTCCCCAGAAAATTGAGGAGGTAGGGTGATATGTTAGCTTGAAGCTAGAAGAGAAATTTTTTCAAATAGGTATGGGGAGATGGATGAAAATGGGAAAACATGGGAAATTTCCAATTTTCTTGTGAAAATGTAGTGGGGACTTAGGGTTTTGATGGAAACAATGATAAAGGGGACTATGATTGATAGGGGGTGTTGGAGTATGGTTTGTGGAGGATAAGTGAAGGTTTTAGAGGGTGTTATAAGGGTTTCTAATGGCTAAAACCAATCAATAAAGGAAACCCTAAAATGTAATGGAGGAAGAAAACCCTAAGGAGAGATATGAACTCATACACTGATGAATTGATTTTGAAAAAAGGAATTGAAGTGTCCACTTACTGATTTTGGAGGCCACAGAAGGTTTTCACACTTGTTTTGAGGCTTGAGTAGTTGATTTGGAGGTTGAAACCCAAAAACATAACACTTTTTGCATAAACACAGCAATGTGGCAGAAGCATAACACCACCTCCCAGAAACATTGCACCGCCCTAGAAACGTTGTCTTGCTTCCAGAAATGTAGCAGAGTGAGTTTTCTTATAATTTTCTCTGGTTTTATTCCACCTTTGGCAATGGTAGAGTATTCTGAAGGTGAGATATGAACTTTATCGAGCAAAAGAAGATAAAATGAATTGAGGAAGTGACCTTTTCCTCTTATAACATCAATAAAACACCCTTTTTTTCATTTAGTAGAAACATGACCTTTTTTAGGAACACTTTACTTTTTTGAATAATTTGACAATGTAATAAGATTTTGAAAGAAGAGAAATTGTCTTTTTTTTATTTCCTACCTAAGATAAATCCCTTTTAAAGATAACTTGTATGATGGAGATGACCCTTCTTTCACCTTCTTTATGACAGAATTTGGACATTTATGGTGGCGGAACAAATGAGACCTAGACTCTGACCTAGATGAAAGTGTGGTGAATGATCTCAGAACCTAAATGATAAATGGTTGAGAGGACCGCTAAGATGATAATTACCATGAATGGAGTGAAGGGAGTAGCATTTCAGACCTAGACATATTCAATGAACAAAATTTTATTTGAAAACTAACTTGAAACATTAAGGACCACTACCAAGAAAATATGAAAGAGTACATTTGATCACTGAACATTTGGACATTGAGACATAAGGGGACTGGAGGTGCATATTGTGACAAGGAAAGGATGAGTTATCAACTTGGAGGATCTCTTCTGTAAGATCAACTTCCACTTATCGTTGTAATCTCCTTCCATTTATATTAATGCAAGGAATTCTTTATTTTCCTATATGTGATGTTGTTATTTCACCTATTTCAATATCATGTTGATTTATTGAATAGAGTACTTAGATGGTACTGCATACATCTTGTAGTTTCTTGGCTTGTGTTATATGACTCTGCAAGATCTCATTTTGGCGATTGGAGCTAGAATTGGAGCCTCCCAGCTAAAGAAGGAGCGAAGCGTGTGACAGATTTCAGGTAGACCTCACTCTATCATTTATTTACTCTAAGGAAAATCATTGGGTTCTTTGTCTCTTTTTTGTTCTAGGTTGACCACCAAACCTAGAGGAGATAACTTTTTCCGCATTCGTAAATCTAATATAACAAATCGGTCACCATACCTAGGAGCAGAGTATTCCCTTGGTGGTTTTCCTTGTCCTTTGTGTTTGATTACCTCCTTGACAAACCTTTCTTTCATCGCCCAGCCAAGAATAGACCTAGGAAGTGGATTCACTCAACCTTTTTTCTTTTTTCCAATTTTTTTTTCGGAAACCTCTTTCTGAGGCCCAACACTCCCTTAGTGCCTCTAACAAACTGTTGCACCTCACCCTGACCCACTTTTTCTCACTGTTTCAAATTACTGGTGCCATATGTGCACCAGCATTGGTCCCTATTTCTGCACAATTTTTTCCTTGGGTTTGAGCCTCTATTTCATCAGCCTGCTTCTAGTTGAGTTTCCTTGAGTCTTCAGTGTCTTGTGGTCTCTCTAAAACCCCCATTCAGTTTACATTTGTGTTGTTTTACTTTGGTAAGAAATAGTTTTGATTTTCATTTGTTCTTATCATTTTGTCTCTTGCAAACTAGTTTCATTTTATTATTTATCACTTGGATAAATCATTGTTCTAGTTCTCATTACGAAAAGTGTAATTGAATCAGTAATTGAGCATTTTCATCTCAGTTTTCTTCATATTCGAAAATTAAGTGACTTGAAAAGAAAAATATTTGCATTTTCATCTAGGGTTTTGTGTGTGAAATTGGAATTCCCTAGTGTGAAATTTCATTTGTTTTCTTTCATTTTTATTGAATTGTGTATGAGTGTTAATTGCCTTTGAGTGACATCTCTTTTGATTTTTAGGATTTTCACCCAATTGCAGTTTGAGTTATTTGTTCATGGAATCTCAAATTACATTTGATTTCTTTCAAATCCTCATATATTTGATTTGAATAATTATCTTTCATAGATCCCATTTGCATAGTTAGAATTCTCATTTTCATAGCAAAAAAGGAAGTTGTGCATAGATTACATTTGCATATTTTTCAGAGGAATCGTGCATGGATTACATTACATGGTTTAGAATATTTTAATACTTTGAATTGAATTAGAATAGTGAAATTGAAAGATCTAGTTAGGAAACTCTATTTTGCTGCATGTTTGACTCTTACATCATTGTTTTCATCTCTTCCCTGCACTAGATAGCTTTCATTGAAAATGAAAAGAGTTATTTTTGTCATGTTAGTCACATCACAGGCATGTTTAGGTTACATCTAGTTTTGAGCCTTGAAATTGAAACATAATTCAAGATCAACTTTAAAATTCATCCTAATTAACCTAAGGAACATTTGAATCTTAACAACACACATATATGTCTAGGCTAGAGACATATTCAGACCTCGTTAAACATAGGAATTGTCATTGTTTTCTAGTATTTCATCACAGGGGTGAAATATCGTACCACGTACATGTGTGTATAGGAGTGGTCTCCACATACCTTTGTGTATATAGAATGGCACACCACGCATGAAAATTATATGGGAACACTCTAATCGAACGGTTAGGCATTAGACAACAATACTATAGACTATACTGCCACATACCACCGAGTATATTTTTGGAGTCCCCTATAGGTTGTTATCCTCACCATAGGTAACTAAGTGTGTAAAATTGTATACTGTGATACACTGAACACAAAATTTAGGGAGATTAACTACCATATGTTAAGTCTTTGGTTCCCCAAGGTGTATATTGCAATTCATGGTAACTTGGTAAACCCCTTTTCCTAGCTATTTTTTTGTTTTTTTTTGTGTCTTTAATTTCTAAAATGAATTATTTGACCATGGAATAACATCCTCAATGAGGGACAACTCCTTAGTAGATCGTAGGTTAACACGAATGACAATATTCCCTAGGTCTACCATTAAAGGAAATCCATCTAATGGGGATCTTGGTCATTTGCATTATTTTGGAAACATTTATGCTCCTTATATGGAAATGTTGTCCCTTCACTGATTTACCATTGGTTTAACAGTTTGGTTATTTTCAACCCCTATGGTTTTGAATTTCCAAGTTGCTTCTCAACCGATTTCTCTCCCACCTAAATAGTATCAACCTCATGTTGATCCTAAAGTTGTTCCTTTTCCTTCTTCACATGTTGTTTCTTCATCCATTTCTTCCTCCTCCTCTCATGAAAGTATTCATTCTAGTAACTAGAAAGATAAGAATAAGAAGAAAAGGACAAAGAAGAAGAAGCAAAATAAGCAAGGGGGAAACGAAGCATCCATTTCTACCAATGCAAGTAGTATGAAGGAACCTTCCAATAAGCCCTGCAAAATTAAATTTTCTTACAATTTATGTGATCTGAAATGACTATATTAGTTTTGATGTGCTAAGGGTCTTTTCAGTTTTAAAAACATGTGCATAATTGGTTCATTAGTTTGCATATGGTTTAAGGAGTTTTTTGATATTTGTAGATGAAATTTAGTGAATTAGAAGTATAAATAACATTGAACAGTAGTGTTAAATAGAGAAATAAGTAACCACATGAAATATACATAGCATGCATGATGAATAAATTCACCCCTCTTGAGCTACATCTGTTGGTCCAGCTCCCAATGGCTTGTCCATATTTCATTATGCTCAAATTATTTCTATTAAATGTAGTTACAATGCTCTAATTATTGTTTTCTCAACACCAATGGCTTCATAATCCTCCAATTAGTAAGAATGACTCTTCATTCACCCAGAATTGTCGAAAATTAAGCCTCCTACACTTTTTTTTCAATATCTCATAGGAAAACTCCACTAAATGTGGATAACTCCAGTTCAATGGAGTTAAATTAGGGTTGACTGCCAAATTTGGGGCACCCTTATCTTCTCTGCCAATAAAGCCGGGTATTAAAATTTATGGTTAGGACGATGGCTACATGCGCACCCCCAACCGTTAAATGGCTTATATGTTAGCATAAACAATGGAATACACTATCGGAGTTTTATTAATACATATATTTGTGATCAGCATCGGATCCCTTTTATGAGACTTAGCAATATCAAACAAATTTGCAACCGTACCACAATGTACATCTCATATTGATAGACATACAATCTCGCAGATCGCATGTCGCAGAATATAACAAATACCCTTAACGTTTAAACAATACAAGTGTCGATGCGAAGTTACGATTGCATCTACACATCGCAATTTAGTTGAAATACCTTTTGGCATATCGCTGGGTTTAATGTTTAGCATATCAGAAATCTTAACTCATCGCACTTCAACTTATCACACATATAACTCATCGCACTTCGCAAGTTTAACTTTATACCCTTAAAGCTTATTCCTTGGGAACTACGAAGTCACTTCCTGTGCGCTACTATCTCCATCATTGGTCTGGTCCTTGATCCAAAAATCCTCGTTATCTCTCCACCTCCTCACTTCACATCGCAGGTTAAAAAAATGAACCTGTGAAACCCTTTAACGGTAAAATATTTTTCCTGCGATGTGTGATTTTTCTCAACTGCAATGAGATCTCTCCCGTTGATCTCCCACTGCTTATTTTGTGATCTAATAACCATCATTCAGCCTTCATTGTTGACTGGATCATGGTTTTCCATTCCACATGCAACATTTATGCGGTTATGCAATCCCTGATTCTATATGCAGAGTTCAAGACTCCATGACAGCCACCAATTTGGATCCCACTCTGCTGGTCAATCCAGTTCTAAACATGTTTTCCATTTCGAACCCAATCCTGTAACTTGGAATTTTCAACAAAATTTTTGAACTCCTAATCATTCCTCCCCATTGGGAAGCTTTTGGACCCCAAAAGACCTGATTACCTATTCAGTAGATAAGGGTACATCTCCCTCACCTTTCTAATCTCCATTCATTTTTCCTTTCTTGGTTTAGTGCCTTTGAGCCCAACTTGAAGGTAGTCAACACTTCCCCTCTTTGATGCACTTGTCCTCCTTTCAAGAATTGTATCTTCTTTGAGCTCATCCAAAAAATTTGGTTAGAAATCTTCAATAGAAGGTAGTTGAACAACACTTCCTTGATTATCGATCAAAGGAGACTCATATAAGCATAAGTTTTCAACATTAACAACTGAATACATTTGCATGTAAGAAGGAAAATCAATTTGGAATGCATTATTACCAACCTTTTTTATGATCTTGAAAGGACCATAGCAAATGGGTTTGAGATTTTTACATTCCCCTTACATCCTTTCTTTTCTAAAGTGAAACCATACCTCATCTCCCTCTTGAAACTTATGATCAACCTGGTGTTTTTCATGCCTCTCTTTGTATTTTCTTTAACTTTTCTCAAGTTGTTCTTGAACTTGTTGATGTATCATCTGAATTTTCTCAATGAACTTCGGAGCCTTATCAATATCACTATGTCCATAAATTGCAACATCCTTCCCAAATATAATGTCTAATGGAGATTTTGGAAAATAAAAATTTGAGTTTTGTGTTGAAGAGTGCTTTGCTTGGTTGTAAGCATGATGAATGTAATGTGTTGGGCTTCCCATGTTTTGGCCAGATTGGCAAGACCAAAAGATGAGACAACATCAAACCAATTTCAAAACTCAGGATCTAGCCCTCCTAGGTCTAGAGAGGGATCTCTCTATGATTGTTAAAGGTAATGTCTTTGAAGGCCAAAGGTTTAAGATATTTGGCTAGTTATAAGGCTAAGAGTTTGTTTTTTTATTGTTTGTTTGGTTGTTGGTTATCAAGAAAGAATGGTTCAATGTAAGGCAAGGATGGGAAAAGAGGATTTAGGCAGAGGGGAATTATTCTAGGGAGAATTCAAGACCATTGGGCAATGGAGTCAGGAAAGGTTTTACTTGCTATTCAATGTATAGGCTTTCAATTAGGCTAGTCATCTAAAACGTTAGATCTTAAAGATGATAGTGTGGTATGGAATGGTAAGGGAGGAGGAAGCAATAAAGATTTAGAACACAAAGTTAAAGACCTGAGATCAGAGAGAGACTTTGAACTCTCAATGCTTCAGCCTCCAGCTTGAGGGATCTTAGAAAGGTTCAATCAATTGAGAAGGATCCTAGTGAGATAGAAAAAGGATTCTAGACCTCCCAGTGTTCCCAATTCTTTCAATTAAATCCTAACAAGAACATCTAAGAACAGATTCATTTAATTCATACATCAGCTAGCAGGCAATAACATCCACTACACTGGTTAAATTAACTGAAATCAACTCTTAGATAACACATTTAGTAGAAAAAATCAAAGGCAAGGAGAGCAGAAACATAGGGTACCTAACAAGGGTAAATCCTATGCCAGATTTTTGATGCGAGCCAGTAGAAATGAAATGAAATGGAGTGCAAGTTAAACACAAATACAAAGATAGAAAAACATCACCGCTGCTTTAGATCAGGATACAAAGAAATGTGCTTGTCATATTAAAAAGCAACACCATTCAAGTACAACATTTCCAATAGCTGGATACTCAGTCAGAAAACATCTTCCTCAACCTATCTTACAACTTTACAATGAGACTACGTCTCAGAAGAAACAGCTTGCAATTCTCTAATAACTAATCAACAACCATTACAATGAGTTCCTTCACAAATTTATAGCTCAAGTGGAGTAGAGAAATTAGGTGAAAACTAAATGCAACATTAAAAATCAAGAAAGGGAGAGGGCTGAGGCCCATTATATTTAAATTCTGTGCATTTATCCATGGCACTCTTTGGGTGAAAGAGTGGTCTTCTCCAAGCTTCCATTTACTCCGGGCATGTCTCTGATGTACTCCGCCACAGCATTCTGTAGTACTTCTGGTGAATAAACAAAAAGGTAAATAAATGATGCCAGGGTCTGCCATACTGTGAATCAAATGCTCTGGTAGCATAGGACTATTGTCAGGGCTGGAAAATCTCTCTAGAACACGGCATAGGATGATAATTGTATGGGCGCATCGTCCTTTATGGAAAGAACCTTCTGCCGATGTGAAAACCCTTTAGTATTATTCTATGTTCCTTGGACCTTCTAATCGATCCTCGGGGTCTTCGAACTAGTACCTTTTCCTTCTAAATCCCTGAAAAAAGGCTCAAAAATCTTCAATTACATGCCTCGTACTCTCTGCTGCTCCATTTATGTCTCTGTTGGCAAAATCTGTGCTTTTAATGGCTCTAGGGAGGTTTTACAGAGTTCAAACCCTATTCTTTTAATGCAAGTCCTGTCATGGCTCCTTCCCAGGCTTTCTTCATGATTTTGGCCTCTGAAAAATGGTCCTTTCTGCATTTTTTACTGCCGTAATAAAGACTGTGAAATCATAGCAGCTTTCACCCTCTGATAACCCTGCAAAACACGAAACCTTGTTAAGAAAACCATGCATGGAGATGGTGGATGCAACGGGGATGACGGGAATGACCATGTAGACTAGTAAAATGGCAGAAAAGTGTAGGGTGATAGCGGAAAATATAGCGTAATAGTGGAAGAAGGCCATGGTGAAAGCTGGCAAACTGTGGCAAAAAATTTAAATGCAAACCTTTGAAAAATGACTTCTAAATGAAATATGAATGAAATATAAGGAGGGCGGAGAACAACGTGATAAAAACACATGGAGAGGTGACGTGGCGGGACCCAGTCAATGGTGGGGCCGAATTTAAATCTGGACCGTCTGATCTCAGGAGGATATCGACGGTGGAAAACGTATCGGAGGGCGACGGACGGTGGGCCAGGGGTACGGATGCCTTAGGTTATCTTCCACGCATCTTTGGGGTGCGATGACCGTTGGATGGAGAGCTCTAGATCGGACGGCGTACATGCATATCACGCTGGGTTTTCCACCAAACGATAACGCGCGATGGGGAGGCGGTTTTCAAACACTGTCGGTGCCACGCATCATGCGATGAATGGAATCGCTGGCCAAACGAAAATTACCGCCCACCCCTCAAAGGCGATGTGATAGAAACCACCAGACTTTGAACAGTGACCGTGGCGTGGGGACCACTGAGGCGGGTGGATTCCGGACCGTCGGTGAATGGTGCGATGCGATCTGAGCGGTGAATGGGGCGAACGGTGAATGTTGTGGGGAACGCGACGACCATCTGATCTGTATAGATCGACGGCTCAAAATTCTCTCGATATTCAATTGCAGTAAGCACCTTCCGCCTTGACGCCTGGTTCTAGCGCTGCAGTCGCATGGTGGAAAAGGTTAAGGGGGCTGGCCGAAAGGGGATAAGACCCATACCTATGGAAAATATGGTTTTTGGCCCATTTATAGTGCATTTTCAGGCCAACAAAGGGTAACGATAGGGGAAATAAGGGGAAATAAAACCACACCAGGGGTGTGTGTATGGCTTTGAGGGGATTTTGGGAAGGTTTAGAAGGACTAGAGGAGGGATTTGGGGTAGAAAGGAGGCTTTGAAAAAAGGAAAAAGGGATGAAATGGAGAATTCTGCAGGGGTACAAGGGGCAAATGAAGGCCTTTTGGAGCACAGTTTTTTTTTACAATCAGTGAGACCTTATAATGGGAGTCAATAGAGGGAATTTATCAAAGGGAAGGGCATAGGAGACTTCAAGGATGATGTTTTTTTAGAGGAAATACATTCCTTGAAGGCTCAGAAACATTTTAGCCCCCTGTTTGCTTGTCAAAAATTTATAGGGGAGCTAACAGTGGCTCCACATGGGGATGGCTTCTTCTTGAAGGAGTCAAGAATTCAAAGAATAGGTCTTTGGAGTAGGCCAGATGCTTGGTACCTTGAGCCATCTTTCTTCCTTGATTTTCAGTTGCCACAAATATGATAGATCAGCAGAAGCATTCCCAAACAATCTACCTACCCACTCTACAATCCTATCATTTTTTCTTCCAGGGTGCATTTAGACTAGCAGACCCTTTTCATCATTTATTTTTTACAAACAAGAAAATAAACCTATTCTATTTCTACCCTTATTGCTCCATGAGACCAGTTTAGACTGTTGGTCTCATAGTTTCTCTACCTATTCTAACATCTATTGGGATTAAACTGTCCAACAAATTTCTTCTCTACATTCTACAACAGATATTTAAAAACAGTCAAACTAGGATTAGACAGTCTAGTTTGTTGTGGATCCAAGGCATAAAGACAGTTGCACATGGATGGAATTTGTAGAAAACTGAAAACAAAATCTTGAAGGCTTGAAATCTAAAATTTGAAGCATCCTTCTTTCTTTTGTGACTCAAGTTTTGAGCTTGTTAGAGTCACTTTCCTTCTTTTTTGTTTTTCATTTCAGCTCTGGTTTTGGGCTTGTTAGAGCTGACTCTTTTTATTCTTTGCTGGTCCAGGTTTTGGGCATGTTTGAACCAGCTATCTTTACTTCCCTTGGCTCATGTTTTGATCATATTAGAGCCAATCCCTTGCAATTTTGAGGTTCATGTTTTGAGCATGTTTGAACCTCTCCTTTATTTCTGTTATTTTTTTTTTTGGAACATTTTCTCTCTTTCTTGAAAACAAACACTGCAATGGTATGTACAATGGAAATGGAAAATGGAAATTAGAAATCAGCAGAAGTGGTGTTTGAGCATCCTGCCATTGACAGGACCCCCAAACAGCTCTGTACCATCTAACTCTTGTAGAAAAAAGGCATTTGGACCCACAGTGGCCTGGATGATGCAGGGACCTTGCCACAAACTATCAAACTTGTTGTGCTTTCCTTTGTCCTCTCTCCTTGAGTCCCACTTCAGAACTTTATCTCCAATTTTGAAATCAGAGGCCTTAGTTCTTTTGTCAAACAACTCTTTTATATTTTCCTGAACTTTGATAGCTCTATTATAGACCTCTTCCCTTGTTTGTTGGAGATGAATTGTCTGCTTTATTCTCCTCACCATGCTATCTTCTTCTGTTTGTATCTCTTGAACAATTTTAATCACTGGTATTCCAAGGCTGGTGGGAAAAACTGCTTCTGTTCCATAGACAAGCTGATATGGTGACATGCCAATGGATTTCTTTTTTGTAAGCCTGTCAGCCCACAGGGCATGCACTAACTTGTTATGCCATGATTTTTTGTTCTCTTCCAGCAGCTTTTTGATGATGGTCACCAGGCTCTTGTTTGATGATTCAGCTAATCCATTACCTTGAGGGTAATAGGTAGTTGAATGACCAAGTGCTATTTGATACCTGTGGAAAAAATCAACCATTTTCTTGGATCCAAAAGCAGCAACATTATCAGTGATTATTTTCCTTGGGCAACCAAACCGAGAGAGGATATGACCTTCTAGGAAACTAATGATGACTGAATCTGTGGCATTCCTAGTAGGTACAGCCTCTATCCACTTAGTGAAGTAGTCTGTGGCTGTTGGGATCCATTTGTGTTGTGCAGAAGAAGTAGGGTGAATTTCTCCTATGAAATCTAGGCCCCATTGCATAAAGGGACCTTCAATAGTGATGGGTTGTAGAGGTAAGGGGAGGAGTTTTCTTTTGCCTTCAAAAATCTGGCATTTGTGGCAGGCAATTATCATATGATGGATATCATTGAAGAGTGTAGGCGAGTAGTAGCCAGCTCTGATTATTTTGTTGGCAGTGGCCTTCTAGTTCAGGTGGCCTCCACACTCTCCTGGATGGAATTCTTGTTTAATCATTTCTGCTTCAGACTCAGGCAAAAATTTAAGAAATAGGCCATTTGGATTTTTCCAGTATAAGCCTTCATTCATTATGCAATAGCTCCTGGATTTTAGCTTTAAGAATCTGAACTTGGTCTTTGATAGTTCAGGAGGGTGCATTGAGGTGTGTAAGCACATACAAAATGTCAAAATACCAAGGAGAGCTCTGAAACTTCTCCTCAACAGTGGGATCAGGCAATCCCTGCTGCTCATCCAAGACATCTACCATGTTAATGTCAAGGGCTTGTAGATTTTATTCAGCCATTGGTTGAGAGAGGCCCTGACCCTTGATTAGTTTGGTGGGTTTTATCTCAAGGTTGTACTATAAGATCACAACAATCCATTTGCCCCTCTTCCCATCTGGGTCTTGGGACAATATGTATTTAACCACTGTATTTGGCACATAGGCTATGGTGTGGGAATGCATTATGTACACCCTAAAGTCTTTCAAGGCCTTAATTAGAGCATAGGCCTGTTTTTCCATTATGTTGTATTTCAAGGGTGCATCCCTAAGTGCTTTGCTGAAGAAAGAAATGGGTTGTTCCATTCCCTCAGGATTTTTCTGCAGTATAACTACAGATATCGTATGCTTGGGGGCAAATGAAAAAATCAGCAAATCTTTTGAGAAATCTGGGCTGATTAGGAAAGGATCCTGGGTGAGTGCAAGTTTAACTGATTCAAAATATTTCTTAGCTTCAACAGTCCACTTAACTCCTACACCTTTCTTCAGCATGTTAGTCATATTTCTAAGGTGTTCAGCTAAGTTGGGAATAAATCTCCTGAGGAAGTTAATTTTCCCAATGAAGGACTGTAACTCTTTGATGTTTCTTGGGTGTGTGATTTGCAGTATTCCCTAAACTCTTTATGGGTCTATCCTAATCCCCTTCTCAGATATGATGTGGCCAAGAATTTTCCCCTCTTGTAACCCAAATACGGTCTTTTTGGGATTCAATGACAGACCAAACCTTCTACATTTTTCAAACACCTTCCTCAGATGTTTTAGGTGTTCTTCATCAGTCTTGGAATAGATTGTTATGTCATCCAGATAAATGACAATGAAGTGTCCTATTTCATCTGAGAAAGCTATGTACATTTCTCTTTGGAAGGTTGCACCAGCGTTCATCAGTCCAAAAGGAATCTTTACATACATAAAAGTGCCCCATGGAGTGGTAAAGGCTGTTTTGAGTTGGTCTTTTGGGATTACTAAGACTTGGTTGTAACCTGAAAAACCATCTAGCAGGGAGATCCTTTTAGAACCTACTACCCTCTGAAGAATATGTTCCCTTTTTGGCAAAGGTTAATTGTCACTGAGTGAGGCTCTATTAAGATTCCTGAAATCTATGCACAATCTGATCTCCCCTATTTTCTTTCTCACAGCCACTAGGTTTGACACCCAATCAGAGAACCTCACCGGCACAATTATACCTGCCTCATACATCTTCTTAATCTCTTTTTCCACTGCAGGCAATTGTTTTGGGTTTATTCTGCGAATTTTTTGTCTGAAGGGCTTCTGATTTTATTTCAAGGGTATTTTATGTTGTATGATGTTTGTGTCATAGGCCCTTAAGTCCTCATAACTCCAAGCAAACACATCAATGAATTCCTTGAATAGGTCAATGTATTTCTTCTTCATGTTTGCAGGCCGAGACTTAGCCAATTTGATCATCTTGGGTTTACCTTCGGTGCCTACGTTGCATTCCTCGACATCAGAGTCTGCATGTTCTATAGTGGGATTTTTTGCTACATCATCGAAGTCAGAAAGGTCTTCTAAAGGTGCCAAACCTCGAGGTATGTTCTTATCCTTGGTCTACAGCACTTCTACTTCTTCACTATCTGCGTTTTCACATTTTTCATTCGGATTTCCAATCTGTTCGTTTAGAGTGTTTATTTCTATGTTACAGGGTGGTTCTTCCTCATCTGAGGACTCTTCACTTAGGAAGCTACTATCAAATTGGGAATCTGAATCAGAAAATTCAAACTCATTTCTGGCTACCAGGAAATCTTCAATCTGTTTATCGCCCTCAAAGACCTGCCAATATTTTTCATTGTCTGGCACTGCAGGTCTAAATTTGGTTTGAATGATGATCTGTTGGTCACTGGGAGGCTTATGATATGCACTAGCCATGCAGGCCAGTCCATTTGCAATTGCGTTCTGGCTCCTAGGGACAAACACCAGCTCATATTCTACAAAGGTTTTCAATAAATCCATAGTGACATTCCTATATGCCCTCAGTCTAGGATATTTTGTTGTATATTCACCATTCACCTGTTTAATGATCAGCTCAGAGTCCCCATGCACAGTTATCCTACGGGCTCCTAATTTTTTCAACAGGTTTAGGCCTAGGATAAGAGCCTCATATTCTGCAATATTGTTTGTACATTTGAAATGTAGGTTGCAGGCGTGGCTCTCTGCGTAGTCACTCTCTGTGTTATGTATCCACACTCCTGCTCCAATAGTTCTCTTGGTGCATGACCCATCGAAATTCATTTCCCATAAGGTTTCATTCTCGGGTTTCTCATCGAATCATTCTTGGTGTGGTGTATGTGTTTGTGAAGGGTGACTAATCAGCTGACTGCATTCTGTTTCTGGTTCGCTTTGAGTTTTTGTTTCAGTGCACTGTTCCGAGTTTTCTAAATAATTCTCCTCCGAGTCTATGGTAGCCATTATGTTAAAGTCCATGGGCTCTGTTTCCTTGTTTGTATCTCTATTTTTGGACTCTGACCCTTCTGAGGATTCATCATTACAAAGGATAAAGGAGTCAAGGTCGGTATGTACAGAGTATAAAGGTGAATTTTCAGGCTTTTCGGGGCTACTAACCAGGAATTTCATTTGCGCCTCTCTATACAATCTTCTAAGTTGGCTAAAAACAAGAACTGTGGCATAAGCCCCATCCATCTGCATTGTTCCTTGCATCTTGGCTCCCCATGATCTTGATAATAACATGCCATATTTGGGTGGCACATCTGCCACAACAACATCCATGACCATACATTTTGTTGGAATCTGGGTAAGGCTCACACATAAATCTTTGATCAGGCCAAGACACTTTTCTCTGCTAGAGTCAAATGAATATAGGTCTTTATAGGGACGGGTTATCTCTAGGCCTAATATTTCCATCACTACTTTAGGCATCAGGTTGTGTGATGCCCCAGAATCATGCATTGCATTGTGGAGAATCTTATCATGGATATTAAGACTGATATAAAAATGGGGCATGACCCCTTCCTGAAACTTTCCTTCTATCTTTGGACTAAAAAAAAGGGTAGGTTGATCATCACTCAGATTTACAGTGTCATTTTTCTCTCCTAAATTTAATGCTTTCAAAATTTGGCCTTTATATACATCCTGAGCGGCCAGCTCAGAGAATGGGACAGATATTTTAATTTTTGCAATCTCACTTTCCAGATTGAAAGTGGACTGACTCTTTGGGATGCTCTACTCTGTTTTGTTAACCACCACCTTAGTGGCTGAATCAGTGTGTGTTTTCTCACTATGTACAGTGTTAGAAATTGTTTTACCAGGAGCACTAGCTCCAGTGCTAGTGCTGCTAGTTGGTTGACCTTGTTTATCAATGTTTTGGTTTTCTTTTTATTTGTTCTTCCCAGAACTCTCAGCTACTAATTTTTTACTTTCAGCGGTTTCTTTAGAAGATTTCTCAGGCCTTTTCTTAAGGGTAACCTCAGAAGCTTTTGGTTTGGCAGTATCTTGGCTCTTTTTGCTTCTAAGTTCATATTGTTCTCTAACCTGCATGATGGCATCTTCAAATCCAAGTCTGTAATCCTCAGATTCTGATCTTTCCTCATCCCAATATGAGGGTGAGGGTTGATATTCTTCTGTGTAACATTTATGGATTGAATCTTCTGTTTCAAGCATGTTTATGGTGGTCCCCTAAGAATCTTCTACGATTCCCTGATCTTCATCTAAAAAGTTCTCTTGGAATGCAGGAATAAATTGTTGATCTGATTCTCTTTGTCTGTTGGGGGTGGCATTATTTCTTCTAAAGTTCTGGTTCTGGTTATGGTGTTGATTTATGTTTAGGTTACTAACTATGACAACCATTTTTTCCACCATTTGTTGTAACTTCTCCATGTTTTTGGACATGCGATCATTATTGGGGTCAGATGTGGAAGCTACATTGTCATCTCTATATGTTACCCTTTTCTCAGCTCTCAATATTTCTTTTTTCTCAATCAGATTTGCCTCTACACTCACTTCTCCTTTTTGTGTGTCTTCCAATGTGTTGTAATCCCTCTCCCTAAGTTGGTAGGCCATGTCAGCATCCAAACCTTCAAGGTATTTCACTACTACCATACCTAGGGGAGGTTTTGTGTGTGGTGGAAGAGCATTATAAACATTGTTAAACCTTGTAGATTAGTCCTGAACACTTTCTCCTGCATTTCTTTTCAGGTTCTTGTATTCTACTAGGATTTGGAGAGGGTTAGCCTTAACTTCCCATTTGTTTATGAAAGTATGATATAAAGCAGGAAGGTCTTGGATACTATTAGGAGGCAGGCTTTTGAACCATTTATTCACGTCACCTCCTAAGCTCTGGGCAAAGATTATCATTTTGAATGTTTCATCATCTATTTCCATGTAGTCAAAGGAATCTTCCATCCTATCTACATGGTGCTGAGCTGTGGTGGACTCTTTTGCAGTGAAGTGTGGGATCTTTGATTGATAATCATTGGGTAAGGGTACTAGAGGCTGGGGTAAAATCAGAGGTGCATACCAGGTTGCCATGATGATGTTTTGATGGGGCAAAGGGTTAGCTTGAGCAGCTGGTATATGGATGACAAGGATGCTAGGACCAGCAGAAGCTTATTGGGTAGATTTAGGGTGGCAGAGCCCCAAGTTTTGAATGAAGTGAATATCAGGAGGTGTAGATGGAGGGGTCTGTCTATCCCCAGGGTGTTTACCACTTTGAGGTGGTGAAACAATAATCTAAAGGTCTGACTGGTCTAGGACACTGAATGACCTAGTTCTTGGTAAACTGTTTTGAGTGCCTATGTCAAAAAATGGGTCTGATAGAGCTGTAAAGTCCTCTGGTGTAGAATTATCTCTATGGATGTGGCTGGAAATAGTTGATTGTTTAGGTGTAGGAGATCTCTTGAGGATGCTCTCAGGGTTGTCAACTATTTCAGGGGGTTTTGGGTTAGGATAAGCTCTTGTGTGAATGGTTATGAAAGCCAGAATGTTGTTTTTTGACCAAGCAGCTTAACCCTACTTGTTACTTTTATTATGGCTAATGTTGTAATGGCTCTGGTCTCCCAGTGGAGTCTAATGTGAACCAAGATAATGAGCAGGCCTACTGATCACCAGTGGAGTCTTTTAAATTGTTTAGGAATTATGGAGTTGCCAGGTGGAAGGTTTAGGATGCTTCTGGGGGATACATTGTCCACCACAGTGCTCATGAGATGTCCCTTTTCAAGGATATCTTCACAACACAGCAAAATCTAACTAGAGATTGACTGGGAGGGCTTTTACCAGATATGTCACCTTTGAAAGAGTGTGAGATCTGGAGGCTACCTGACCCTTTCCAGACTCTGTCTAAGACCATGGGAGAAACACAACAAATGGTATAGAGGTTGATCTGTGAATAGTAGTTTTTAACTGCCAACCTAACCAGAGATTGTAGGTTTCTGAGGCTCTTATGATGTAGTAAGGTGAGAAATACTCAGAATTTCCCCAACGGAGTCGCCATTATGTTGGGGTTCCCATGTTTTGGCCAGATTGGCAAGACCAAAAGATGAGACAACATCAAACCACTTTCAGACCTCAGGATCTATCCCTCCTGGGTCCAGAGAGGGATCTCTCTATGATTGTTAAAGGTAATTTCTTTGAAGGTCAAAGGTTTAAGATATTAGGTTAGTTATAAGGCTCAGAGTTTGTTTGTTTGGTTGCTGGTTATCAAGAAAGAAGGGTTCAATGTAATGCAAGGATGGGCAAAGAGATTTAGGCAGAGGTGAAGTATTATAGGGAGCATTCAAGACCATTGGGAAATGGAGTGAGGAAAGGGTTTAATTTATAGTCAATGTATAGGATTTCAATTGAGCTAGTCATCTAAAACGTTGGGTCTTAAAGATGATAGTGTGGTATGGAATGGTAAGGGAGGAGGAAGCAATACAGATTTAGAACACAAAGTTAAAGACCTGAGATCAGAGAGAGACTTTGAACTCTCAATGCTTCGGCCTCCAGCTTGAGGGATCTTAGAAAGGTTTAATCAATTGAGAAGGATCCTAGTGAGATAGAAACAGGGTTATAGACCTCCCAGTGTTCCCAATTCTTTCAATTAAATCCTAACAAGAACATCTAAGAATAGATTCATTTAATTCATACATCAACTAGCAAGCAATAACATCCACTACACTGGTTAAATTAACTGAAATCAACTCTTAGATAACACATTTAGTAGAAAACATCAAAGGTAAGGAGAGAAAAAACATAGGGTACCTAACAAGGGTGAATCCTATGCCAGATTTCTGATGCGAGCCAGTAGAAATGAAATGAAACGGAATGTAAGTTAAACACAAATACAGAGATAGAAAAAAATCACCACTGCTTTAGATCAGGATCCAAAGAAATGTGCTTGTCATATTAAAAAGCAACACCAGTCAAGTACAACATTGCCAATAGCTGGATACTCAGTCAGAAAACATCTTCCTCAGCCTATCTTACAACTTTACACAAAGACTACGTCTCAGAAGAAACAACTTGCAATTCTCTAATAACTGATCAACAACCATTGCAATGAGTTACTTCATGAATTTATAGCTCAAGTGGAGCAGAGATAGTAGGTGAAAACTAAATGCAGCATTAAAACTCAGGAAAGGGAGAGGGCCGAGGCCCATTCTATTTAAATTCTGTGCATTTATCCATGGCACTCTTTGGGTGAAAGAATGGTCTTCTCCAGGCTTCCATTTACTCCAGGAATGTCTTTGATGTACTCTGCTGCAGAATTCTGTAGTACTTCTGTTGAATAAACAAAAAGGTAAATAAATGATGCTAGGGTCTGCCATACTGTGAATCAAATGCTCTGGTAGCATAGGACTATTGTCAGGGCTGGAAAATCTCTCTAGAACACGGCATAGGATGAGAACTGTATGGGCGCATCGTCCTTTATGGAAAGAACCTTTTGCCGATGTGAAAACCCTTTAGTATTATTTTCTGTGCGTTGGACCTTCTGATCGATCCTTGGGGTCTTTGAACTGGTACCTTTTCCTTCTAAATCCCTAAAAAAAGGCTCAAAAATCTTCAATTACGTGCCTCAAACTCTCTGCTACTCCATTTCTGTCTCTGTCGGCGAAATTTGTGCTTTTAATGGCTCTGGGGAGGTTTTACAGAGTTCAAACCCTGTTCTTTTAATGAAAGTCTTGTCATGGCTCCTTCCCAATATTTCTTCATGATTTCGGCCTCTGAAAAATGGTCCTTTCTGTGTTTTTTTCCGTCGCCGCCGTAATAAAGACTGTGAAATCATGGCGGCTTTCACCCTCTGATAACCCTGCAAAACACGAAAACCTGTTAAGAAAACAATGCATGGAGGTGGTGGATGCCACGGGGATGACGGGAATGGCCATGTAGACTGGTAAAATGGCAGAAAAGTGCAGGGTGATGGCAGAAAATACAGTGTAACAGTGGAAGAAGTCCATGGTGAAAGCTGGCAGACTGTGGCGAAAAATTTAAATGCAAACCTTTGAAAAATGACTTCTGAATGAAATATGAATGAAATATAAGGAGGGTGGAGGAAAACATGATAAAAACATGTGGAGAGGTGACGTGGCAGGACCCGGTCGATGGCAGGGCCGACTTTAAATCTGGACCGTCTGATCTCAGGAGGAGATCAACGGTGGAAAACGTATCAGAGGGCAACAGACGGTGGGCCAGGGGTACGGATGCCTTAGGTTATCTTCCGCGCATCTTAGGGGTGCGATGACCGTTGGATGGAGAGCTCTGGATCGAACAACGTATGTGCATATCGTGCCAGGTTTTCCGCCAAACGATAACGCGCAATGGGGAGGCGGTTTTCAAACAGTGCCAGTGCCACGCGTCCTGTGATGAGTGGAATCGCTGCCCAAATGAAAATTACCAGCCACCCCTCAAAGGTGGTGCGATAGAAACCGCCGGATTTTGAATAGTGACCGTGGCGTGGGGACCACCGAGGCGAGCAGATTCCGAACCATCGGATCTACGGGAAAATGAACGATTGTGATGCGATCTGAGTGGTGAACGGAGCGAACGGTGAACGTTGTGGGGAATGCGACGACCGTCCGATCTATATAGATCGACGGCTCAAAACGCTCTGGATATTGAACTGAGGTAAGCGCCTTCCACCTTGGCGCCTGGTTCTAGCGCCGCGGTCACGTGGTGGAAAAGGTTAAGGGGGCTGGCCGAAAGGGGCTAAGACCCATTGTTGGCCGGATAAATCGTTCTTGCGGACAAGACCGATCTCCCTAGTGTCAGAAGACAATCTAGCAACAAACGAACAACTAAGTTTGTCTTTCTCTAGATATATTCGTTTTACAAGTAAATGCTATGAAGGTGTCGATCCTACCTTAGATCCAAATGCTTATTTGTAGTCGCAGTGCTTCCATTGCATCAATAATCCTTCGTCGCAACAAGGGCCCTTTTGTCACAAGAAAGTATCATCTTTCGTTGATCTGCAATCACAAACAAGAAAATATCAATAGCACTTGTATAACAAATAATTATAAAACATACCTATCATAGTGATCAAGGAATCTATGAAATAAATGATCAAACGACAGCTTATTGAAATAAACAATCAAACGACAATTTATTGAGAAAAACAGAACTTGATTGTATTAATCTTAAAATATACAGAAGAACCTTACAACCTTAGCCTTGATGTTCGAAAGGCCTTCCCGAGGTCCGAAGCAGGAATCTCCTCTACTTTGATAAGTCTTGCACTCTTCCTCCAGAAGCATAAAGAGGTATGTGATCTTTCCTCTCAAAAGCTCAACAGAAGGAAATCTAAATCTCAACAACACTTCAGCTCAAAAATCTTCTCCAAAAAACTTCTTCAACCTTTGAGGCTACCCAATGCCTCCTTTTATAGAGCAGATGAGGAGGTTAGGATTCCAAGTTTAAAGGGATAGAATCCTCCTTCAAAGGGATAGGCTCCTCACATCAAGGGATTATTTCCTTAAGGTGTGGGATAGATGCACCTTACTAAAGCATACTCATCCCCAAAAAATCTCATCCAGAACCTTCCAGAATTGACCAAAATTCAACTTTTTTGGTTTAATTTCGCGCATTTTTGACTTTACAGGGGTACCGCACCTATAACACTGGAAAAATGCGTTCTAGAACGCATTTTATCTTCACCTTACCTGCGTACCCTAGCTAAAAACGCAGGCAGGCTTCATATTAACTGCGTACCCAAGGTTTTTTGAGCTTTTTAGGGTTTTTTCTCCATTTTCAGGGCATGGAATGAGGAACAAAGGTTGTAAGACTTGCAAAGGAGGTAAGTATGAGTGTTTAATGAGCTCATACAGTCAGCAGAATGTCAAGGTGACATTTTTCAGTGTAACACCCATACCTATGGAAAATATGGTTTTTGGCCCATTTATATTGCATTTTCAGGCCAACAAAGGGTAACGATAGGGGAAATAAGGGGAAATAAAACCACACCAGGGGTGTGTGTATGGTTTTGAGGGGATTTTGGGAAGGTTTAGAAGGACTAGGGGAGGGATTTGGGGAAGAAAGGAGACAAATGGAGAATTCTGGAGGGGTACAAGGGGCAAATGAAGGCCTTTTGGAGCACATTTTTTTTTACAATCAGTGAGACCTTATAATGGGAGTCAACAGAGGGAATTTATCAAAGGGAAGGGCATAGGAGACTTCAAGGATGATGTGTTTTTAAAGGAAATGCATTCCTTGAAGGCTCAGAAACATTTTAGCCCCCTGTTTTCTTGTCAAAAATTTATATGGGGGCTAACATAATGCAGTTGTTCATCCCACAGCTTAGGATTTTTTCTACAATATCCTCTCAATATAAGCACAACTGTTCTTTTCACCACTTCGTTTTTTCCATCTGTTTGTGGATGAAAAGCGGTACTTTTTTTCAATTTTGTGTCCATCATTCTCCATAGATTTGACCAAAAATTCCCAATGAACCGGGAATCCCTGACACTAACAATAGAAGTGTTCAATCCAAAATGAACACAAATGTTTTGAAAATGAAGTTCAGCAGTATGTTCAACAAAAATGGTCTTCTTACATGGCATAAGTATACACATTTTATTGAATCTATCCACAACTACAAAAAGATAATCATGTTTCTTTCTTGACATAGTTAGACCTCCAACAAAGTCCATGGAGACACTCTCCCATGGCCTTGATGGTACTGGTAGTGGCGTGTACAATCCAAGCTTCCTATTACTATGCTTGTGGCTAATTTCTAAGGAATTTATCTCTCTTTTCTTCTATTTTCGGAGTTGATTTCATAACAACTTTCTTGTTGCACAAATAGAAAAACCTCTTATAAAACATGACACACTATCTATCATGTGAGGTCAATAACAATACCTCTATAGATGTGTCATTTTTTTTCTTACCCAAAAGTTTCGAGCAATAAGAGAATAATGAGCTTCTCTCATGACACTTAGCCTCTCTCCTTGTGGAAAAAATAAGTTTCCCAAATGAAACAGAAAACTTTTATGCATGTGATAATCTCCTTCTTCAACTTGATTCCCTTCACTCAAACTAGCATACACATCTTTGAAATCAATGTCATGTGCATATTGTTCCATGTAACTCTCATGTAAAACAGAATCATTTTTGAGTAAAGTAGAAGCACTAATGATTGGCCTCGAAAACTTATCTGCAAATTTATTGAATATACCTTTTTTACCTTATAACCAAGTGAAATTGTTGAAGAAATCCCATCCACCTGAAATGTCTTGAGTGCTGCAATCTTGTTTCTGGCTGCAAGTACTGTAATGGTTGGTGATCGGTGTGTACAATAGTCTCTTTACCCATCAAGTAGTGTTTCAACTTCTTGACACTTTGTACAAACACATATAGTTCTTTTTCATAGCTAGAATAATTAGTTACAACACCATTAAAAGTTTCTTAATGAAATATGATAGGCTTACCATGACGCAAAAGTACTAAACCCATGGCATAGTCACTAGCATCGGTTTGTATCTCTAATGGTTGTCTCAAATTTGGTAGTGTAAGGACTAGAGCTGAATTGATCTTTTCTTTTAAAGCTTCGAAATATTGACGTTGTTTTCCTCCCCATTCGAAGCCTTTCTTTACAGTTTTCACTGCATGCATAGGATTTGTGATAGAAGAAAAGTTAGCAAAAAAATTCCTCCAATATTGAGTTGCACCTAAGAAACTTCTTACCTCCGTAACTGCTTTGGGTGTGGACCAATTCACAATGGCCTCCACTTTAGAACGATCAATCCTCAATTCTTCTCTTCCTGCAATATGTCCCAAATATACCAAAGAAGTCTTTCCAAACTCACATTTTGACATCTTAAGCAAGAATTTCTCTTTCTTCAAAATATTAGGCACTCTATTTACATGCAAGACATGATATTCTCTTGTTTATCTGAAAATCAAAATTTCATCTAAGTACACAATAAAAAATTCATCAAGGAATGGTCACAAAACATTATCCATAACCTGCATAAAAGTTGTCGGTGCATTACATAAACTAAAAGGAATAGCTAGTCACTCAAAGAGTCCTTCTTTGGTTTTGAATTCGGTTTTCCATATATCACTTTCTGCAATTCTTACTTGATGATATCCACTTCGTAAATCTAACTTGGTGAAAAAAAATTCTTCTTTCAGTTGATCAAGAAAGTCATCTATTCTTGGGAGTGGGTAATTATTTTTTACCGTAATTTTGTTCAAAGCTCAAAAATCTACACACATGCTCCAACTCCCATATTTCTTTGGTATCAAGACTATGGGTGAACCGCATGACAAGGTGCTTGGCCTTATGATAACTTTACCCAGCATCTCTTTGATTTGCCTCTTTATTTTAGAATTTTCCATTATTGACATGCAATACATACCAATGTTTGGAAGAGGACAATCCTGCTACAATTGAATATCATGTTGAATTTCCCTTTTTGGAGGAAATCCTGTTGGCTCCTGAAAAATCTCATGATGCCTATTAACCACATCATATAATTCTAATTTAAAATTAGGATCACTTCCCTCAAAATATTCATGATTGATATCAGCTTTGGGCTTAATTATAAGAAGAACAAAATTCTTACTTCAATTTACCAACCTCTTTACCTGTCCAGCATTTACCAAAGCAATATTTGTCTTCTTGTGGTGCACTCTAACAATGAACTCTTGGCCATATTTGAATAAATGATTCTTTTTCTCATGTTGATAGAAGATCGATTTCCTATCATAAAAGTAAGGACTCCCTAATAAAATACCATTTATGTCAATCGGAACCACATCTAATTCAAATGTGTCAATAAAGCTTGCAATTATTGCAAACCTCAATATACATTTCCTTGTAACCTTTAGGTTTCCATCCTTGCAAATCCAACCCAATGGATATGGTTTTGGATGTCGTATGGTATCAAGGTTAAGTTTTTTGACAAAATCTTCAGAGATTAATTTTGTTTGTAACCCACTATCAAACAGTGTGTCAATCTTGGTATGCTTGGATATGACCCTCACATGAAACAGTGCTATTCTTTCTTCTTCATTTGGAGTGTTTATCTGATTGTTTGATGTATTGGTACTATGTTTAGTTTCAATTTCTTTTCCCTTCATGTTCTTCAATCCCATGGAATTAATTTTAGTGTTATCACCTGAATCAAACCCTAAGTCATGTTGAGTTATAGCAGGAGTTTTATGTTTACCCTTGTTATTGGGTTTCTTTGGCCTCAATTCTCGATGTAATTTCCAACAATGAGTTTCATCATGGCCTTCTTTTGAACAATGTTTACAAGTCACTTGTTCTCTCTCTTTCTTAACAGATACATTCTTTTTGTTTTTACCTTTTGGGATTTTCTCCTTGGCTTTACCCTTAAAAGGTTTCTTCCCACCCTCTTCAGGAATGTTCTTCCCTCTATCTTCAAGATGTGTGGCATGAACACAAATTCCATCTAGACTGGTGGGGTTAAACATGAGAATAGTATGTTTTAGGTAGCTATGTAAGCCTCCTATGTACTTTAGCAAAGTTTCTTGGCTCTGCAATTCCATCACTAATAAAAGAGCTCTTATCCTAAATTCCTGGGTGTATTCTTGCACATTTTGTCCCTTTAACTGCCTAAATTTTTTCTAGTTCATGATGGCTTTTTTCATATGAGGTAATGGATAAAAATTTCGTTTAATAGAAGCAATAAAATCTTACCATGTTAGAATAATCTTACGATGTTTCTTGATTTCCTCCTATGTCTTGGCTTCCCACCAAACAAGTGCTGCATCTTCCATTCTCAAAGAAGCTAATTGAATTTTTGTATCATCATCTTGAAAGTCTTGTATTCTTAAATAGACCCCAATTTTTGAATCCAATTATCTACCTTGTCTACATTTACTTCACCATTAAACATTGGAAATTCGAACTTAGCATCAAGTTTTAATAAAGGAGATTTACCAGTGCTCTTGGACTTGTGTGGCTGATGTACTGAAGAAGAGGTAGAATATGATGATGATGATGATGATGATGATGATGATGAGGGTGAAGCTGGCGGTTCTCCATTGCCTCCATTTTCTCCATTCCCTTCTTTGACTCGTCTTCATCATGTTGACCTCCTAAAGATCCTTGTCCTTCTTTTTGGAGTTTAGATCCTTCTCCTTCTAGTCTCTCATTCCTTTCTTGATAAAGAATTCTAACCATCTCAGTCATGTCAAGAAATGATTTCCATGGAAAATTTTAGGGGCTAATATTCACAAGTGGGCTAATTTTCCATGGTTTTTCCAAAAAAGAGATTTTGCAATTTCCATTTTTTTGTAAAAATGATTCGCCCAAAATTTAGAATATAAAATTATTTTACCTTAAAAATAGCCAACATTATATAGAGACTATATATAAAATCATTATAAATTTGTAGAATTTTAAAAACATATCAATAAAACTTTATAGTTCACATATTAGGGACTAGTGAAATTCGCCAACTTTTTAAACTTCAAAATGATTTTCCATCCTTAAAATTATCCCTGATGATTTCCTAAACACTCTTTATTCTTCCTTAGGGTCAACTTCTTCATTAATTTCTCCTTCCTCATGAGGCATGCTTAATGTAACTTCTGCTTCATTAGGAGGTGAACTAGGTGGTGGAGATTGTCGAAATCTTGCTCTCCTTTGCATTGGCTCCTTTTGAGACTCTCTTGCCTCCACCATTTTTCCTTCTCCCCTTTTGAGCTTGAGCCTTGTAAGCATCTAAAACTTGCAAATAGTTAAAATTATTTTCACTAAACAACACCAGAGAAAAACTCTAGCTCTGATACCATTTGATCTAAAATAATTGTATTAGTTTTGTTTTGCTAAGGGTCTATTCATTTTTAAAAAAATGTGCATTTTGGTTCAGTAGTTTGCATAAGGTTTAAGGAACTTTTACATGAATTATAGATGAAATCTAGTAAATTAGAAGCATAAAATAAGCATAAATAACATTGAAAAACAGTGTAAAATAGAGAAATAAGCCACCACATGAAATTTACACAATAGACATGATGAAGCACTTCACCTCTCCTGGGCTACATCTGCTGGTCCAGCTCCCAATGGTTTTTCCATATTTTATTATGCTCAAAAATTTTCTATTACATGTAGTTAAAATTCTCTAATGGTTGTTTTCTCTATGCCAATGTCTTTAGAATGTGTTGGGTGTGGAGCCTTATTATCTTGTTTATTTTGTATCACAGCGTTGGACCCCTTGTACCATAATGGGGGCGAAAACGCCTCCCATAATTAAACACTGCCTGGGGAGTCCAGGGGGGGCGGCTACGACTTTATGGAGCCCCCTCTAGTGGGGGGTCTCGGGAACAGCGCCCCCGAAGCTAAAAATATATGTAAAATTGCCTGGTAAAAGTATAGTAATTTCTAGTCAATCTGGGCCGTTCATTAGGCAGATGATTTGATGGTAGAAGTCATGTTTATTTTAGGGTTTTTTGGCCCTAGAAGGCAACCACTCACTTTTATGAGGGTATTGTATTGCAGTTGTGTATTGTGTGTGTATTATTGGAGCGAGAAATAGAGAGAGAGACTATGAGAGAGAACAGAGGATATTACATCGGATCTATTGTAGGTTGTGTCTCTTCATTTTGTTGGATAATAGAAATGAAGGACTGGCTGTTCAGGGTGGATGTAGCTCAAAATGGGTCAACCACGTATATCTGTGTCTCTCTGGTTTTATGTGTTTTGTGTGCTTGTGTTTTCCGCATATTTTATCTATTTCATTGCTCTGTAATATTTAATTTTCTAACAACTGGTATTAGAGTCAAAGGTCTATTTGGCTGATAAACTAGTAGGAAAGAAAGGTTCCTGGTTCGAGTGGGAGCAATGGCGGAAGATGGTAATTTTAGGGTCAATAAATTTAACGGCCAAAACCTCCCGCTATGGAAGATGCAGATGGAAGATTATATGTATCAGAAAGATCTATACCTACCATTGAGCGGAAAAAAGAAGAAGCCAATAGCTATGACAGACGCAGAATGGGAGATTCTCGATAGAAAGGCACTCGGAATAGTATGGTTGTGCCTCGCGGTGTCGGTAGCCTTCAATATTTTGAAGGAAACAATAGTAGAGGGTTTGATTAAGGCATTGGCGAAACTATATGAAAAACCCTCGGCCTCAAACAAGGTATTTCTTATGAAATTTTTATTTAATATGAAGATGTCGGAAGGTGGATCTATTGCAGACCATTTAAATGATTTTAATACAGTTACCAGTTAGTTAAGTTCTATAGGGTTAAACTTTGATGATGAAGTTAGAGCTCTGTTATTTCTGGGCTCATTGCCAGAAAGCTGGAATGGCTTAGTTATGGCCATTAGTAACTCTGTCTCTGGATCCAGTACTTTAAAGTTTGATGATGTTTTCGGTGCTATCCTTGGCAAGGAAATGCGACGGAAAAGCTCTGGTGAGACATCAGGGAATTCTTTGAGTGCATAGTCTAAGGGAAGAAGAATGGAAATCAGAAAGAGCTCAGGATATCACAGTAAATCAAGGAAAGGCAAATCCAAGTACATATCGGGGATAGTGTGCTGGAAATGCGAAAAGAAAGGACACCGAAAGAAAGACTGTAGATCTCGGACGGGAAAAGAAGGAGATGCACAAAAAGAAAACAATCATGAAGCAAATGTGACAGGTGATGTGTTACAGGATGCTTTGATTCTTTCTTTCAAAAATGTTACTGATTCTTGGGTTGTAGATTCAGGGGCCTCATTCCATGCCACACCTGATAAGAAATATTTTCATGACTATGTTCAAGGAGATTTTGGACAAGTCCGTTTGGGTGATGATAAACCCTGTAAAATTGTTGGATTGGGTAAGGTTCTTGTAAAATAGCAAAATGGAAACCAATGGCTATTAAAGGAGGTAAGGCATGTTCCATATCTGAAGAAAAATCTGATTTCAACAGGGTAGTTAGGCAGTGAAGGTTGTGTGACAACTTTCATAGATAAAACTTGGAAGGTCACCAAAGGATCCCTAGTAATATCAAAAGGCGAAAAGGTTGTTACATTGTATTTATGCAATGGTATTTCTAGCTCTGTTAATGCTTTAAATTTGAAAGGAGAAGATGCATCATTATGGCATCATAGACTTGGACACATGAGTGAGAAGGGGATGAAGATTCTTCACTCAAGGAATTTGTTGCTGGGTTTGAAGAATGTTGATTTGTATTTCTGTGAGGACTGCATTTATGGAAAACAAAAGAGAGTCAGATTTCTCAGAGTTGGTAAAGAAAAGAAGAGAAAAAAAGTAGAGCTTGTGCATACAAATGTATGGGGACCTGCTCAGGTATCATCTCTTGGTGGCTCTCATTATTATGTTACTTTTATTGATGATGCAACTAGAAAAACATGTATTTATTGTATTCAGAATAAATCTGATGTATTTGATATTTTCAAGAAATGGAAAGCTTTGGTTGAGATTGAGACAGGAAAGAAGTTGAAGTGTCTCAGATCAAACAATGGAGGTGAATATTGCAGCGAAGAGTTTGATAGGTACTGTTCAGAGCATGGAATTCACAGAGAGAAGACAATTCCAAGAACACCACAAGAAAATGGTGTGTAAGAAAGAATGAACAGAACAATCATGCAACGTGCAAGGTGCATGAGATTGCATGCAGGATTTCCTTTACAATTTTGGGCAAATTATATAGACACTGTTGTTTATCTAATAAACAGAGGGCCTTCAAGTTCCTTGGATGGTGGTATTCCAGAGGAAGCATGGACAGGTAAAAAGGTAAACTACTCTTGTTTAAAGCCTTTTGGTTGTGAGGCCTTTGTCCATATTAATAAATAAAACAGAACAAATATTGAATCAAAATCAAAGAAATGTACCTTTATTGGATATGGTGTTAATGATTTTTTTTATCGCTTATATGATTATGAAAATCACAAAATAATTAGGAGTAGAGATGTAATATTCAATGAAAAGGTATTGTATAAGAATTAGTTGCAGGAAAATAAACAGGAAAAAGAAAGCAAAGAATACACAGTTCTTGATGAGATCACAAAAAGGGTAAAGGTGCCTGAAAATAATAATAATCAACAGCCACAACAACAACCACCACCACAACAGCAACATACACCTCAAACACCTGAAAGTGGTGTTAGAAGATCTACCAAGATAAGTAGACCTCCTGAACAATACTCTCCTTCATTATATTATTTATTGTTGACTGATTATGGTGAACCTGAATGTTATGAAGAAGCAATACAGGTTAAAAGTAGGAATAAGTGGGAGCTGGCCATGGAAGAAGAGATGGACTCCTTAATGCATAACCATACTTGGGACTTATTCAGGTTGCCTGCAGGTAAAACTACATTGCAGAATAAATGGATTTACAGGCTGAAGGAAGAAGATGGAGGAAAACAGAGGTACAAAGCTAGACTTGTGGTGAAGGGGTTTGCACAAAAGAAAGGTATTTATTTTGATGAAATATTTTCTCCTGTTGTTAAGATGACTTTAGTCAGAACTATTTTAAGTCTTGTAGCAGCGGAAGATTTACATCTTGAACAGTTAGATGTAAAGACAACATTTCTCCATGGAGATTTGGAGGAAGATATCTATATGGAGCAACTAGAAGGATATGAGGTCAAAGGGAAAGAAAAATTAGTGTGTAGACTAAAGAAGATCTTGTATGGCTTAAAACAGGCTCCAAGGTAGTGGTATCTAAAATTTGACAAGTTTATGTCTGAACAAGGTTATACTAGATGTCACTCTGATCATTGTGTTTATCTGAAAAGGCAAAATGATGGCAGCTATATTATATTTTTATTGTATGTAGATGACATGCTCGTTGCAAGATCTAACATGTAGGAAATAAATGTGCTCAAAATAAAATTGGCAAATTCATTTGCAATGAAGGATTTGGGAGCTGCAAAACAAATCCTTTGTATGAGAATAACTAGAGACAGGAAAAATCGAAAATTAACACTGTCTCAGAATGTGTACATACAAAAGGTGTTGAAAATATTTAATATGCAGAATGCAAAATCAGTTAGTACACCTTTTTCTAGCCATTTCAAACTTATTAAGGAGATGTGCCCAGAGACCTAAGAAGAAATGGATTATATGTCTAAAGTTCCATATGCATCAGCAATTGGAAGCTTAATGTATGCAATGGTCTACACAAGGCCTGATATTGCACATGCAGTGGGAGTTGTAAGCAAGTACATGAACAATCCAGGAAAAGAACATTGGATGGCAGTGAAATGGATTCTCATATATTTGAGAGGTACCACAAATCAAGCATTATGCTTTGGTGGTTCAAATATTTCTCTACAGGGATATGTTGATGCAGATATGGAAGGTGACAGAGATAATAGGAGCAGCACTAAAAGATATGTATTTACTGTAGGTGGAATAGCTGTCAATTGAGTTTCAAAAAGCCAGAGTGTTGTTGCACTTTCAACAACAGAAGCATAGTATGTTGTTGCTACAGAGGCTAGTAAAGAAATGATTTGGTTACAAAGGTTTATGGATGAATTGGGTAAGAAGCATGATATGGGCACGTTATACAGTGATAGCCAAAGTTCCATTCATCTTGCAAAGAACTCAACATTTCATTCTAGGACTGAACCCATACATCTCAAGTACCATTTCATATGCTCAGTATTGGAAGATGGATATTTGAAGCTGGAAAAGATACACACTAGCCAGAATCCTGCAGATATGCTAACGAAAGTTGTAACCAGGGAGAAACTAAGAACATGCCTAGTTTCAATTGGTCTTCAAGGATGACGATGAAGATGAGAAACAACCAAGTCCAAAGAGGAGTCATTTTCCAGCAAATGAAGGAGCGGTGGAGTTTCTACAATCAATATCCAAGTGGGATATTGTTGGGTGTGGAGCTTGATTATCTTGTTTATTTTGTATCACAGCGTTGGACCCCCTGTACCTTAATGGGGGCAGCAACGCCACCCATAATTAAATGCTTCCTGGGAGGTCCAGGGGGGGCGGCTGTGACTTTATGGAGCCCCCCCTTGGCGGGGGGTTTAGGAGGCAGTGCCCCCAAAGCCAAAAATAGATGTAAAATTGCCTTGCAAAAGTATAGTAATTTCTAGTCAATCTGGGCCGTTCATTAGGCAGATGATCTGATGGTAGAAGTTATGTTTAGTTTAGGGTTTTTTTCCCTAGAAGGCAACTCCTCGCTTTTATGAGAGTATTGTATTGCGACTGTGTAATGTGTGTGTATTATCGGTGTGAGAAAAAGAGAGAGAGACTCTGAGAGAGAATAGAGGATATTACAACGAATCTGCTATAGGTTGTGTCTCCTCATTTTGCTGGATAATAGAAAGGAAGGACTGGCTATTTGGGGTGGACGTAGCCCAAACTAGGTGAACCACGTATATTTGGCTCTCTGGTTTTATGTGTTTTGTGTGCTTGTGTTTTTCACATATTTTATGTGTTTCATTGCTCTGTAATATTTAATTTTCTAACAGAATGCTCCAATTAGTAAAGAATGATTCTTCATTCACCCATAATGGTCTAAAATTGAGCCTCCTACACTATTTTTTCAATACCTCCTATGAAAACTCCACTAAATGTGGATAACTCCAGTTAACTAGAGTTAAATTAGGGTTGACCGCCAAATTTGGCGTGCCCTTATCCGCTCTGCCAATCAAGCAGGGCATTAAAAGTTATGGTTAGGGTAGTGGCCACATGCACACCCCCAACAGTTAGATGGCTTATACGTTAGTGGAAATAACGAAATACAATATCAAAGTTTCATTAAACATACATACATCTGTGATCAACATCAGATCCCTTTTACGGGACTTCACAATATCAAACAAATTTTCAACTGTAAGAAAAGATGCATTGCAAATCGGGATACATACAATCTCGCAGATCACATGTCACGGAATATAACAAATACCCTTAATGCTTAAACAATGCAAGTTTCGACGCGAAGTTGTGATCGCATCGCCACATTGCAATTCGACCTAAATACCTTTTCGCAGATCACAGGGTTTAATTTTTCGCATATCATAAATCTTAACCCATCGCTTTTCGGCTTATCGCACATATAACTCGTCGCACTTCACGAGTTTAACTTTATACCCTTAAACCTTGTTCCTTGCGAACTATGAAGTCTCCTCCTGTGTGATATGATCTCCACCGTTGGTTTGGTCCTTGATCTGACGATCCTCATTATCTCTCCACCTCCTCACTTCGCATCGCAGGTCAAAAAATTTAACTTGTGAAACTCTTTAATAGTAAACATTGTTCTGTGCGATGTGTGTTGTTTCTCAACTGCGATGAGATCTCCCCTATTGATCTCCCACTGTTGTTGCTGCAATCTAATCACCACCATTCAGCCCTCATTGTTGATTGGATCACGGCCGTCCATTCCACCTGCAATATTTTCATGGTTGTGCAATCCCTGATTCTATATGCAGAGTTCAAGACTCCATAACATCCACCAATTCGGATCCCACTATGCTGGTCAATCTGGTTCTAAAAAAATTTTCCATTTCAAACCCAATCCTGTAGCTTGGAATTTTGAGAAAATTTTTTGAACTCTTGGTAATTCCTACACATTGGGAAGATTTTGGACCCCAAAATACTTGATTACCTATTCAATAGATGAGGGTACAAGTCCCTCACCTTTCGAATCTCCATCCATTTTTCCTTGCATGGTTTAGTGCCTTTGAGCCCAACTCGAAGGTAGTCAACACTTCCGCTCTTTTATGCTCTTGTCCTCCTATCAAGAATTGTATCTTCTTTGAGCTCATCTAGAAATTCTAGTGATAAATATTCAATAGAAAGTAGTTGAACATCACTTCCTTGATCATCGATCAAAGGAGGCTCATACAAGCACAAGTTTTCAACATTAACAACTGAATACATTTGCATGTAAGAAGGAAAATAAAGTTGGAATGCATTATTACCAGCTTTTTTTATGATCTTGAAAGGACCATAGTGAATGGGTTTTATTTTTTTACCTTCCACTTGCATCCTTTCTTTGCTAATGTGCAACCATACCTCATCTCCCTCTTGAAACTTATGATCAACCCAGTTTTTTTCATGCCTCTCTTTGTATTTTCTTTGACTTTTCTCAAGTTTTTCTTGAACTTTTTTATGTATCATATGAATTTTCTCAATGAAATTTTGAGCCTTATCAATATCATTATGGCCATCAATTGCAACATCCTTCCCAAAGATGAATTCTAATGGCGATTTTCACAAATGCCCAAGCATGCTTCAAAAGCTAAGGTTTGTGTTGAAGAGTGCTTTGCCCGGTTCTAAGTGTGATAAATGTAATGCAGTTGTTCATCCCACAACTTAGGATGTTTTTTGAAATATCATCTCAATAGATGCACAATTTTTCTGTTCGCCACTTCGGTTTTTTCATCTGTTTGTGAATTAAAAGAAGTACTTTCTTTCAATTTTGTGTCCATCATTCTCCATAGATTTGACCAAAAATTCCCAATGAACCTGGAATCCCTATCACTAACAATAGAAGTGGGAAATCCAAAATGAACCCAAACATTTTGAAAATAAAGTTCAGTAGTAATGGTCTTCTTACATGGCATAAGTATACACATTTTACTAAATCTATCCACAACTACAAAAAGATAGTCATGTTGCTTCCCTGACATAGGTAGACCTATAAAAAAGTCCATGGAGATGCTCTCCATGGCCTTGATGGTACCAGTAGTGGCCTATACAATCCAAGCTTCTTATTACTAGGCTTACTTGTTGCACACATAGAACAACATCTTATAAAACATGACACAATATCTATCTTGCGAGACCAATCACAATACCTCTGTAGATGTGCAATTGTTTTTCTTACCCCAAAGTGTCCAGCAATAAGAGAAGAATCAGCTTCTCTCATGACACTTAGCCTCTCTCCTTGTGGAATACATAACTTTCCCAAATGAAACAACAAATTTTTATGCATGTGATAATGAAAGCAGCCTGAGCTGCTAATACCCACATTCACACATTCAGATGCATATAAAAATAAATTTCAAATATTTGCCCCAAATAAATTAAAAATCTGGCAAACTTTAAAATAAACGGAAGCTACCTTTTCAATCATGGTTATTAAAAAACAAATAATCCAGCCAGAGTCAAATCTATATGCGGAAGATTTTCTAATTAAACCTTTATGGATGATACCATAGTCAAAACTCACCTTATGAATATTCTAATTTTAATATTCGAATTTCAATTAAAACCAAATCTTAAACATTAGCTTTCACACTTACCAGCTCACCTTATCTTCAACCTTTGACTTTTTTTGAGAACCCAATATAATAATGGCCACGGATTTCACATTCAACAATGTTTATATTAATACAAATCAAAGTTTGACTTTGATTAAACATAATATATAACCATATATTATATTCTTCAATTCATTTTTATGAAACATTAACGTATCTCAACCACCCTTCATTAATATATATTGGTCATTAAAACCTTGAAACCATTGGGTTAAAACCCCAATTGTCAACATAATAAATGTTCGGGTCCCACAGAATATCGACTTACCTTGGTTTAACCTCCAAGCAACTTCATTATGCAAATGTCATCCAATCCTTGGATCAGATCATCTAACGGAAATCGCACTCATTCGATCTCTGAACTCTATCATAAAAAAATTATGTGAAATTCATGGTTTTTAAAAACCATCTTTGCCATGTGTCCTATGCTGGGTATTATCGCGTGATTTCATAAGAAACCACTTACCATATTTTTCTCACGCGAAAACCATAATGGTTTCTGAAACCCATCCTCGCTATTTCCAACGCATTGTTCCACCGTATTTAATTTCACAATTCCGCCTTCACTGTTTGTTTATTACAAAGGCAGAGTTCCTTTGAAATCACAACCCTGCGCTTACAAACTAGTCACAGCGTTTCAATTATTTATTATGGCTTCTACACACTTGGAGTTTAATAAACCAACTAACCTCGCTTTGAAGATCCGCCTTCTGGTTGCTCACAATTCCATTATAACTCTTCAACTCCATTCTACTATGGCTTACTTCAACATTTCGAATAGGTTTTTAAAACAAACTCCCGATCATTCAATCAAAGCACCACACAACCCATTCATGAAATCGAACCTTTTCAATTTCGATGAGGCTCATTCCACAACTTTCAATTCTCACTTTCAGACAGTTTAAGCTACCAAGATGGTTATAGAACGGATTTCATTCCATGAATTTTACATAGCAGAATTCGATAAACCCTCAAATCAAATTCAACCCTGATCTCATTTCACTGTGGATACATAATAATTTGTGTAACAACTCTTTCATCGAATACTGTATGCGAAAATAGTATTATGCCTCTGCACTGTATAAAATTTCATCAATAAGAAGAATTATGTTGTGAATCGATCCATTCTGTGATCGATTCATACAATTATAAAATCACCATTAAACACACAGACTTATACAATAAATCTGCACACTATATGATTCATAAATGAATACAAACTTAGAATCGAGTTTCACTTGCATAAAAATCAATATTTACATAGGATTTTCCTGGCCTAATATTCTGTATCAGTGGCCTTTTCCTATTCCACAGCCCGAAGGCTTACAAACCAAGAACCATGTTCCTGTTCTACCCTGCAGACTCTTCAGATCTAAATCTCTACTCTGTTTTTTTATGCTTTTGAGACTTTCATTTTATGTAAAAAGGCTTGGAACTATTTTTAGTTTAAGTTATTGAATTTTCTCAACAATTCCCTATTAATCCTATTTAATCCATAAGGATTCTCTTTCCTCTGTAATTAATGAAACAAACTCCAATTTAAAATCTCTCAATCCCTTTACATTCTCAACTAGTCAAATTCTCTCATGTTCTCTATCATTCGAGAACATTTACAATTTCCTTACAATATTTAATTATAAATCATTAAAAATCACTCAAATATTTCATAGAAATCCAACTCCCTTGAAAACATAAAACCCCTAAGTTTAATAAAATAAATGGAATTTTCTTTTAGCCTAATGCCCCTGCATCAGACTCCCAAGGTCAAAATTAATCATGATCTCCTGATCATGTGCTTTTAATATCTGCCTCCTAGATCCCATATTTTGTTTTGCTGTTATCCATAAGCTGCATTATGCTTTTGTTGCACTTCTTGAGGCTTCCATATCTTGTTCTGCAACTTGCCACTTGCTATGCTTTCGTATTCTGTTCTTGTCTTTCCTTTGCTGAAATCTCTTTATTTTCTTGTTGTTGTTTGCTTCTTCTGAGACACCTTCATCATCAATCTTCTAATGCTTTCAATCTCTATGTCCAACTGCATTTTGTTGCTTCTTTCAATTTCAGTTACATTTTTTGGCTTTGTTGTTGTTGCTGTTACTACCTTTCTTACTGCCAACATTGATCCTGGTGTCGTTAATGTTGCCACTCCTGCAGATGTCACCTCACATGTTGCTGCCTCCCAAACTTCCTAAATATCTCTTAAGATATCTCCCTCTGCAACATTTTTCTTTTGTTCACCACCTGCAAATTTACGTTTAAAAAATTAATTATCATTTAATTCTCTACCTACAGTAACATATTCATTCAGTCTTATGTGTATACTAGTAAGCATAATTAAATTTTGCAAACTAGTATCTGCTTCTATTTATTTCACAGCTTCAGGCATCTCCAGTCTAGTGTCTGCAATTTCTTCCTCTTGTTCAAATGTTTCCAGTAAACATTTCAGCCATTCCCTTTGTACTTGTTTTATTTCAAACATTTCATCAATATACTGCAATTTAAATTCAACATCTTCTTCTTCTTCTTCTTTGACAATATTCAGTAATTTTCCTTCACATTCTTGATTGATTATGGCAATCAAATCAACTTTTTCAAGAACTGTATCTTCATCTTCTATCATAATAGAATTCTGATTTTCCATCACTGTAGTAGTTCCAAAATTTTGTCCTACAGCCTTCTCTTGGCTATTCAGACAAGCCAAATGCTCCTTGTCATCAACAGTAACGCATTTATGCATATGGGACATGATTATCTCACCTTATTTCTGCAACAGTTTATCTTCATTCAAGACAATTCCAAGAGATGGATTGTCTTCTGCAATACCTGTAAACACAGTCAAATTGTCAATTTTAAAATCACAATACCCAGTGGTCTCATTTGATGATCTACTCACCAAATCTCCTTCTAGTAGTTCCAAGTCTCTTTCAAGATCCAAAAAATCTTCACTGTCTCTCTCTTTTGACAACACATCAGTATGTTGTTCTGAGTTTCCATTTAACTTCTTTGTGAGCATATCAGTATGTTGATTTACATCTTTCATCAGATTGTCAGCTATTCTTTGCTTCTTTCCATCATTGGTTTCATGAATATCTTTCTGCTGCAATTCATCAAAATTAACTTCTTCATTTTGTTGAATCATTCTTTTATCCTCTGTTCTTTGATTTTCATTCATGACAATTTCTCTGTCTTGCTTCTTTAGCAAATTATCCTATACATAGATCCTCTACTTCTCTAATTCTCTTCTCTGAAGATCTAATTTTCTATACAATTCAACAATTTCATTTGGAGTACAATTTGGAAATTTGAAGACTTTCCATACCTTCACTTATTCTTGAGAAATCATGAGATGGCCCTTCTTTCTCTGCCTCAATATTCTGTTGAATATTCTTACAAGACCCTTCTGTCTCCTTCTCTTCCTAAGATCTTGTTATCCCAGTGTTGATCTGAACGGATTTCAGATTCAATTTCTGCTCCTCAACAAACTTTAAAGCTTGCTCATCATCCTGTGATGTACTTGCAAACATACACAACTTATTAGTTTTAAAAACACAAGACTTTTCAGTCTCGTCTGTTTCATCAAGAACTTCTCCTTGAACAAATTTGAATTCCATATTTGGCTTAAACAATCTGAGTTCTTACTTTAATAAGGAAATCTCCTTTTGCCTCCACTTCATTTGCAATGGTTTCCAAATTACTCTCTTTCCCTTTAGTGAAAATATCCATCCTCCTCTCTGGTTTTCTTCTTCTTACAGCCATTCCTGTAGTACCTACAATTGTACATTCATTACTGCAATTTTTGTTGGAAATGTTGTCATTGATGGCAAAAGAATTGGCAAAAAAAAAGGGAGCATCAGAAACAGTAACTAGGAACAGAGAAAATAAATGTAGCAGAGAAGAATAGAGAAAGAGTGCATTTACACAGAGCAGTATTATTCAAGGAGAAAATTGAATTCAGTAGGAAGGATATTTGAGTCCCTGTGGAATTACTTCATATGTATGCATCCTGATGGAGGATAATTGAAATCCATGATAAGTAAGAAACCCTATGAGGGGATTAATGGTGCTCTGTATGTAGTTAGAGAAACCGATGCTAATACGGTCGACTGTGTATCCCAAACTGGTAGACAGTGGAGCTATATATATATTCGTTGAGTATAATACTGAAGGAGTTGTGAATCCCTGCAACCAACACGGAACTCGGTGACTGAATTATGTGAGTATAGGCCGTCGAACTTTCATTGGAACAACACTTCGGAATTACGAACGAAACCTAGAAGGGAAGTGGTGGATCTTAACAAAAGGAAGCACAACGGAACCTAGAGTAGAAGGGCGAAATCACGAAGGAGGAACAGTACAAGCGGTTTTTGGTTTTCATCGCACCGCTTTCGACGAGCAAGCGGTATTGAAGAGGTTGGGAGTGATTCCATAGAATGGGTGACACGTGTCCCTGTACGACTCCACAAAACCGCTTGTCACTGTGCGCCATCGCGCGTTATTGTTCGACCCAGGATGCCTAATGATATTGTTGAGCACCGTAGATCTGGAGGGAAGCCATCGGACGTCTTCGCCGAGTGATATCCGTCCAATCAAATGAGGCGGCGCGACGAGTTAACAACCGTCGATTGGAGACAACCGTTAACATTGGGGCCCATACTCGCGGACACAACTAGTGCACCAAATATCGAGATGAATGATAGAGATTGAGTGCGGGAGCACAACTAGCACACCGGATATTGAGACAAGTGCCTCTGCAGCTAACTGAGTTGACTGTGGGGACAACAAGTGCGGGGGCACCAACCAAAAATTTTCATCCGTACCTTGGGAACCCCCGCAGTGATGCAAGACGCTGAGTTGGTCCCAGCTGTCTTCCACGTCGAATGGAGATGACCGATTGGGGCCCATACGCATGTATTGAGGTTTACGAGTTTAACCAAGGTTGTTTAAATTAAATATAAATTATGATGAAAAGCGATTGGGCCATCATTTTGTATGTTATTCCAAAGTCGGTGGAACGAATAAACCTAGGGGTCGACATATGAAGGTCATTACTAAAGGAAGTTGATTATGAGAAGTTGTTTGGGGTTTGGGTAGACCCCGCTGGATTATCTAATTTATTCCATCCAGGAATACCATCAGCGGTTTGGTGGTTTTGACTCATGGTATTAATAAAGGCAAAAATATATAAGGAGAAGTGTATCATGGTTCATGGGGTGCGCGTAGAGGGGTTGATAACGAATAAATATATTTAAAAGATATCTGTATGATTGAACTCTGATAGATATGAATCTATGACGCACCTGTGAATATGATGAAGGTTCAAGATCTCCAGATCTAGAAATGATGAATCTCTAGGAAGATTTGCAAAAGAAATGATGAAGACCTGCTGCAAGTCTGATGTACAAATTGAAGAAATTTGGTGGATCTGAGGGTTGAAGCCTTCAGTATGAGAGTGGAAGTTTTCTACCAGTAGAAGCTGGTGTTAAAATCAGGGGGTTGGAGCTCCCTTCCAGTATTAATTGGAGAACGAGAGAAGGTTGTAGCCTTCTACATTTTGGTGCCTACGTTCTGGTATAAGTCTGCGCCAGTACAAAAATTTAAGATGTTTTCTTTATAATAAATATTGAAGACAGAGACGACAGCAGCGGTGGTTTTCTCCCGAATTGGGTTTCCACCTTAAATACTAGTGTTCATGTGTATTGCTTGTGTGTGATGGTTGATTCTGTTATTACTGCTCATGCTTACTGCTTACTAAACATATAATGAATGAATGATGCAATAATATAAGTAAAGAATTAAATGCATAAAAAGTAAAATGTTTTCGAGTCAGCTCTAAATACTAATTCACCCCCCCCCCCCCCCTCTAAGTATTTTTCCCAACAATTGGAATCAGAGCAAGTCCTTCTGAAAAGCTTAGCCGCTAGAAGGAAGATCAATCAAGATGAGCAATCAAGATGGATTAGCATCTATCAGGCCTTTGCTCTTCAACGGGAACAATCTAATATTCTGGAAAACATGGATGAGATCCTATCTTCAGTCTCTGGGTGCAGATGTATGGGCTATTTTTGAAGCAGGATATCAATATCCAGCCACAGTACCAACAGATCCAACAGAAAGAAAGAATTATGAAACAAATGCAAAGGAGGTTAATGCTCTATTGGGAAGTCTAACTGAATAAAAATTTGTCAAAGTCATGCAGCTGAATACAACAAAGGAAATATGGGACAAAATCATTCTACGTTATGAAGGTATGCAAAGGTAAAAAATGCTAAACTCCAAACTCTCAGAATTCAATATGAGAACCTAAAAATGAATAATGAGGAGAGAATTGCTAATTTGTTTTTACGACTTGATGATATTGTAAATCGTATGAGAAGTCTAGGAGAAAAAATAACCAAATCTACTTTGGTTGAGAAATTTTTAAGATCACTAAGGAAAAAATTTGAGTCAAAAGTTTTTTCTCTTGAAGAAAAGCAGGATCTTCAAAATCTTACTGTGGTGCAACTTCATGGCATACTAACTGCATATGAAATGAGAAGAGGAGGATCATTTGAAGTCAAAGAAGCCGTCTTTAGAGCTTCTACAAAAGGGAAATAAGTACAAGAGATAGAAGGATCAGGGTATATCTCAGAAGAAGATGAGGTAAATTTTGTAAAGAAACTCCAACTTGGTACAGGACGGTTCAGAGGTAAGTTTCCTTTCAAATGCTTTGCTTGTGGAAGAGTTGGTCATTATGCTGCTAAGTGTCCTCACAAAGAAACACATGAAAAAGGAAAGGAAGTAGCAATAAGGAATAAGAATCGTTTTAGCACTAGAAAAAGTTACTATACTCATGAAGACAGTGATGGGTTATCAGACAGTGAGGAAGAATGTGAAAAAGATCTTAGACTTCTCATGGCATTTGAAAAGGAGTCTAGAGAAGAAAAGGACACTTTTATGGATGCTTTAGAGGACAATGATTTTCTTGATGAAATCAATCAACTCAAAATATGCTTAGAAGAAAGTAAAATAACCATAGAGACTCTGAAAAACCAGCTTCAAGAAAAGGAGAAACATAATGAGAAATTAGAATGTGAAGTAGTAAGTCTAAGAAAAGAAATTGAGAAAGTAAAGACTTTGAATCTTATATTTTCAAAAGGATCTGAAACCTTAGATGAGATTATCAAGGTACAACGTTCTCCTCTTCTAAAGACAGGTCTTGGATATATCGGAGAATCTTGTCAAGCTTCAACACCAAATTATCTAAAAGCAAGTACAACCAGTACACAACATTCTGCCCCTCAGCAAGGGAATAAAGATTTTTTACAGATAAAGCAGGACCATCTCAATTCAAAGAACACTAACAGGAGTACCTTTCAAAGAATCTCTAATCAATAGTAAATTCAAGTATAATATTTCATGATCGCAGAAATTTCTTCTTCAATGGACAATGTTTCTCATGTCACACTTTTGGTCATGTCACACTTTTGGTCATAAAGTTGTTCAATGTGTTGCATATAAAACCATCATGACAAGAGAAGCAAGAAAGAAAAGGATTGATATTGGAACAAAGAAGTATACATATAACAACTTTTCTCCTCTTCAAAATGAAGTTGAATGTGCTTATTGCAATAACTTTGGCCATGAAGAATCTGAATGCAGGAGCAAAGTCCAGCCAAAAGAGCATCTTCCTTCAAGCTCCAAAGTATGGAAAAATAAGGATTTATAGGTTGAAAATTGTGGCATAGATTTATTTGCAGAAGGAGAAGAAAATCAATGGTACATTGATAGTGGATGCTCAAAACACATGACAGGTGACAAAAACAAAATTCTTGCATATAGTGCTCTAGAAAAGGAAAAGAATGTTACATTTGGAAATGATACTCCTACTGTCATTAAAGGAAAAGGATCTGTATTTCTAAGAGAAAAGGTGAAAGCTAACAATGTTATGTATGTGGATGGATTAAAGCATAACCTGTTAAGTGTAAGTCAAATGTGTGATCAAGGAACTGAAGTTGTCTTTAGTTCAAAAGAATGTGTGGTACGTGATCTTGATACAGGTAAAACAATTATAAAAGGAAACAGAACTCCAAGAAATCTTATGTATTAAAGAAATGCAAAGAACAATGTTACATGAGTAAATATTCAGAAAACTGGCTATGGCATAGAAGGTTGGGCCATCTGAGCTTCTCTCAAATCAACAAATCAAGCAGACTTAAAGCTATTTGTGATCTTCCCAATATTACACCACCTGAAAGTATCATATGCAAATCTTTCCAATTCGGTAAGAAAACCAAAGTGAAATTTAATGCCAAGGAAGGTTCATCAAGTAAGCCTCTTGAACTCATTCATACTGATATATGTGGACCTATGAAGAAAAATTCACCACGTGGTGAACAATACTATATCTTATTTATTGATGATTTATCTAGAATGTGTTGGATTGGGTTGATTAAACAAAAAGATGAAGCATTTGAGAAATTTCAGATCTTCAAAGCACTGGTTGAAAATTAATTAGATATAAAAATCAAGTGTCTTAGATCTGATCGAGGAGGAGAATATACATCAGATGAATTCCTTGAATTTTGTGAACAGCATGGCATAAAAAGACATTTTTCTGTAGCTGGAACTCCACAACAAAATGGCATAGCAGAAATAATGAATAGAACAGTTCAACAAATGGCTAGAGCTATGCTTGATGATTCCAGAACACCTGACACATTTTAGGGAGAAGCAGCACATACAGCGGTAAATATTCTTAACAAGGCACATGTTCGTGTAAACAGTGACAAAACTCCATATGAACTATGGTATGGCAATCCTCCCACTGTAAAGCACTTTAGAGTTTTTGGGAGAAAATGCTTTATCAAAAATAATGATGAAAAACTTGGCAAGTTTGAACCCAGAGTAGATGAACGAATATTTCTTGGCTACTCCTCTAGGAGTAGGGCATATAAATGTCACAATAAATGACTTTGGAATATTGTTGAATGTATAGATGTTGTTATTGATGAGTCTCCTGCAGCTCCAAAAGAAGAAAAACAAACAATAGATGAAGACGATGATGACATATATCCTTCTACATCAAATAGGAATGATATAGACAGTGAACCCAATGAATAACCCGAAGATGATTTATCTGAAAAAGCTCCATCTAGATATGTTCAAAAGAATCATCCAGAATCTCAAATTTTGGGAGAAAAGGGAGCAGGTGTACAAACAAGAAGGACTCTTGTGGGATCTTCTAGTTACCTGGCATTTCTATCCACTATTGAACCACAAAATGTCAATCAAGCCAACAAAGATGAATGTTGGATTCAAGCCATGAATGAAGAGCTTGATCAAATTGAAAAGAATCACACTTGGGAATTAGTACCAAGACCTCATGACAAAAATGTCATTGGAACTAAATGGATCTTCAAGAACAAGTTAAATGAGAATGGGGATATTGTAAGAAACAAAGCTAGACTGGTTTGCAAAGGGTATACTCAACAAGAAGGTATAGAATTTGAAGAAACTTTTGCTCCTGTAGCTAGACTTGAAGCCATAAGAATGTTTCTTGCTTTTTCAAGTTATCAACAAATCAAAGTTTATCAAATGGATGTTAAATCTGCTTTTCTTAATGGTGATATAGAAGAAGAAGTATATATAGAACAACCGGAAGGATTCATTTTGGGAAATGATGAAAATCTTGTTTTTAGACTTAAAAAGGCTCTATATGGTCTCAAACAAGCTCCAAGGGCATGGTATTATCGTCTTGACAAATATCTTCATCAACAAGGATTTTCAAAGGGGTCTGCTGATAGCAACTTATACACAAAAACTGAAAATGATAACCTATTGATTGTGGTTGTATATGTTGATGATATCATTTTTGGAAGTAATGAAGAGTCTATGAGTCAGAAATTTGCTTCTGATATGCAACAAGAATTTGAAATGTCTTTACTTGGGGAACTAACATTCTTTCTTGGCTTGCAAGTGCAACAAGCAATAGATGGCATATTCTTATCACAGGAAAAATATCTTAAGAAAATCTTGAAGAAGTATGGCATGGAAGATTGCAAACCTGTAAGTACACCAATGATAACCGGATGTAATCTCAGTTCTAATGATGATTCCCCCATGGTGAATCAACCAGAATATAGATCTATGATAGGAAGTCTACTTTATCTCACTGGGACAAGACCATACATTATGCATGCAGTTGGGATTGTTGGACGATTCCAAGCTAATCCAAAAGAGTCTCACCTTCAGGCTGTGAAAAGAATATTCAAATATCTACAAGGAACTCAAGACTTTGGACTATGTTATCCAAAGAATGTTGATCTTACTCTTCATGCATACACTGATGCAGATTGGGCTGGAAGTGTTGATGATCGGAAAAGCACTAGTGGTGGTGCATTCTATATGGGGCCTCGGTTAGTATCTTGGTTCAGCAAGAAGAAAAGCTCTATTGCCTTATCTACAACAGAAGCAGAATATGTGGCTGCCACATCATGTTGCACTCAACTTCTTTGGATGATGCAAACCTTACAAGACATTCAAATCAAATGTTCACTTCCTATTTCCATTATGTGTGATAATACAAGTGCCATCAGTATCTCAAAGAATCTTGTTATGCATTCCAAGACCAAGCACATTCCCATCAAGTATCACTTCTTACGTGAACAAGTGCTTGAACAAAAGGTGAAGTTGGAGTATGTTCCCTCCAAAGAACAAGTTGTTGATATATTTACCAAACCTTTACCTAGGGAAACGTTCGAATATCTCAGACAGAAGCTGGGAGTAGTCTTTGCCATGTAGAAGATCAGATCTACTTAAATTTAGAAGATTAAAGTGGATATGCTCCTGTTGAAAGTGTTCAGGATGCACAGGCTAAGGGGGAGCATTGGTCATGTCGAAAGGATGCATTATTGGCACTCTAATTATTTGTTGTAGTCCGATCTTCATGCTTGAGAATTTTTTATCTTGATTGTATAAGTCTTGAAAAAGCAGCATGATCTCAGGGGGAGCATGGTATTGTCGGTACAAAGGATCTTTATCTATTATTTGCCATTGATGTCAAAGGGGGAGGAAAAGAAAAAAAAATGGGGGTTTCTATAAGACAAACAGAGGAAGAGTATTACCATCAATGCCAAAGGGGAAGATTGTTGGAAATGTTGTCATTGATGGCAAAAGAATTGGAAAAAAAAAAAAAGGAGCATCAGAAACAGTAACTAGGAACAGAGAAAATAAATTTAGCAGAGAACAAAGGTCAACAGAGAAGAACAGAGAAAGAGTGAATTTACACAGAGAAGTATTGAATTCAGTAGGAAGGATAATTGAAATCCTTCCTACTGAATTCAAATGAGGGGATTAATGGTGCTCTGTATGTAGTTAGACAAACCGATGATAATACGGTCGACTGTGTATCCCAAACTGGTAGACAGTGGAGCTATATATATATTCGTTGAGTATAAGACTGAAGGAATTGTGAATCCCTGCAACCAACATGGAACCAACGCGGAACTCGGTGACTGAATTATATGAGTATAGGCCGTCGAACTTTCGTTGGAAAAACACTTCAGAATTACGAATGGAACCTGGAAGGGAAGTGGTGGATCTTAACAAAAGGAAGTGCGACGGAACCTGGAGTAGAAGGGCGGAATCATGAAGGAGGAACAGTACAAGCGGTTTCCGGTTTTCATCGCACCGCTTTCGACGGGCAAGCAGTATTCAAGAGGTTGGGAGCGATTCCATAGAACGAGTGACATGCATCCCTGTACGACTCCACAAAACTGCTTGTCACTACGCGCCATCGCACGTTATTGTTCGACCCAGGATGCCCAGCGATATTGTTGAGCATTGTCGATCTGGAGGGAAGCCATCAGACGGTGGTCGTATGAGGAAGATGCACGAAGGTTAACCAAAGTACGGCGGCCATCGCAAGTTATTGTTCGCACGTCTTTGCCGAGCGATATCTGTCCGATCAAATGAGGCGGCGCGATGCGATAACAATCGTCGATTGGAGACGACCGTTAACATTGGGGCCCATACCTGCAAACACAACTAGCACACCGGATATCGAGACGAATGGCAGAGATTGAGTGCAGGAGCACAACTAGCGCACCGGATATCGAGACAAGTGCCTCCGCAACTGACCGAGTTGACTGCGGGGACAACAAGTGCGGGGCCACCAGCCAAAAATTTTCATCCGTACCTTGAGAGCCCCCGCAGTGATGCAAGACACTGAGTTGGTCCCAGCTGTCTTCCACGTCGAATGGAGATGACCGATTGGGGCCCATACGCATGTATTGAGGTTTACGAGTTTAACCAAGGTTGTTTAAATTAAATATAAATTATGATGAAAAGCGATTGGGCCATCATTTTTTATGTTATTCCAAAGTTGGTGGAATGAATAAACCTGGGGGTCGACATATGAAGGTCATTACTAAAGGAAGTTGATTATGAGAAATTGTTTGGGGTTTGGGTAGACCCCGCTGGATTATCTAATTTATCCCGTCCAGGAATACCATCAGCGGTTTGGTGGTTTTGACTCATGGTATTAATAAAGGAAAAACTATATAAGGAGGAGTGTATCATGGTTCATGGGGTGCGCGTAGAGGGGTTGATAACGAATAAATCTCTTTAAGAGATATTTGTATGATTGAACTCTGATAGATATGAATCTACGATGCACCTGTGAATATGATGAAGGTTCAAGATTTCCAGATCTAGAAATGATGAATCTCTAGGAAGATCTGAAAAAGAAATGATGAAGACCTACTGCAAGTCTGATGTACAAATTGAAGAGATTTGGTGGATCTGAGGGTTGAAGCCTTCAGTATGAGAGTGGAATTTTTCTGCCAGTAGAAGCTGGTGTTAAAATTAGGGGGTTGGAGCTCCCTTCCAGTATTAACTAGAGAACGAGAGAAGGTTGTAGCCTTCTACAGGTTGGTGCCTGCGTGCTGGTATAAGTCTGCGCGAGTACAAAATTGTAAGATGTTTTATTTATAATAAATATTGAAGATAGAGACGACAGCAGCAGTAGTTTTCTCCCGAATTGGGTTTCCACCTTAAAGACTGGTGTTCATGTGTATTTCTTGTGTGTGATGGTTGATTCTGTTATTACTGCTCATGCTTACTGCTTACTAAACATCTGATGAATGAATGATGCAATAATCTAAGTAAAGAATTAAATGCATAAAAAGTAAAATGTTTTCCAATCAGCTCTAAATACTGATTCACCCCCCCCCCTCTCCGTATTTTTCCCAACAATTTATCTTTCTATATCCTTCATATTATCTCTATGAAATTCCTTATAACCTCTTCTATGATCCTCCATGATCATCTTCTCCATGAGCTTCTCACTCACCATGAGTTGCACTAAGCCTCTGCAACAACAAGCTCTCTTGCTACCACTTACCTCACCAACCCCCTCTCTGGACTTGGTCTTTTGGCAAGCACTGGTTTCTATAACCTCTTGAGCATTTTATTCTCCTCTCTCTAGGCTATATCTTCAACTCACCTTATCTTCAAAACACTCCAGCTATTCTCCCTATCCAACCTTCAACTGGAATATCCAGTTCACTGCCATCATCATCAAAACTTTGTCTTCATCATATCTGCAACCATAATTCTGCAATCATAATTTTAAAATCAGATTTAAAATTATTTCACCTGCAAGATCTTTGCAGGATCTTGTTCTCCTCATTTCTGCAAATTCCTGTTCACTGCAATTCTATGTATTTGCTGCATATCAGATTTTAAAATATAATCTCTTTCTCCTCTCATCACACATGCCTTCAGATTTAATTAATTAAAAAAAAATCTTCAAATTTTCAACAGCGCCTTCCTGCTCCGATACCACTTGATAGCAGCCTAAGTTGCTAATAACCACATTCACACATTCAGATGCATATAAAAATGCATTTCAAATATTTTCCCCAAATAAATTCAAAATCTAGCAAACTTTAAAATACGCGGAAGCTATCTTTTCAATCATGGTTATTAAAAACCAAATAATCCAGCCAGATTCAAATCTATATGCGGAAGCTTTTCTAAATAAACCTTTATGGATGATACCATAGTCGAAACTCACCTTATGAATATTCGAATTTTAATATTCGAATTTCAATTAAAACCAAATCTCAAACTTTGGATTTCACACTTACCAGCTCACCTTATCTTCAACCTTCGACTTTTGTTGAGAACCCAATATAATAATGGCCACGGCTTCCACATTCAACAATGTTTATATTAATACAAATCAAAGTTTGACTTTGATTAAACATAATATATCACCATATATTACATTCTTCAATTCATTGTTATGAAACATTAGCGTATATCGACCGCCCTTCATTAATATATATTGGCCATTAAAACCTTCAAACCATTGGGTTAAAACCCCAATTTTCAACATAATAGACGTTCGTGTCCCACAGAATTTCGACTTACCTTGGTTTAACCTCCAAGCAACTTCATTATGTGAATGTCATCTGATCCTTGGATCGGATCATCCAATGGAAATCGCACTCATTTGATCTCCGAACTCTATCCTCCAAAAATTATGAGAAATTCATGGTTTTTAAAAACCATCTTTGCCACGCGTCCTATGTTGGGTATTATCGCGTGATTTCACAAGAAACCACTTACCAAATTTTTCTCATGCGAAAACCATTATGGTTTCTGAAACCCGTCCTCGCTATTTCCAACACATCATACCACCATATTTAATTTCACAGTTCCTCCTTCACTGTTTGTTTATTACAAAGGCACATTTCCTTTGAAATCACAACCCTGCGCTTACAAATGAGTCATAGTGTTTCAATTCTTTACTACGATTTCTGCAGACTTGGAGTTTAATAAACCAACAAACCTCGCTTTGAAGATCCGCCTTCCAGTTTCTCACAATTTCGTTCTAACTCTTCAACCCCATTCTACTATGGCTTACTTCAACATTTCGAACAGGTTTTTAAAACAAACTCTCGATCATTCAATCAAAACACCACACAACCCATTCATGAAATCAAACCTTTTCAATTTCTATGAGGCTCATTCCACAACTTTCAATTCTTTCTTTCAGACAGTTTAAACTACCGAGATGGTTATAGAATGGATTTCATTCCACGGATTTTACATAGAAAAATTCGATAAACCCTGAATTCGAATTCAACCCTGATCTCATTTCACTGTGGATACACAATAAGTTGTGTAACAACTCTTTCATCGAACACTGTATGTGAAAATAGTATTATGCCTCTGCACTGTATAAAATTTCATCAATAAGAAGAATTATGTTATGAAATCGACCCATTCTGTGATCGATTCACACAATTATACAATCACCATTAAACACACAAAATTATACAATAAATCTGCACACGATATGATTCATAAATGAATACAAACTCAGAATCGAGTTTCACTTGCATAAAAATAAATATTTACATAGGATTTCCCGGCCTGATATTTTGTATTAGTGGCCTTTTCCTATTCTACAGCCCAAAGGCTTACAAACCAAGAACCCTATTCCTATTCTACCCTGCAGACTCTTCAGATCTAAATCTCTACCCTGTTTTTTTATGCTTTTGAGACTTTCATTTTATATAAAAAGGCTTGGAACTATTTTTGGTTTCGGTTCCTACATTCTCTCAAAAATTCCCTATGAATCCTATTTAATCCCTAAGGATCCTCTTTCCTCTATAATTAATGAAACAAACTCCAATTTAAAATCTCTCAATCCCTTTACATTCTCAACTAGTCAAATTCTCTCATGTTCTCTATCATTCGAGAACATTTAAAATTTCCTTACAATATTTAATTAAAAATCACTCAAATCTTTCATAAAAATCCAACTCCCTTGAAAACATAAAACCCCTAAGTTTAATAAAATACATGGAATTTGATTCTAGCCTAATGCCCCTGCATCAAATAATCTCTTTCTTCAACTTGATTCCCTTCACTCAGACTAGCATACACATCTTCGAAATCAACGCCATGTGCATATTGTTCTATGTAACTCTCATGTACAACATAATAATTTTTTAGTAAAGTAGAAGCACTAATGATTGGTCTCAAAAGAATATTTTCAATTTTATTGAAGATACCTTTTTTTTACCTTATAACCAAGTGAAATTGTTGAAGAAATTGCATCCACCTGAAATGTCTTGATTGATGCAATTTTGTTTGTGACTGTAAGGACTGTAATGGTTGGTGATCGGTATGTACAATAGTCTCTTTACCCATCAAGTAGTGTTTCCACTTCTTGACACTTTGTACCAATGCATATATTTCTTTATCATATGTAGGATAATTGGTCACAGCACCATTAAAATTTTCTGAATGAAAGGTGATAGGCTTACCATGCTGCAAAAGGATTGCGCCCATGTCATAGTCACCAGCATCGGTTTGTATCTTGAAAGGCTATCTCAAATTTGGTAGTGCAAGGACTGGAGCTGACCTGATCTTGTCTTTTAAAGCTTCAAAATCTTGTTGTTGTTTTCCTCCCCATTGGAAACCTTTCTTCACACTTGTCACTACATTCATAGGAGCTACGATGGAAGAGAGCTTAGCAATAAATTTCCTCCAATATTGAGCTGCACCTAAGAAACTTCTTACCTCGGTAATTGTTTTGTGTGTGGGCCAATTCACAATGGCCTCCACTTTAGAAGGATCAATCCTTAATTTTCATCCCCCTACAATATGTCCCAAATATACCAAATAATTCTTTCCAAACTCACATTTTGACATCTTAAGAAACAATTTCTCTTTCTTCAAAATATCAAGCACTCTATTTACATGCAAGACATGATCTTCTCTTGTTTTACTGAAAATCAAAATGTCATATAAGTACACAATAATGAAGTCATCAATGAATGGTCACAAAACATTATCCATAACCCGCATAAAATTTTATGGTGCATTACATAAATCAAAAGGCAAAACTAGCCACTCAAAGAGTCCTTGTTTGGATTTGAATTCAGTTTTCCATATATCACTTTATGCAATTATTATTTGATGATATCCACTTCGTAAATATAACTTAGTGAAAAACCTTTCCTCTTTCAGCTGATCAAACAAATCATCTATTCTTGGGAGTGGGTAACGATTTTTTACCTTAATTTTGTTCAAAGCTCGAAAATCTACACACATGCGCCAAGTCCCATCTTTCTTTGGTATCAAGACTATGGGTGAAACATATGGAGAGGTGCTTGCCCTTATGATACCTTTATCCAACATATATTTTATTTTCCTATTTATTTTAGCATTTTCTATTATCGAAATGCGATACATACCGATGTTTGGAAGAGGAAAATCTTGTTGCAACTGAATCTCATGTTGAATTTCCCTTTTTGGAGGCAATCTTGTTGGCTCCTGAAACATTTCATGATGCCCAGTTACCATATCATATAATGCTAATTTCAACTTAGGATCACATCCCTCAAAGATTCATGATTAATATTATCTTTGGGCTTAATAATAAGAAGAACAAAATTCTTACTTGAATTTACCAACCTATTTACTTGTACAACATTTACCAAAGAAATATTTTTCTTCTTGCGATGTGCTCTAACAATGAACTCCTTGTCATATTTTAATAAATGATAATTTTTCTCATGGCGATAGAATATCGCTTTCATGTCATACAAGTTAGGACTCCATAATACAATACCAGCTATGTCAAGCGAAACCACATCTAATTCAACTGTGTCAACAAAGCTTGCAGTGATTGCAAACCTCAATATACATTTCCTTATAACCTGTAGATTTGCATCCTTACAAATCCAACCCAATGGATATGTTTTTTGATGTGGTATGGTCTCAAGGTTAAGTTTTTTTACCAAATATTCAGAGATTAAGTTTTCTTGTGACCCATTGTCAAACAGTGTGTCAATATTGGTATGCTTGGATATGACCCTCACATGAAACAATTCTATTCTTTCTTCTTCATTTGGAGTGTTTATGTGACAGTTTGATGTATTGGGACTGAGTTTAGTTTCAATTTATTTTCCCTTCATGTTCTTAAATCCCATGGTTGTAATTTTAGTAGCAGCATTTTTTTGTTTCCCCTTGTTATTGGGTTTCTTTGGGCTCAATTCTGGATGTAATTTCCAACAATGAGTTTCATCATGGACTTCTTTTGAACAATGTTTACAAGTCACTTTTTCTCCCTTTTTCTTAACATATGCATTCCTTTTGTTTTTACCTTTTGGATTTTTCTCCTTGGCTTTACCCTTCAAAGTTTTATTCCTACCCTCTTCAGGAATATTCTTCCCTCTAGCTTCTAGATGTGTGGCTTGAACACAAACTTCATCTAGACTGGTGGGGTTAAAAATGAGAATAGTATGTTTTAGGTAGCTATGTAAGCCTCCTATTTAGTTTAGCAAAGTGTACTGGCTCTGCAAATCCACCCCTAATAGAAGAGCTCCTCTCCTAAATTCCTAGGTGTATTCTTGCACATTTTGTCCCTTTAACTGCCTAAATTTCTGCGAGTTCGTGATGGATTTTTGCATATGAGTTAATGGATAAAACTGTTGTTTAATAGTAGCAAAAAAATCTGACCATGATAGAATAATTGTACAATGTTTCTTGATTTCCCTTGTGTCTTGGCTTCCCACCAAACATGTGTTGCATCTTCCATTCTCAAAGAAGCTAACTGAATTTTTGTATCATTGTCTTGAAGGTTCTTTATTCTTAAATAGACCTCCAATTTTCAAATCCAACTATCTAGCTTTTTTGCATTTACTTCACCATTAAGAATTGAATATTCGAACTTAATGTTAAGTTTTAATAAAGGAGATTTACTAGTACTCTTGGATCTGTGTGGCTGATGTACTGAAAAAGAGGTAGAAGATGATGATGATGATGATGATGATGAGGGCGAAGATGGTGGCTCTCCATTGCCTCCATTTCCTCCATTTCCCTTCTTTGACTTGTCTTCATCATGTTGACCTCCTGGAGATCCTTGTCCTTCCTTTTGGAGTTTAGATCATTTTCCTTCCAGTCTCTCATTCCTTTCTTGAAAAAGAATTCTAACCATCTCAGTCATGTCAAGAAATTATTTCCTAAACAATGTTTCTTCTTCCCTAGGGTCAACTTCTTCATGAATTTCTCCTTCCTCATGAGGCATGCTTAATGGAACTTCTACTTCTTTAGGAGGTGAATTAGGTGGTGGATATTGTGGAAATATTTATCTCCTTTCCTTTGGCTCCTTTTGAGACCCTCCTTCTTCCACCAGTTTTCCTTCCTCCCTTTTGAGCTTGAGCCTTGTAAGCATCTAAAACTTGCAAACATTTAAAAAGTTATTTTCACTAAACAACACCAAACAAAAAACCTAGCTCTGATACCATTTGATCTAAAATGATTTTATTAGTTTTGTTGTGCTAAAGGTCTTTTCAGTTTTAAAAACATGTGCATAACTGGTTCATTAGTTTGAATAAGGTTTAAGGAGTGTTTTCATGAATTATAGATTAACTTTAGTGAATTAAAAGCATAAAATAAACATAAATAACAATAAAAAACAGTGTAAAATAGAGAAATGAGTCACCACATGAAATTTACGTAGTAGGCATGATGAAGAAGTTCACCCCTCCTAGGCTACATCTGCTGGTCCAGCTCCCAATGGCTTGTCCATATTTCAATATGCTCAAAATTTTGCCATTACATGTAGTTAAAGTTCTCTAATGGTTTTTTTCTCTGCACCAATGGCTTAAGAATGCTCCAATTAGTCAAGAATGACCCTTCATTCACCCAGAATGGTCGAAAATTGAGCCTCCTACACTTTCTTTTCAATATCTCCTAGGAAAACTCCACTAAATGTGGAGAACTCCAGTTAACTAGAATTAAATTAGGCCTAACCGCCAATTTTGGTGTGCCCTTATCTGCTCCACCAATAAATTTGGGCATTAAAAATTATTGTTAGTGCGGTGGCCACATGCGCACCCCCAAACATTAAATGGCTTATATGTTAGTGGAAACAACATAATACACTATCAGAGTTTCAATAAACATACATATGTTCACGATAAACATTGGATAAACATACATATGTTCACGATAAACATACATATGTTCACGGGATTTTGCAATATCAAGCAAATTCGAAATCATAATACAATGTACGTCGTAGATTGGGAGACATACAATCTCATAGATTGCACATCGCAGAATATCAAAAATACCCTTAACATTTAAAAAATACAAGTGTTGGCGTGAAATTGTGATTGCATTGCCACATTGCAATTCTGCCAAAATACCTTTTCGCAAATCGCAGGGTTTAAGATTTCGCATATCGGAAATCTTAACCCATCGCTCTTTGGCTTATCACACATATAACTCATCACACTTTGAAAGTTTAACTTTATACCCTTAAACCTTATTCCTTTCAAACTAAAAATTTGCTTCTTGTGCGCTACGATCTCCACCGTTGATTTGGTCCTTGATCGGAAGATCCTTGTTATCTCTCCACCTCCTCACTTCGCATCGCAGGTTGAACAATTTAAATTGCAAAAATATTTAATGGTAAACTTTTTTCTTTGTGATGTGCATTGTTTCTCAACTGTGATGAGATCTCACCCATTGATCTCCCACTGCTGATTCTATGATCTAATCACCATCGTTCAACCCTCGTTGTTGACTGGATCAAGGTCGTCCATTCCACCTACAACATTTTTGTGGTTGTCCAATCCCTGATTCTATATGCAGAGTTCAAGACTCCATGACGGCCACCAATTCAGATCCCACTCTATTGGTTGATCCGGTTCTGAACATGTTTCCCATTTCAAACCCAATCCTATAACTTGGAATTTTGAGAAAAAATTTTGAACTCCTGATCATAATGTAAGGGTGATCACCTTCGTAGATATTTTCCTGGTATTCCCCATATATAATAAGTGTGGTCCATAGGCTCACATCGAACTTTTTGATTAACATCTGGAGATCATGTTGGTGACAAACCATCGACTAGCGATAGTAAGGTCCATGGGAAAAAGCATAAAATCAAGATTACCTATAAGTTATGTGAAGGGAGTAATCCAATTCACATTTTTCCTTATATGGATGAAGCCTCAAAAATTTTGGACAACCTTAAAGCTTCTCAACCTCGAATTTTAAATGGTTATCGAAAGCTTTCTCCAAATCCTCCACTAGTTGATGTAGTGATCGATCAAAATCCATCTATAGTCAATCCCACTCTCTCTAAACGTGAATCCCATGAGTATATTCCCAACCAAACATTGGTAGAAAACATGGTTGACTCAATTCCACCTTCATTTGATCATACCTTTCACGTAGAGAGTGAGCTTCATATCACTCAGGTTCTTCTCATTTCTTCATATTCCAATGAACTTTGGGGAAATAATCCCTTTCCCACAGAACTAGGGGGGAATCCTCCCATTCCAACAACACTAGAGAGAAATCCTCCCATTCTGATAGGACAAGGGAGTACTTCTCATGTTCCCATGGTACCACCTACAAGTAGTATGGTGACTTCCTTCTTGGAGTTGACTGGAAGGATACTGTCTTCCTTCTTATGTGCCCTTATAGATCATAGTACATGGTTATAATATACCCATACCTTGAAAAATCATAGACGAAGGTGCATCAGTTAGTATTGTGTCCTCAACTACTTGGAAATATATAGGTTCTCTACAGCTTGTGCCCAACCCAGAATATGTTGGATTTTAACAGAGGAACCGCTCAACCATTAGGGATCCTCCCTAATTTTCCTACTAATTTGGGAGGAAATATTATCTATATTTATGTGAAGGTTGTACAAGTACCTTTGGATCTTAATTTACTCCTTGGTCATGACTGTGTTTATGTCATGGGAGCTCTTGTCCCTTCTCTATTTCATGTGATATGTTTCCTTCATTAAGGAATAATCTTGGACATTGACCAGATTTAATTCATTGGTCCTAATTTGACTCCCAATCAATGAACATCCCTAAGAATTATGAATGTGCAAGTGATATCTTCCTCACCACAGGTTAATTATGTGGCAACTTGGTCCATCCCTACATCTATTGATAATCTAGTCAGTGATATAGTGCATCATTTACTTGAGGCATTAGGGCCTAATTTTTCCATTAGATCCCTTGATATATATCCCTTCCATAGTGTTGTTATCCCATCTGATAAGAACTTCTTGGGAGCCATGGCCTATTATGGGCCATGATCAAGGTATATGGAGTAGAGTTCCTTTTCTTGTGTCAAGCTCCTTAAAAAATGAAACAAGGTTTGTTTTCTTCTGTCAATCTCCTTAAAAGATAAAACAAAGTCGCTTGAGCATAGTTCTTTTACTGTGTCAAGCTCATTAACAAATGAAAAAAATCCCCTTCTAATTTGAGTCTTGATTATATCTCATAAATTCCCATTCGAGACTGTCACTTGATCTCATAAATGAACCTTCATTCCATCCATATATTAGTAACCAATAGTCTACTTAGATGAATGAAATGAATTTTTGAGCGGAAAGTACCTGGAATTGAGCCATTATGCTGGGGGAATCAAAAGTTATTCCAAACATATTTTGTCTCCATTTCAAGCTTGTATAAAAGTGAAACCACCCTCAAGCATAGTTTTTTCTCATGTTTCAAGCTTGTGAAAAATGAAACCAATTTTAAGCATAGTTTCCCATGTTTCAAGCTTTTGTAAAAATGAAACCATTCCCATCCTACCACTTGTAATTGCCATTTTATTAGCCTATTCTTTCTAGATGAGCCTTGATTTTATCATTCCATCGTCACCATATTCTTGGTCGATCATACGCTCTCACTTAGTTGTTTTACCCTTTCCTGGGGAACCACTACGATGAATGGTCTTGTTAGCTTGCATCTTGACCTTTACATGTTTTGAGCAGTTCCATCATGACTAGAACTAGTTGATACCCTATGATACCACTCATTCCTCTAGGAGGAGTCCTCTTTCAGCTCTTTTCAAACTCCGAAAATATGAAAAGAGTGTCAAGCACTTATCTTTTCGAACTCATAAAAATAAATGAAAATATGTCTACTCAGTATAAGTTTAACCGTTTTCCATACTGAGATAGACTAGCTACGAAAAATGAATACCTTAGTAAAACATGGCTAATATGTTCTTTTGAGTATTTCTTTCTACCTTTTCTAACTTAAGAGACTACCTACAAAAAGGAACATGTGGAGTTTTCTTTTCCACCTATTTTTAAAAATCTCTAAACATGAAAAAGATGTCAAGTTTTACCTTCATTGAACTCATTAAAACATCAACAGTGACGGACTTGTTGAACATGAAAAGACTGAACCACTCCTTCTCAGGGTTAGTTAAAAATAATTTAAGGGATTCATCTGAAGGATTAACTTATAGATCAAGCATATGTTATCCTCTTCAGGCTTGTTAAAAATTAAAGAGGTATTGACCAGTAATTTTGGGGAAATTTGAAAAACAGGGGATTTTTTTTTGCTAAATGGAATTGATTCGCTCTTGAACATGACACTTTTCACTTCATCTTCATGGCTATTGGGTTGGGTGATTTGCTTGTCTTTTGTTTATCATACTATTTTCAGAGCCTCCATTTCAATTTTGGGTCAATGTTGCTAAATCCATTCAGTGTCATTATGTGTTCAAGAGAATTTCTTTAGTTGATCTATGCTACAATACTCTTAATCCTTCATTTCACGTATGCATTTCATGATTCAGTTCCATGTTAGCATCGTTTTCATCATTATGTCTCAATCATGATACCTATTTTGTGTCATTTATGGGGATACACAAAGGCCCTCCTATGATGGATCACTTCCTATTTACATGATAACATCATCTAGGAAGTTGAATTAGAAATACCCCTTTGGTAGCTTGGTTCTTGCATACATCAATGTCAAGTTTCCTTGCTCACGGTGACATGTTTACATAAATTTACTTCAACCAAAAGATTCTAAGTGGTGTTCAATGTCAGCTCATTTACTCACACCATATTGATTGTAACATAGTACCTTGAGATCCATTAACATGATCAATGGTTTCTCTCACGTATTATAACAACTTACATCATTGATCGATAATCAAATGGTGTCTACCATGTTCGACTTCATCTCATTGATTCACATGGATAGATTCATACAATAGTTGGTTGTGCGAACGAGATAGAAGACCCCACATATAGTTTCATCCATCTGGGATGTAATTTTAGGATTTTTACAAAGATCACAATGTATGATGGTCGTGGTCATCTAGTAATGATTCCATTATTTGTGTCTATGGATGCATATTTTCATCTTTGTACATGTTATATTAGCTTATGCGATGAGTATGGGTATGCTGCAACAACAATATGTCATGATAAATGTATTGTAACAGATGAAGCTCACTAGTTATTCTTGATCGCATCCAATCAAGTGAGCCTCCTAATGGGATCAATCAAAATCATATTCCCCTTATGATCATCTTGTAAAACTCCCTAAGCATGTACCTTTCATCCCCCATAATTTCAGCCCTAAACCACATCCTCTGAGCCAGTTTTTGGATCAATGTTCCCTATAAGCCTACTAGGGTGCTACCACCTATAGGTTGCTCCACTGTGGCTCGCATTAGTCAACAGCAGGTTGATCCCATTTTCACCTGTGTTGGTTCTATAAATATAGAATAATGATTGGGATTATGGAAAATTCACTTTCTAGGAGCTTCTAGAAGTTGTTTCAACCGATTACCTTGGATAAACATCCAGGTCCTATCCTACCCTACTTATATTTTTCACCACTTATCCTTTGATCCTATCCCTCCATCAAAGGTGGATCTAAGACCTTAGAGTGGTAATTGGATAATAACTCCCAAATTAACCCACTCTCCTATATATTTACCATATTTCATATGGAAAGGTTAGGATGAAAGAATGAATAATGAGTGAATTGTTGGCTTTGGAGAGTGATTCTACCCTTATGCTATTGCATTAAGTAGTTATCATCTCATGCATAGGGTGATTGGAGGTGCATATTATGACAAGGAAATGATGAGTTAACAACTTTGAGGAGTTCTTCAATAATAGCAACTGCCATTTATGGTTGTAATATCCTTCCATTTATATTAATGAAAATAATTCTCTCTTTTCCTCTATGTGATATTGTTATTTCACTTATTTCATTACCATGTTGATCTATTGATTAAAGTACTTATATGATATTGAATACATCTTGTAGTTTCTTGGCTTGTGTTATTTTACTGAGAAAGATATAATTTTGGTGATTGGAGATGGAATTGGATATTTAAAGCTAAAGAATGAGCTAACCATGCAACAGATTCCATGTAGGCCTCACTCTGTATTTACTTTAAGGAAAAGCACTCGGTTCCTTGTCTCTTTGTTGTTCTAGGTTTACCACCAAACCTAGGGGATATATATTTTTCCATAATCATAAATCTCATATAACACCTTAATCAACTCATTTGAACCATCCAAATTTCCAACCAAACATAACCAGGGAGAACTTCTCCCCATGGAACCCCTGAGCTCTAAGAGCTTACAAGTAGTAAAAAAAATATAACAGTAGAGAGATATACAAGGCAAGATGAGGAAGATAATTTTTACATCCATTGAATATCACTCATGTACAACTCCATTAGGTAGATATACTTAGTAATTTAAATTAGAATTTGGCTACTCTCCAAATCTCTTCCTCTCACAATATTCTTCAAATCTCTCAAACTCTTGGTATCACAATCCACCTCTTCTACAGTGAGAATACATGAGACACATATATAGGATACACAGCAAATTATTGTCATAAACAAGGAGTAATATGAATTTCTTGAGGAAAGGTATCATATTCCATTTATAGAAGTGTAAGTCATGCCATTAAGGAGAGGTATGTATGCCTTAGTTAATGAGAGTTTAATATATGCATTAAAGAGAGCGTAAGAGGAAAATTTTATGGCATGCCTTTAATGAGTGTAAGAGAAATATGCAATATATTTGATGAGTAGATAAAAGAGAATGTAATGTATTATTAAAAGAGAAGGAGAGAGAGTTACATAGAGCCATGAGAATCATCAAGGAGAGAGGTGTGAAGTGATTGAGGAGATATAATTCCCTTTTAATAATAATATCATAGTCTCACAAAATATAATAATAATAATAATAATATTGAGGATTAAGTTGAGATTGAAATACTAGGATTGATTAATGATAAGTTAAGTGATTTTCTTTCAACTATGCTTTATTAGCAATTTATGCAAGGTAACTTACTACTTTTGGAAATTCATACTTGAGATGCTAGACATGACTTTCTATTTTTAGAAAGTCACTCTAGAATTGTCAGAAATCATATTTTATTAAGGAAATTCATCCCTAAACTTCCCATGAGTGTTATTTTTCATTCATACAATAGGGATTGTGCATCCCCTATTGCATGAATCTTCGTGCCTTAGTAGGTTGAGAACTCCATGCCTTGATCTACTCTAAGGATCCAAGGTTCCACACCTTGATCTTTTAAATATTTAGAAATTCACATCCTAATCATTTTATTATAGATCCAAGACTCCATGTCTTTATCTTTCATGGATTTAAAACTTTGTGCCCTATTCCTTTTATTATAGATCCAAGACTCCACGTCTTTATATTTCATGGCTTTAGAACTCTGCGACCTAATTTCCATGGATTCTCATCTACTTTACTTTGAAACTCTGCACTTCACCTTAAGGTATTGATTATGAGATCATACCCATATGATGGTTAGTTAGTAAGGTCTTTTCAAAGACCTACACACATCACAATCTCATATATCAAAGGAATCAAATGAATTTCATAATTAATTTATTCATATTTTATCAAGGATTGTGCATGACTTCCACAGTCATTTATAATTTGAGCATCCTTCTTTGCAAATAACCAACCCCTCTGCCACATCCTGCTTAGTACAATATTAAGCATATATAATAATACAAATCATGTCTCATCCATAAATCATAATTAACCATATGTTCCACATAACCATGACCATCCATGGATCTACGTGTCTCAATCCTGGGCACCATTCATGTCATACATCTATGTCTATAATACTAAAAGAGAAAACATTGATAATATGCACTTAACTAACATCAGTCTTATACACCTAACCATAGATATACATACAGACATAACCATAGGATACAAAAATATATATAATTTTTCCATGCATAATCTTATATCATTGCATCAAAGTGACCCTCTGCAAGTGTCGCAAAACTAACCCTGCGAAGGTGGGCCACTACACATGTGACATGATGAGGATCCCCTCAGAAGGAAAGTTCCAAGTGTGAGTCAAGTCTATTTATATATATAGGAAATTTAATGATAAGTACGTGGAACTTAAAGGTTCTTATCATGTCCCTCTCATGCATGGACAATTATAATATACTTGGGCACTATTCAAACCATGTACTAGTTTCAAATAAGATTGAGAAAAAAATATAAATAATAGTAACGGGTAACTATTTGGATATTTGAAGTTGAGGGAAAAGTTATGCTACCCAAGTTTCAAATGAATTCCAAAGAATTTTGAAGCTTCAGTTTGGTAATATTGTTTTTCTTCAAGCTTCCAAGTTGTCTAAGAGTTGGCGTCTCGTAGTAAGGTTTGATCAAATTGAGCAATGGCTTCAGACTCAGCATGCCATCTCCTTCAAGCACGTTCAATGCTCAACTAACAAGATAGCGGATATCCTAGCCAACAAAGGAGTTGAGCAAGATCTATATCTCTTTTCTGGTCCCCTCTCCAGTATCAATGATGCTTCTCTCATAAAGGAATGCACTCAACTAGTGCAAAATGAAGCTACGCCCTCGGATGTGGGTGCTTAAATAGAAAAGGGAGGTGCTGGCTCTGTAGTGTGGCACATGGACTAGTCACATGGCCACGCATGGAGCTCATGATGTAGCTATTAATTCCTCCAGCTGCTTGCCTCATGCCATCACGGTTGTCCCTGCCTCCTACATTAATGCATGTCTAGTCGGCAAGCCTGCTGTAATATTCCCAAATTTTCACATGATATTTGCAATAATAGAGTTCTTGATTTTCTTAATTAATTAAGTAAATAAAAGGGTGGAGGGACCCATAAACCTCATAGATGAATAAAATCCACTTTTAATGTGTATATGTGGACATTGTAGATCTAGATCTAAAATCATGGAGTAGTAGAGGAGCTCCATTAATGGAGATCATGTCTCATTTATGAGATATATTATGGAGGATGAAATAGTCAAATAGGATCATGGATCTTAAATGAAAAATCATGAGGATCTTTGATAAGGTCAACTGAGATCAAAGTGCATTTAAAGAAGATCGTAAAGCACTTATGATAAGATAGTGGAGGAAGTGATGCATTTAATGCACACATGATGGAGAGGGTGATCACCCCATGTGAACATGATGGAGGACATTTGTTTCCAACAAAAGGCCCTTTTTATTTTGAAAGCTTTAGATAATACAAGAAACAATTGTCTTATTCACACTTCAGCAAATTATTAAATTCATTTTCACATTCATACCAAAAACTTGCAGACATTGGAAGCTACACCCATTAAATAGTTTATTTAAAATTTATAGTAACATAAAAACAAAAGAGTAACTAAGAATTTTACACTAACAATTTATATGCACAAAAGCTACAGCCATTCAAGATTTTTGACAAACACTTTGCAGACATTCACTCTACACTCATTCAGCCCTTTTGACAAACACTTTGCAAGCACGCAATTAAAAGTCATTGAGGCATTTTGTCAAATACTTAGCAACAATGAATTTAAGATTATTCTTCAAAATATTTATCTCCTAAAATTCAGAATTTAAACTGTAAATGTTTCCATCTTAAAACAGAGACTAAATGATCTTAGTTTTTCATCAAAGACTCAACAACAGGCACACATAACTCAGAGCAGCAATCTGCCAAATCGCCCAGATTTCCGATCTGGGTTCTGAAAAGTATGTTTTTGGAATGAAATCAGGGGTTACGTGACCAATAGGCATGGATACCCCCTGATGTTGGGCTTAATCGAATTCAAAACGCCCAGAAACGCGATTCTTGAAAACAACAAAATTTATAGCCTACATGCTTCATTTATGACTTTTGTCAAACATATGGAATGAGAACTTACAACTACACCTCTACATGAGGAAAAACAACCCAAAGTTATGCCACTAAGATATGCTCATTAAAATCGCACATTTCTAAATCCACCATATGAGTCCTTAAAACATTTTACCATCCACAAGCTAATTCATATGATTTGACAAGCTTTTTGAACCAATTGTTACAATTTGACAAACACATGGCAACCCTGAATGCTACAGCCATTAAGGATTTCTCTCAAAATTCTGATAGTACTATTACAACAACTTGAATAACAAAACATTGAATTATTAATAAGAATATGAAACATAAGCCATAACTGAAATTTATCTCCAACTTACATCAAGCATTTGATCTTCCAAACTATATTTTAGTTTCCATTGTTTTTGCATTTTCTTTTAAGGGTTGATTCTGTAATTCCTCCAAGTATATTTTGGATACATGTCCATTTTCTTACTTCTGATGTAAGCTGCAAGTTAGCACTTATTCATGCATAAATAAATTGATAACATTACTCATTCACAGATTTTGTCAAACACTTTGCAAACTATCCTAAAACCATTTATAAAACATGCATTTATTAATTATTTGAAACAAAACCATAAATCATGAAATACTTACCCAAGTCCTTTGGAATAAATTTATTGCAATTACCTTCAACAATATTTCGCTTTCCTTTTTCAAATGCTACAATACCAAGATTAGTACCATAAACTACACCAATAATAACTCCAATATTGAGATCTAAACATCCATGCATATAGATTAATCTAGTCTTCATTTTTAACTAATCAATAATATTCTAGATAACATAAGCCTAAACCAAAATTAGATGCTTACAACAATTTAAATGTCTACTTTTTATTTTATGCCAAAGCTATACTATAATTTTAGGACAATGGAAATTATACCTGAAGAGATATTCAGCTCCAATCGTTGAGAATATGATCCACCTTCGATCCCTTAACCAAATCATTTGAACCATCCGGTTTTCCACCCAACCATATCCAGGGAGAACTCCTCCCCCTGGAACCCCCGAGCTGTAAAAGCTCACAAACAGTACCAAAATACAATAGTAGAGAGATAGATGCAAGGAAAACTAAGGAGTATAGTTTTCACTTCCTCTAAATACCACTCATGTTCAACCTCAATAGATACTTAGTAGATTCGTAAGAAATTCAGATTTGTTTTGGAAGTAATTGAATACTCTCCATATCTCTCCCTCTCACAATATTCCTCAAGTCTCTTCCACTCTTGGCATTACCCCCCTCCTCCCCCCTCTAATGAGAATATATGAGACTCATATATAGGAGGAGCAACAATTCTTGTCATAAAGGAGGATTAATATGCATGCATTGTATTCCATTTAGAGGAGTGTAACTTATGCCATTAAGGAGAGGTATGCATGCCTTATTTAAGGAGAGTGTAACATATGCATTAAAGTGAGTGTAAGAGGAATATTTTATGACATATATTTAATGAGTGTAGGGGGAATATTTTATGACATATATTTAATGAGTGTAAGAGGAATATGCCATTCATTGATGAGTGCATAAAAGAGAGTGTAATGTAATATTTAAAATAGAGAGAGTTACATAGAGCCATGAGAGTCATGAAGGAGAGAGGTGTGAAGTGATTGAGGAGATATAATTCCTTTTTAATAATAATATCATAGTCTCATAAAAGATAATAATAATATTAATAATATTAATAATATTGAGGATTAAGTCGAGATTGAACTATTACAATTGATTAATCATAAGTTAAGTGATTTTCCTTCAAATATACTTGTTTACCCATTGATTGGAGGTGATTTACTATTTTTGGAAAGTCGTACTTGAAATAGTAGACATGACTTTCTATTTTTAGAAAGTAACTCCAAAATTGTTAAGAATGAGATCTTATTAAGGAATTTCATATGTGAGCTGCCCATGAGTGGTATTTTGGATAATAGGGATTCCGCACCCCTATTGTATGCATCTTTGTGCCTTAGTAGATTGAGGACTCCACGCCCTGATCTACTCTAAAGATCCAAGATTCCACACCTTGATATTTTTAAATATTTAGGACTCCGCGCCCCAAACATTTCATTATAGATTCAAGACTCCACGTCTTTATATTTCATGGATTTAGGACTCCGTGCCCTAATCCTTTTATTATATATCCAAGACTCCACGTCTTTATATTTCATGGATTTAGGACTCCGCTCCCTAATTTCCATGGCTTCTCATCTACTTTGCTTTGAAACTTCGCGCTTCACCTTAAGGTACTGATTGTGAGCTCATACCCATCTGACGGTTCGTTGGTAAGGTCTTCTTCCAAGTCCTGCACACATCACAAACTCATTGATCAAATAAATCAAATGAATTTCATAATTGACTTATTCAAATTTTACCAAATATTGTGCATGACTTCCACGGTCATTTTGGTTTTGGAGAAATGACTTCCACAGTCATTTATAGCTTGAGCATCCTTGTTGGCAATGACCAAGTCCCCTGCCACATCATGCTTAGTACGATATTATGCACATATAATCATACAAATTATGTATCATCCATAAATCATAATTAACCATATGTTCCATCTAACCATGATCATCCATGGATCTGTGTCTCAATTATGAATCACCATTCATGTCATACACCTATGTCCAAAATAGGATACCAAAAGAGAAAACATTGCTAATATGCTCTTAACCAAAATCAATTCTTGTGTACGCAACCATTGATATTATCATAAGCACACAACAACCAAGTGACCTAAACCAGGTCATAGCATATAAGCATGTACATAAGTCTTTCATACATTATATTATATCATTATATCAAAATCACCATCTCTAAGTGTCATCAAAGCTATCTCACTAAGAAGGGACACTACATACTCCCCCTCTTGGGCTAAACTTGGCCCGAAGTTTTTCCTACGGTCATAAGATACTCAGTTCTTTTAGATTCTCCTATCAATAAGTTGTCAACCTTATGTATGTATATTTGATATATATATATATATATATATCTTTTTTTATTTTTATTTTTATTTTTTTTTCTTCATGCCAATCCAGAGTTTAATGTTTTCTAAATTGGAAGCAACTCCATGACAACTAAACATACCATTCTTAATCAAGTAGAAAATATATCCATGCCATATTAGACATGTTTTGATATAAAATACCAAAGTTTTTTATCAAAACTAACCATACAATTTATAGTACCTTATAAAGTAATATTGTATGTAATTGATAAGATATCTACTTAATTTATCTATAATAGTTTGATATTCTACATGTTTTTCTTTCTCATAGTCTATATGAATCCTACATGTGTCATCTTCAAGGTTCTGTAGTATGTTGAGCTTGCCAAGCTATAAATAGAACACACATTGGTTGTATACACAACAATGATGGTCCATCCCATATCACAATCAAACTTGCATACAATAAGCATAAAATCATCCACATACAATTGTTAGTGAAATTACACAACAAAACATGATGTTATATATAAAACTCACTCTTACATGCCACTTGATTTATGTATTCTCAATCCAACTTTCCCCTTTTCATTCCATAAGACAGCCTTGCAATCAAAATATTTAGGATCTATCCGTAGTTTTTTTTTTCTTTTTTTTTTTTTTTTTTTTACTAAACGTTTACTCTTTAGGAAAAATCACAATTTGAGGTTCAAGGCACCATTTTTGTTTTTTTTTTTTGTTTTTGTTTTTTTAAACTAACAACCTAAGGTTAAATAAAGTCCTCATTGACCCACTTATGTATTATAGATCATTCCTTTAGTTTGCATAATCTTCATTATTATTCACTTCTCTAACTTGAGGATCAATTATGAAATGAATTAGTTAGAAGATCTTCATTCTAAAAGTAGATTAATGATATATTTTTGAAAGTGGCTTGTAATCAAGAACAACTCTCACAATTATGAAAATATGGTAACCTCGATAACTTTATGTCAATTTGTTTTCCAACTATGAAATCAATCATGATTTATATTTAGTAATTATTCCTTACTATTAATACATACACAACAACAAACTATGAAAACCGTACATTTCTCAAAATGTGATGAATCTTGTTAAATTTACATAAGATTTAGACTATCACAAGGGAATTTCTAGCCTAAAGTTAGACCCCCTTTTTTTTTTCTTAAGGATAATTACCACCCTCTCAAATTATTACAACTTTTTGTAGGACTAATAAATACTCAAACAACTATACATCCCAACAAAAAAAATTCTTAAATCCAACGATCTCTTCCATTCCACATACAATACACTCATCTTAGGCTTCTAAATCATGCAAGAATTCCAATTCATCAAAATGTGATATCACTCTCCTTCAATTTCTTCCTCAAAAAATATCACAAGCAGATATTCTTGTAAAACAAGAACTCAACTAAGCTTTTCATTAATCACATGTTTTTTTTTTTTTTTTTTCTTTAATTTCAAATCAAACAAGTTCTCACCACATAAAATATTTACCTTCTAAACATGCTATTTTCTTCAAAATTTATAAACAATTTGAATTTTGACACGATCGCTGAACTAGCAATAGCTTAGAGAAATACATGAGTTCAATCCTCATTATTTATCTAATTAATTTGGTTAAATAGAATGCAACCAATATTCAACTGATAAAATCATTAAAGAGACTAGTATGGCTTTCCTAGACCTAGTTTGTCTTAAGCCAATAGAAAAGTTATTTCATCAACTTATCACAATAAACTTTTTCTACATTTCAAGAATTTGAAAGTCATTTTAATTCTACCTAAATTCAATACATACAAAAGGATTCAATATATCTAGTTCACACTTCCATATATCAAAATCAATTCTTCCAAACATTCTAAACCACCTAATGGTGTTCAGTATATCAATCTTAGTATCTTCATTTGTAATAAAAATAAAATAATGGATTTAAAGCTCAAGCACATTTGTGTTACAAATCTCTATCCATTTAACTCTAATTACACATAATCACTCCTTAATCATGAATATCAGATTCCATCAAAATATTCTAACGAGAAGAATTACTTAGCTCATAGATATATTTTAGTATGGATTCCACACCCATACCTTACCTCATTACTTATCTCAATATTTACTAGTTGGATTCCACATCCATACATTTTCTCATAGATATATACTAGTATGGATTCCGCACCCATACATTAGATCATAGATATATGCTAGTATGGATTCTACACCCATACATTTTCTCATAGATATATGTTAGTATGGATTCCACACTCATACATTAGCTTAATGAAAATATAACCTTCAAGTGTTCCTTAAAATGGCTTCCACAGCCCTTCATGCACCAGTCATTCAAGCCTCTTGTTTATTATGAAGGTCATACCTCAACCTAGTAATTGAGCAATTTAAAGCTATTTGATGCCTAATGTCAACCCAAAATACACAAAATCATGTCAAAGAAATCAGAGAAATTTCATTATTACTCATTAAGAATGTATTCCCAAATCATATTTTAACACATCTAATTAATACACATACATTACTCTTGAATCTACATTCACAGTTAAAAGTGACATCTTTCAAGGTAGATTTTAGTTAAGTTTCTTTTAGTGTAGGTACAAAAAGATTCAATATTATCATGATGAACTCAATCATCAAGTTAATGGAATCTCAACCTTACACTTGTTACTCATTCCCAAAGCATACACACCAAGGTCATCATACTATAGTCCAAATTAAGCCAATATTCTTCTTGGTAGATATGATTTCAGCTAGTAAAGATGGCTACTAAGCCCATATCACATTGAAAATGATGCATTAAAAATGTATGAAACCATGCATGCACTCCACCTATCTCACTCATTGATTGAAAATCAATTCATTCACATACTTGGGTTTAACCCAAACTTTCTCAAGCACATCCTTTCCCAACATGTCTTTAAGCATTTTAACATATTGTTGATAATATGTCTTAACAAAAATATAAAGGAATATCAGAAATATATATATATTTCATGAGTTTCTAAATGACATAATGATAATAATATCCTCTATGCAACCAATATGCTTCCAAGTCAATATATATAGCAACTCAACATGCATGCAAAATCAACATTCATACATCATCAACCTACAAGTAAGCATGTTGGCCCACTAGGCCCTAGCATTGTAACTGGTTCTGATGCCATATGTAAGGTCCCACCTTACCCACCATCAGTAAGATAGAGAAGTAGATGTCACATAATCACTAATACTCATTTGCACAAAATCCTAAAGAATTAGTCACTGTAAAATTGTTTCCAACAAAAGGCCCTTTTTATTTGAAAGCTTTAGATAATACAAGAAACAACTGTCTTAGTCACACTTCAGCAAATTATTAAATTCATTTTCACATTCATACCAAAAACTTGCAGACATAGGAAGCTACACCCATTAAATAGTTTATTTAAAATTTATAGTAACATAAAAACACAAGAGTAACTAAGAATTTTACACTAACAATGTATATGCACAAAAGCTACAGCCATTCAAGATTTTTGACAAACACTTTGCAGACATCCACTCTACACTCATTCAGCCCTTTTGACAAACACTTTGCAAGCACGCAATTAAAAGTCATTGACGCATTTTGTCAAATACTTAGCAACAATGAATTTAAGATTATTCTTCAACATATTTATCTCCTAAAATTCAGAATTTAAACTGTAAATGTTTCCATCTTAAAACAGAGACTAAATGATCTTAGTTTTTCATCAAAGACTCAACAACAGGCGCACATAACTCAGAGCAGCAATCTGCCAAATCGCCCAGATTTCCGATCTGGGTTCTGAAAAGTATTTTTTTGGAATGAAATCAGGGGTTACATGACCATTAGGCACGGATACCCCCTGATGTTGGGCTGAATCGAATTCAAAATGCCCCGAAACGCGATTCTTGAAAACAACAAAATTTATAGCCTACGTGCTTCATTTATGACTTTTGTCAAACATATGGAATGATAATTTACAACTACACCTCTACATGAGGAAAAACAACCCAAAGTTATGCCACTAAGATATGCTCATTGAAATCGCACATTTCTAAATCCACCATATGAGTCCTTAAAACATTTTACCATCCAACAGCTAATTCATATGATTTGACAAGCTTTTTGAACCAATTGTTACAATTTGACAAACACATGGCAGCCGAATGCTACAGCCATTAAGGCTTTCTCTCAAAATTCTGATAGTACTATTACAACAACTTGAATAACAAAACATTTAATTATTAATAAGAATATGAAACATAAGCCATAACTGAAATTTATCTCCAACTTACCTCAAGCATTTGATCTTCCAAACTATATTTTAGTTGCCATTATTTTTGCATTTTCTTTTAAGGGTTGATTCTGCAATTCCTCCAAGTATATTTTGGATACATGTCTATTTTATTACTTCTGATGTAAGCTGCAAGTTAGCACTTATTCATGCATAAATAAATTGATAACATTACTCATTCACAGATTTTGTCAAACACTTTGCAAATTATCCTAAAACCATTTATAAAACATGCATCTATTAATTATTTGAAACAAAACCATAAATCATGAAATACTTACCCAAGTCCTTTGGAATAAATTTATTGCAATTACCTTCAACAATATTTGGCTTTCCTTTTTCAATTGCTACAATACCAAGATTAGTACCATAAACTACACCAATAATAACTCCAATATTGAGATCTAAGCATCCATACATATAGATTGATCTAGTCTTCATTTTTAACTAATCAATAATATTTTAGATAACATAAGCCTAAACCAAAATTAGATTCTTACAAAAATTTAAATGTCTACTTTTTATTTTATGCTAAAGCTATACTATAATTTTAGGACAATGGAAATTATACCTGAAGAGATATTCAGCTCCAATCGTTGAGAATATGATCCACCTTTGATCCCTTAACCAACTCATTTGAACCATCCGGTTTTCCACCCAACCATATCCAGGGAGAACTCCTCCCCCTGGAACCCCCGAGCTGTAAAAGCTCACAAACAGTACCAAAATACAATAGCAGAGAGATAGATGCAAGGAAAACTAAGGAGTATAGTTTCACTTCCTCTAAATACCACTCATGTTCAACCTCAATAGATACTTAGTAGATTCGTAAGAAATTCAGATTTGTTTTGGAAGTAATTGAATACTCTCCATATCTCTCCCTCTCACAATATTCCTCAAGTCTCTTCCACTCTTGGCATTACCCCCCTCCTCCCCTCTAATGAGAATACATGAGACTCATATATAGGAGGAGCAACAATTATTGTCATAAAGGAGGATTAATATGCATGCATTGTATTCCATTTAGAGGAGTGTAACTTATGCCATTAAGGAGAGGTATGCATGCCTTATTTAAGGAGAGTGTAGCATATGCATTAAAGTGAGTGTAAGAGGAATATTTTATGACATATATTTAATGAGCGTAAGAGGAATATTTTATGACATATATTTAATGAGTGTAAGAGGAATATGCCATTCATTGATGAGTGCATAAAAGAGAGTGTAATGTAATATTTAAAATAGAGAGAGTTACATAGAGCCATGAGAGTCATGAAGGAGAGAGGTGTGAAGTGATTGAGGAGATATAATTCTCTTTTAATAATAATATCATAGTCTCATAAAAGATAATAATAATATTAATAATATTGAGGATTAAGTCGAGATTGAACTATTACAATTGATTAATCATAATTTAAGTGATTTTCCTTCAAGTATACTTGTTTACCCATTGATTGGAGGTGATTTACTATTTTTGGAAAGTCATACTTGAAATAGTAGACATGACTTTCTATTTTTAGAAAGTCACTCCAAAATTGTTAGGAATGAGATCTTATTAAGGAAATTCATATGTGAGCTGCCCATGAGTGGTATTTTGGATAATAGGGATTCCACACCCCTATTGTATGCATCTTTGTGCCTTAGTAGATTGAGGACTCCATGCCCTGATCTACTCTAAAGATCCAAGATTCCACACCTTGATCTTTTTAAATATTCAGGACTCCGCGCCCCAAACATTTCATTATAGATTCAAGACTCCACGTCTTTATATTTCATGGATTTAGGACTCCACGCCCTAATCCTTTTATTATATATCCAAGACTCCGCATCTTTATATTTCATGGATTTAGGACTCCGCGCCCTAATTTCCATGGTATCTCATCTACTTTGCTTTGAAACTCCGCGCTTCACCTTAAGGTACTGTTTGTGAGCTCATACCCATCTGATGGTTCGTTGGTAAGGTTTTCTTCCAAGACTTGCACACATCACAAACTCATTGATCAAATAAATCAAATGAATTTCATAATTAACTTATTCAAATTTTACCAAATATTGTGCATGACTTCCACAGTCATTTTGGTTTTGGAGAAATGACTTCCACAGTCATTTATAACTTGAGCATCCTTGTTGGCAATGACCAAGTCCCCTGCCACATCATGCCTAGTACGATATTATGCACATATAATCATACAAATTATGTATCATCCATAAATCATAATTAACCATATGTTCCATCTAACCATGATCATCCATGGATCTGTGTCTCAATTCTGAATCACCATTCATGTCATACACCTATGTCCAAAATACGATACCAAAAGAGAAAACATTGCTAATATGCTCTTAACCAAAATCAATTCTTGTGTACGCAACCATAGATATTATCATAAGCACACAACAACCAAGTGACCTAAACTAGGTCATAGCATATAAGCATGTACATAAGTCTTTCATACATTATATTATATCATTATATCAAAATCACCATCTCTAAGTGTCATCAAAGCTATCTCACTAAGAAGGGACACTACAGACATGGAGAAACAACGTAGTCAACCATGGAGATTTATGTCCACATGTAAAATGCAGTTTTGGAGTGGGCCTAAGATATGGAAGGCTCATATCTATATAATGAAGGTGAAGCCACATTGGAGAGCATGGTTTGGATTATTCATTTATTGATCTATTTAGATCTACATTTTTCTTAGGACATTTCTATTCACTCCTAAGCTGTTTAGCTAATATTGCAGTGTTTTTTAGCACAGGGTGTTCCCGAGCAGGAATCCCTCCTCTTTCATAGAGTAGCTCTTAAAAGAGGGTTGTACTTCATTCTTTATCGAGCATTGGTGCCATCTTCAGGAGGTTGTTTCTAGCATTCAACTAGGAAACCAGTGGAGGATTCATCCTACCATTTTGTCTTCACATTCAGTCCTCCAGGAGTAGAAGATCTATATTCGACATTTAGGCCATTGGTTTTACCTCCATGTAGTATTAGTCACTTTAAGGATTGCGCAGTCTAGTCCTGTAGATCTATTGGAGGAAGGAAGTTTCCAGTATTTCAGCTGGAAATCCTGTGAGGGATCACCTCCTCACATTGGATCTATTTTTTCCAGCATTCAGGAGTTGATTTGACATATCTAGCAGCAGGCTATTGAGCCTCCCTCTCTGACAGCACAATTTTTTGAAGTTGTTTTTCATCCAGCAGCTATGTTCAGTGGAGGATATTTGAGGAGCTAGATCTTGAGCTTTTGGCCCAAGGATCTAGAGAAGGGATCAACCCTTCTATTATAGATTTGATTGTACATCATTTTAGCCATCATATCATCATATCTAGCTTCAAATCTGCATACCCATCAGTATATATGTGAAGCCCTAAGAGGGAGGTTTTATTAGATTGACATATCTGAGAAACCCTTCATGGGTTATCTTGGGTATCCATCATAGAGCTCGGATCTCTGTTTTTAGCATCATCGGAGCTCCCATTCTATCTAGATATAACTTTCTATCTTTTAGATCTCTCCCAAGAGGTCAATCAAATAAAGAGGGAAAAGAAAAAGAAGGATCCAAGAATAAGATTTGATGAGGAAGGTATAAGCACTTCCTATCAAAAAGAAGGAAAATCAGAGAATCATAGATCTCCTCATAGATCTACTATACCCACTTTCTCCAAAGAAGGTGCATGGTATAGAAATGAAGAAAGAAAAGAACCTAAGACTCATGAGACTCTTAGTATATATCTTGAAGAGTACAAAGCATAGTCTAGAGCATTCAAAGAAAAGCTAACTCTCCAAAAATTCTTCCAAATCAAAGAAGAAAGAGGATCCTGTTAGGTCTCTGTAACAAGCAAGATTGGAAAAGTCCGATCACAAAGTTAACATCATTTCAACCAACTTTGGGATTCTAGGATCTAGCCCTCCTGAATCCGGAGAGGGATCTCTCCAATATGTACAAAGATGGATATTGTCTTTGAAGTTTGGGGTGATGATATTAGGCTAGTTATGAAGGTCAAGGGTTTTGTTTGGTTTTCTTGGATGGTTGAACATAGTTGATGTCTGAGGCGGAAAGATCTATATGAAAATAGGTTCAAAGGTGAGAAGTTGCAAGCAGATTCAAGAGTAATCTATGGGGAAAGTCATCTAGGCCTAAGGATCTCTTTGAAGTTTGATTTATGGAATGGGGTGATACAAAAAGAAAGGGAATTAAAAGATGCAGAACAAAGAGCAGCCCAGGATCTGGTAAGTACTTTGAAACTAGCCAGCCTTTGACCAGGCACTTAAGAAAAACATAGAAGCAAACTAGGATTTGGTAAGTACTTTGAAACTATCCAGCCTTTGATACACTTCTAATAGAACACAGATTAAAAACAAAGGGAAACTTGAAGGCAACCTTTAGAGTAGAAGCTAGTGGGCTGGGACTCACCCTGATCCTCTCCTAGTTCTTCTTTACTTAGTTACTTCCAAGACAATCACCAAGATAACACAGAATGGCCCAAGATCTGATAAGTACTTTGAAACTAGTCAGCTTTTGACACATCCTAAGGGAAACAGACAAGTAGTTGAGCAAACAAGAAAGGGACTCAGGGCTAACCTTTGATTTCCTCAATTCATTCCTTACACAACATACATGAAAGTAACATTTAAAAATAACATTCAACAGTGACGAAAAGATGAGGGAACGCCAGCATCTCTGTGCTTAGACTGAATTAAATCATTTCTAAATAACACAATTAGAAGAAAACATTGGGATAAAGATTTTTCAAACAGAGAAGGTTACTGATATGCAGCAAGCCCTAACACTGTTTAAACTGTTCTTTACAGTGGAAAATGAAACAAATTGAAAACGTAAATAAAATGACAAGTTCACAGTAAGAATAACATCACCATCAGCATAGACCAGGATCCCATAAATCAGCTTGTATTGATTGCTTCAAACCGGTTACAATCTTCAGATCCAATGTTTTAATTCACCTCTCCTCACAACCTAACCTATCTGTTACAAGCAGAGCTCCAAGGGCCCATGAAACCACTATTTACAGTCAAGAGTTTTCCACTCAGAAACAGCTACAACACTTCAGCAATTACATTGACAACCAACTAAACCAACCCCTCACTCATCTTCTTCTGGAGTATTTATAGAAGGATGAGGAGGTGAGATCTAATAAAAAGATCTCAAATACAATTAATGCAGAATTAATGTCTTCTTGGCCTGGGAGGCTCGATGAAGAATTTATACAGGTGTTCTACTGCATTTATGCGCTTACACTGATGAAGTAAGCTCGAAGGGAGCTTTTGTTGACCTTTGAGGCTCTGCGTACTGTTAGGGTTATTCCGCAAATATTCTGTCATTAAATCTGGTGCAGTAATAACTTCTTTGGTTGTTCCGAGGCATAATATCTGATCTTGTTCAATAAATTCATCCTCTGATTGAGCATTCTGAGGCAATAGGTGGCACTGCGGTGGTTGAGGAATCAATTTTCCTCAAAGTATGGCAGTGGAGGCAACGTCTGATGAACACTTTTAGGTTTTGCTTTAATCTGTACGTGAAGCCGGGGATTAGGCTTTTGATAACCGTCTTAGCCGTAATCCCCGCCAATCTATCCATAAAACTGCTACTCTGGTTCATTCTGTCTTCAAAATCTGATACTCTTCTCTGCGTCGATGTTGACTGCATTCTTCAGGCTTTACAGGGACACGTAGCAACCAAGGCTCATGAAACCTTGTTGATATCTTTATTCTTCACCCCGTGGTCGATTATCTGGATTAATCAGAAGGACGGGAGTCGTCACCCTCATTCTTCAGATTTTCATTAAAACACGACGAAAGAACCTTAAAACCTGCAAAATACAAGAAAAATGAGAAAATCCTGCGTTATATGGATAGACTGCATCGGAGGGCGTGCGGGAAAGTGTAGCAATCGGAACCGTTGATCGTATGGCAATCAACGGTCGGGAGCGTTTTTGAAAAGTCAGCGGAGAAAATGGTGGACTGTACAATGGAATCGGGGGAGTGAATGTAAGCCGTCGATCTACAGAGATCGACAGCGGAGATCGGTCTTCGAACGCGCCGGGGAAGATTTAACGGGCGAGCAGGAGAGGCGATCAACGACCGTCGGATGGGTGATCCCAGATCCGACGGCGGAGGTGAATCCCGCTGCGGGGCCATGGTACGATGATTAACGTGCGGGCGATGGGATTTGCATGGCGGTTTTGGCACTGGGTGGAGAACACGTGTTGGCCAGCGTGTGGAATCGCTGGCCGACGGAAAAAACTGCCATCCGACGTTGAGTGGTGCGGGATGAAACCGTGGTTTTGGAGACGGGTGCGGGGAAAGGGGGTCCACCAGGCTAGGGGTGCTCCGCACCGTTGATCCGTGGGACGGATCGACGGTAGATTTTTAATATAATTTCTTCGGCGGAGAACTTTATGAAAAATAAAACAAAACCCGACTTTGCGTTTTACAAAGGTTTTTCAGTGTTTTTCGAGCAAAAATAAATTCCAAGAGTTAAGCACCCAGCAGACTTAGCACATGGTTTTGGCGTCGGGGCATATGGATGGAGAAAAGGTAGGAGCTTAGCCGAGGGGGCTGAAAACCAGCACGCAGAAAAATAGGCGTTTTTATATGATTTTCAATGATTTTTGGAAAAGGAAAAAGGTTCCGATAAGGTAAAAAGTGGGCTTTTAACCTTAGGAAATGAGGTTAATGAGGGGATAAGGAATAACATATGGTTTAGAGGGGCTTTTTATGGATGAAAGGAAACTGAAGAAATGAAGGCAGGATAGAAGCCAGGGAGGGGAAAAAGGAGGAGGATGCAGCAATGCTCGACTTGGATTTTCATGGAATGTCAGAGACTGAGAGAGGGAAAAGTATGAAGAACCAACCAGCAGTTCAATGATCTCACCAACAGACTTTAAGCACCAACAATTTCAGGCTTGAATTTGTTTCTTGAAGGCTGCCAAGAATATTTAGCCACCAGCTGATATAATAGAAAAATATAGGTGGCTAACAGATCCTATAGCAACAATTGAAGAAAGAGGCACAATAGATTCTATTTACCTACATTTGATGGATCTTCCTCAAGCACTGTTAAGGCTTGGAGAAAGGAGTTAGATACATTTTTTAGGCTACAAAATGTGGCTGAAAAAGAGGTTGTCCAGATTGCATCACTTCATCTTCTAGGTGAAGCCAATGATTGGTGGTTTGGTCACATGGAGCATGAAAAGGTGACTAAATATTTAGATTTCTTTCACAAGTTGAGAAGGAAGTTTGGTGTGAGGAAACCAGAGATGTGTCACAAAGAGACATTTCATAAGTAAACAAGGGAGGATTTCATTCTTGTCACTCTGGACAAGGAATCACTACATTCACCACCAACTATAGAAGTACTTGTATCCAGAGAAGAGACTCTTGCAACTTTGCAAGATAGTCTTGAGCTCTTGACACATAGAGTCCCATGCATGATTTAGGAGATGCCTTAGGAAGAGGAGGTAGATTCCAACTCTGGTACACTTGGAGAAGAGCATCCATTGTTGAAAATGAAACAAGATGATGGAGCTTAGTGAAAAGAAGTCGCCTTCACTAAGTGGGCCCGCAGGCTATTTTTGGCGCAAAGTCTATTTTTTAGACTATGTCTATTTTTAGACATATGGATCATGGTCTATGAGTTGCAGGATGCTATTTGTGGATGGTTATAAATTTGCAAAAATATATGGACATGTCCAAGGTGAGTGCCTTCACTGTCACCAACAGACATGTCCAAGGTGAAGTGCTTTCACTGTCACCAACACAGACATTATGCCACAAATTGTCCGCAGAAGAATAAAAATAAGCAGGCTGCTGGATCTGCAGTGGGAGAGGCCTTAGCCTCGCAGTTTGAGCTGGATTTTTCGCTGATCCCATTCTTGATATCAAGTGTGATGGGTTCAGTTTGGTTCTTGGACAGTGGTGCGTCTTTTCACATGACAGGAGATCGAGATTTGTTTTCTGATCTGGATGAGAAAGATCTTGGAGTGCACATCGAGATGGGCGATGATGGTAGATACAATATGCATCGGCACGGTACCATTTCCTTGAGAGGAGTCCGGTAAACCGCTCATATCAAGGAAGATGAATGTTCTTAATCAAGAAGAATCTTTATCTCGTGGCGATGTTAGAAGACAAGGGATATGATGTTGTTCTCAAAGAAGGGAAAGGCTTCACACGTTAAGAAGACAACCTGGAGAACCCAAGATATAGGGCTTGAGTCAGTCACCTTATCACCATAAGTAGAAGGTCAGCAGCGAATGGCATGCAAAGCGGGAGAAGTGGTGAGCCGGGATGATGAGGGCGAACTGTGGCACACGAGATTGGGCCACCTTCACCATGGAGCTTTGAAGATTCTGCAGCAGATTTCTACTGGGCTTCCTAAGGGCACTCTTGCGCAGTCAGATCAGTGCAAGGGGTGTACTTTAGGGAAGTATGTGAAAGCCACCTTTCACGAGAATGATAGTCGCGCCACGACGATCCTTGAGAGAGTTCACACAGACGTGTGTGGTCCTTTCTTAGTTGCTTCGACAGCAAAGCACAAGTATTATGTGATCTTTTTTGATGATTTTTCTCGGAAGTGCTGGATCTTCTTCATGCAAAAGAAGAGCAAGACATACTCAAAGTTCTGTGAGTTCAAGGCGCCGGTTGAGAAGGAATCGGGGAAGCATGTGAAGGCTCTTAGGAGCGACAATGGTGGTGAATTCATCTCTGCTGAATTCAAGGACTTTTGCAGCGCAGAAGGAATTCGGAGAGAGCTCATAGCACCCCATAACCCACAGCAGAACGGGGTTGCTGAGTGGAAGAACATAATGATTGTGGGTGTTGCACGGGCGATGTTGCATGATCAAGGCCTACCCATTCACTTGTGGGCGGAGGCATGCAATACTGCAGTATATGTGCAGAACCGTTGTCCTCACAAGATACTTGGCATGAGTACACCGGAGGAGGCGTTTTCTGGCAAGAGGCCTGATATTTCCCATTTGAGGATTTTTGGTTCACCTATCTACATGCATGTGACGAAGGATGCCAGAAAGAAGCTAGATCCGACCGCAGAGGCTGGGATATTTTTGGGGTACACTGAAACACCCCACAACTATCGTGTGTATTTTCCAGACAGTCAGAATATTGTTGTGTGATGGGATATCAAATTTCATGAGGAGAAAGCCATGAAGTTGTCGCTTGAGAGGGAGCTACACTTGCATGTAGATGAGGAGCTACTAGTTCCTAAAGATGAGCCTCAGGATGTGGATTAGCCACAAGAGGAGGTTCATGGAGTGGAAGAAACCACTCATGCAGCGCCAACCATCAGAGGGCGGAAGCACACTACAGAAGTTGAGCGACTAGCTCAAGATGCAGAGAAGGTTGTAGGAGCACCTACATCACAGCGCAGACAGAGACAATCACCTGACCGATATACTGGATACATGGCTCTCATGAGCAAGTGTATCGTGATGGATCCATCCTCTTTTGAGGAAGCTCTAGAGGACCCCGCATGGGTAGATTCCATGGTGGAAGAGTACGATTCGATTGTCAGAAACAGTGCATGGGAGATTGTCCTAAGGCCGGAAGGGAAATCAGTGGTGGGTTCGAGATGGATCTAAAAAGTGAAGCAAGCAACTGATGGGAGTGTGGAGAAGTACAAGGAAAGACTTGTTGCCCAAGGCTTTTCACAGATAGAGGGGATCAATTATGAGGAGACCTTTGCACCTGTCGCAAGGTATTCTTCCATACGGACGATTCTTTCTCTCTCAACGCAGTATGGGGGTGGCACATTCATCGATGGATGTGAAGACCGGCGCTCTCAACGGAGTCATTGAGGAGGAGGTGTATATAGAGCACTTCAAGGTTTCTAGATCTTCAATAGCGAGTCGCATGTGTAGACTCAAGAGAGCGCCGTATGGGTTAGTATCAGCACCTGCTGCACACTTTATAGAGCAGTTATTTCACCTATTCTGATTATCCAAGAGTGAGGCGGATCCGAACCTATACCAGGTTGTGGTGGAGGGTAAGCTTTTGATCATTGTGCTTTATGTAGATGATTTAATACTAACAGGTGATGAACTGTTGATACACTCATGCAAGGCAGATCTTGCAAAGGAGTTTGAGATGAAGGACTTGGGCCTCTTTCATTATTTCCTTGGGATTGGAAATTTGGCAGGGTAGTGATGGACTGTTTGTTTCTCAGGGTAAGTATGCCCGGGAGATACTGGATAAGTTAAAAATGCATGGCTACAAGCCTGTTGATACTCCTCTTCCTGGAGGTTGGAGGAAGGAGGATGCTACTTCAGCGGAGGTATTGGATGCCACCGTTTATCGAAAGTTGGTGGGGTTGCTTATGTATCTGGTCAATACACGACCCGATATATGCTATGATGTTAACCAGCTTTCGCAAGCTATGGTTAAGCCTACCAAGATCTTCTGGAAGGTAGGCAAGCATGTATTGTGTTATCTTAGAGGCACATTGGGATATGGATTGTGGTAAAGACAGGAGGATGAGGTGAAGTTATGTGGCTTCACAAATGCAGATTGGGCAGGGAGCCCAACGGACAGAAAGAGCACATCTGGAGGGATCTTCAGTATCGGGTCGACAATAGTTTCTTGGTACATCAGGAAGCAGAGATCCGTGGCACTCAGTTCAGCAGAGACCGAGTATATGGCAGCGAGTTTGGCTGCATGCGAGGCTATATGGATGAGGAAGATCCTGGTCGGGTTGTTCGGGTCACACTTGGAGCCTATCGTGGATTTATTGTGATAACTAGAGCTGCATTAAGCTCTCAGCTAATCCAGTATTTCATGATAGATCCAAACACATCGACATCAGGTACCATCATATCAGAGACTGTGTTCAGCGGAGGATCATGATGCTTTCATATATTCCCACGGAGGATCAGGATGCAGACATCTTGACGAAGGCACTCACCAGGAGCAAATTCGAGTTCCACAGAGTGTGGATAAGGGCTGCGCATAATCCATATCTTGTTGAGAGGGAGTGTTGAAAATGCAACAAGATGATGGAACTTAGTGAAAAGAAGTCGCCTTCACTAAGTGGGCCTGCAGGCTATCTTTGGCGCAAAGTCTATTTTTAGACTATGTCTATTTTTAGACATATGGATCATGGTCTATGAGTTGCAGGATGCTATTTATGGATGATTGGTCGAGTTGGTAAAAATATATGGGCCTCTATTTTTAGACATTGGGTTCCCGTCTATTTCTTAGACCGCGCCTAAAATAGATCGCCTCAAATATTATTAGCCCTTAATAATATTTGGACTATAAACATTATCTTATCCTCTTGGAGCACTTCGCTTGATGCTTCGGATGTGGCACATGCACCGATAGAAGGAAATATGCTTTTCCTAGGGTTGCTGAGCTATTGCATGGTTGACTTCGAAGCAGAACTCATGTGGCGTAGCTTGGTGGAGTTTATGAGACAATTGGTGGAGTTGTGTCTTGGGCTAACTTAGTTTAATTAGTTGTATTTAGTCTAACCGATAAATACACTAGTGATGAGTGGTGTGAATTAATTATTAATTAATTCACTAATTATTAACTCATAAATCAACTAAAGAATACATCAGTTAACTGCAATGCATTGACAGTTCAGTGGAGACCAGTGTTAGAGGTGGGTGAAAGGGTGAGTCTACTATCAGTTGTGACTATAACTGTGCATGAGATTTGCACACACATTGATGGAGATTTCCAATGAGGATTGCGCAGTACAATCCAGTGGGATTTGAACTTGGATCTCATCATTATTCATCTTGGATTGCACAGTACAGGCAGGCAGACAGGTGGAAGAGATTTGAACTTGTGACTTGTTCATATCTGAGCTAGTTTGTGTGTAGCATATGAGATAGTGCTGAGAGTTGTGAGGATCTTTGTGCTATGTATTGTTACATGTTCTCTATCATTATAATATACAGATATTTTGGGGTTTTCAGATGTAAGCTTTCCCCATTACATACAGTGTTATATGTGTGCTTGATTATGTTTTAATGTGCGCATGCGACTGCTTCTATTTCCGCAAATTGATGATCAATTGAAGAAGAGGTTATGTATTATGCATGAAGCTTAAATAGTGTGTAATAAAGATAATATCGGTGAATAATTCAGCTATTATTCAAATTTATACATCCATCACCCTTACCAGTAGTTGGAGACACCATTGTCCCGGTTGGAGGAACTCTTGTGTTCTTGCAATAAGTTCCCACACATCAGTTGATCCAAGGTATGCATGTACTTTCATCACATATCGTTTCAGTAGATCTTATTGAAACTTATGGGGACATTCCATTAGAGCCAATCCAAAACTAAGGGCTAGAATAAAATGCTGATTTGAAGCGGCAACATATCACAGTGCAGAGGAACCTTGAGCTAATCAAGGAGGAGATGAAAAACTATCCCATTTTTTCATTGATGGAATACATTCAACCCTTTGAGCTAAAGTGTAGAGTTTCTATAATGATCCAAATGGGGAATAATAGGCTTAGTATGGAATATATTAAGATATTACACTATGGAATCATAGAAATATGGAATTACACCAATAGATATAAACTAGAGATATACTGGTAGGGCATTTACCGGATGCATCACCTTCACAAGGAAGGGTGAAATCCAGAGGCTTCCTGGCCCGTTCCAGACTCTGTCTATAGAAGATTGGTGAAACATAGAAAGTGTGGGAATGACACACTCCTATTAGATTTTTATGCTCTTAGGAACCTTAGATCTTCATATCTAAACAATGGATCCAAAATAGAAGCAAAAACCAAACAAAGAAGGAGCGGGGAATTCCACTCTTAGGAAGATTTGCAATAGGCCCAAGGAGGATGCTGCATAAGCAAGCCAGTGTTAAAATAACATAGAAAAGGGTTGGTTTACCTTATTTTAGGCTATTTTGGACCTCCATGCATAGTTTCATAAAAAATAAATGAGTTTAGAGGGCTTAAACAGATCTCTCACAATCAACACTAGTTGAAAATCAGCTAAAGGAGAGAGCTGGTTAATAGAGAAACCCTCCTTCTGGAATTGTGCAGTTTTTGCTGGAAATCACTGGAAATCAGCCATGAAACTCATATTACAGTATGACAGCAAGAAATAAGATCCATAATTAAGTTTATTTGCAGAAGCATTGAATTTACATGAAGCAAGAGCAAGGATCCTTCAGAAATTGTAGCAATAACACATAGAAAAGCTGTAGAAAGACTTGACAACGTTTTATATGAGGATCTTCAGCTGTTTTAGGTTAATATTAAGATCTAAAACTGATATATGGCTGTAACATCAGATCCATACCAGATCTAGAAACTACTCATCCTTCTTAACAAGATCCCCTTGGGGTTTTATCAAAATAATGCATAACAAAGTGTAGATCTAGATTTTAGTACACTGAACTGCAGAAAACTTCAGAGATTTCTGAAGATGGCTTTCATTAAATTATATATCAGATCTGAATAATATGATATCAGTAAGCTACTTTACAAATCTCTAAGGGAGAGGCAAGCCTCAATCACCATAGAGCTAGTACAATGAAAGATCTAGACAATAGAGAAGCAGTACATGAGAAAATTATAACGCAGTTCATGGAATCGACTACGTAGTAGTTGGAATGAACTGATACAACAAATAAGAATTACAGATCTGAAAGTGAAATGAGAGTAAGATCCTCTTCCAGGTGGTCACAAGACACCCTCCTTGAGAGAAATCTCCTCTAAACTACTAGATCTTGCAGATCTGGTTCCCCCACTTGCTACAACTCACAAGTAGCTGCAAAACCCTCAACAGGACCAGCATTGCTATAGAGATGAAGCTTGGCCATAATGCCAGATAGTGGAGAGATGCATCACAATCTCCTCCAAAGAGCTACTCCATGAAAGGAGAGAGGATTCCTAAACAGGGAATCCTCTTCCCTTAGGCTAAACAACCAAGAGACTAGAGTTGCTACACCAACTTCTGAAATTATTCAACAACCTTTGCTTGCTGCCTCTCCTTATTTTTATAACATGAGGGATTTCCAAAACCATAAATCAAATTCTTCAACTTATCCTCTTTCACACATGAGATCCTCTTCTAGAATTACGTTGTGCTTGATGGATAAGCTTCCCTCCAATCTGCACTGTAGGTGGGGCCAAGATTGACCCATTCAGATGAATTTCCCCTTTTCACACTTAGGGGTGTTTAATATAATAGCCCAGATTTATCCCCTTTCACATTGGACATGTATTTATTCTCAACTTAGGAGTTTAATAAACCTCCTTCTCATACTTTATTCATGAATAAAGCAAACTGAAATTAAAATGCAATGTTCCCATTAGCTGCAAAAATTGGGAACATTATAGTCTCCCCTGGAAAAATGTTGCTTGCCCTAAAGCAACTCTTATTGTAGATGCAAATCATCTACTCCCCTCCAAATGGCATCCACATAAGGAAGGATCCCTCCATTTTTTGCAATAGATTATGTATGTTTGGTTCCAAATTTGTCTTCTACCAATGCATGAGATGACCTCCAACTATGAGGTTAGATGTCCTGCTTTTACCACGAAGCACAAGATGACAAATACATGATGTCCAACACCATCACAAACACATGAGAAACATAAAGTAAGGTAGCTCCTCCCACAAAGGAAAAGCTTCATCATGCAGAACATTCCTCCATCCCATGTTTGTGAACTTGAATAGGCATTGCTATGCCTCCATTCTTAGCCTTGTTGGCCTTGTTGGATCCAAAATCCCTCATTTCAGTGTTATGCAAAGAAGAATGAAAGGAGTAATATAGGTAAACAAAAGATGTCAAACCATTGTAAGTTTTGTTTTAACCCCAATGTAAATATTCTACACACGAATATTATAAATGAAGTAATAAACAATAGCGAGAGCATAAGACATGGTCAGATAAACACAGAGATTTTTCCCTGGATCCCAAATTACCACCAGCCTTGATTTTTCATTATATTCCTTTTAGTGTTATAACACATATATATACATGCCAAGCATACATAAACCCCAATCCATAAACCCCGGATTAGAACATAACCGTAGTTCCCTTGACCGGATCTACAAAATACCAGGGCCGAAACCATCGTACTCAAAACCATAAAACATGCACAAAAACCATGGACGCAGTACTACCCACCAAAAATTCAGACTGTAATTTTCGTCAGGCACCGCCCTAATCACCCACGTGGGGCCATCGGCCCCCTCTACCTCGCGCGTGCTTATTCGTGGAAAAAATATAACACATACCCAACATTCTCCCACTTGTTGTTTTCTTTCCACAGGGGGTCACAAGAGAGCTTAGTCATTGGCCCAATTCTTGAACACCCATTGTTTCTCTACACCAAGAGAACTTCTGAGTGCTCACAGACTTTGTTAATGCATCTGCAACATTCTTCAAAGTGTCCACCTTTACCAGCAACACCCTTTTAGCCTCAACCATATCTCTAACAAAGTGATATTGAACATCAATGTGCTTTGTCTTTGAATGATAAGCAGGGTTCTTAGCCAAGAAAATTGCACTTTGGCTATCACAGCCTATCCTTATAGCTTGCTGTACCAACCCCATACTTGAACACAATCTCTGCAACCAAACTGCTTCCTTGCTTGCATGAGTGGCTGCTATGTATTCTGCCTCTGTAGTTGAAAGAGCCACTACAGAATGTCTTTTACTCATCCAACTGACTGCGCCTCCAAATAGGCTAAACACATACCCACTTGTAGATCTTCTTTGGTCCAGATCTCCAGCCCAGTATGCATCAACAAAACCACGAATGTCCAACATTCTTTCCAATCCTGGTCTTCCCTGGTAGCACAAGCCATAATCACTAGTGCCACGTAAATATCTGAAAACCCGCTTCACTGCTGTCCAATGCTCCTTCCCCGGGTTTGACATAAACCTGCTCAATACTCCCACTGCATGTGCAATGTCTGGTCTAGTACAGACCATTGCATACATCAGGCTACCCACTGCACTTGCATATGGAACACGGAACATATACTCCTCTTCTTCTTGTGTCTTGGGACACTGTTCAGCAGACAGCTTTACACCTACAGGAATAGGAACATTCACCGGTTTACTATCCTGCATATTGAACCTCCGCAATATAGTCTCGACATACTTCCTCTGGTTTAACCAGAGCTTCCTCTTTGCCCGATCTCTCTTAATTTCCATGCCCAAAATATAGTTTGCAGCACCAAGATCCTTCATGTCGAATTTGGAGAACAGTTGGGTCTTCAAATCTTGGATAATTTCTTCGTCATTTCCAATCAACAACATATCATCCACATACAAGACCAAATAAATAACACGGTCACCAATTAATTTAAAATAAACACAGTGATCCTCCTTGCTTCGGGTGAAGCCAAGTCCCCGTATATAGGTATCAAATTTCTGATACCACATCCTTGGTGACTGTTTTAACCCATACAAAGACTTCTTCAACCTGCATACCAGTTCTTTCTTACCCTTCACCATAAAACCTTCAGGTTGCTTCATGTAGATCTCCTCTTCTAGATCCCCGGGAAGAAATGTTGTCTTCACATCCATCTATTCTATCTCAAAATCAAATGCAGCAGCAACAGATAAAAGTAATCTAATAGAAGTGACTTTGGCAACAGGAGAAAAAATATCACCAAAATCAATTCCCGGCACATGGGAATAACCTTTCGCTACCAACCGAGCTTTGTATTTCTCCACCTTGCCTTCTACATTCATCTTCTTCTTAAACACCCATTTGCTCCCAATGGGATTCCTTCCAGCCGGCAACTCCACCAGATCCCATGCATCGTTTTTGTGCAAGGATGCCATTTCATCAACCATGGCCTCCTTCCAGAGTTTTCCATCCTCTGAATCTACTGCCTCCCTGACAGTTCTGGGTTCATCATCAGTTATAGTTAAGGCAAAACCCGAACAGAAAGCAGATGGACTATACCTTTCTGGTTGCCTTCTTTCCCGAACTGATCTTCTCAAAGCTGGAGTTTGTGGCTCTTCATCTTCTGAGTCTTCTTCTATTGTAGAGTCTGATTCATCCTCCTTTAGCTCAAACTCTATCTTCTCAGGTTCCTTTGGTAGGACTTCATGTTTAACAATATCTTTCACTTCTCTAAACACCACATCTCGGTTGTACACAACCTTCCTTGTTTCTGGGTTCCAAAGCTTGTAACCCTTTAAACCATCCTTATACCTAATAAAGATGCACCTTTCAGATTTATTATCCAACTTGGTCCTTTTCTCCTTTGGAACATGTACATATGCATCACATCCAAATACCCTTAGATGTGAAAGAGAGGTTTCTTACCAGTCCATACCTCATGTGGAGTCTTATCCTCCAACGCTGATGAAGGTGATCTGTTAACTAAGTAACATGTAGTCTCCACTGCCTCTGCCCAGAATTCTTGTCCTAACCCGGTACCACTGAGCATGCTTCTTGCCTTTTCCATCAGTGTTCTATTCATTCTTTCTGCAACTCCATTTTGCCGAGGTGTGTATGGAGTAGTCTTCTGCCGTGCTATACCACACTTCTTACAGAACTCTTCAAATTCCTTCTTGCAGAACTCCCCACCATTATCTGTCCTCAACGCCTTTATCTTCTTCTCTGTCCGGTTTTCCACCAGAGCCTTAAATTCTTTAAATTTGTCAAAGAATTCAGATTTCTTCCTCAAGAAATATATCCATGTATTCCTTGAGAAGTCATCTATGAATGAAACATAGTACACAGACTTTCCCAGTGATGGAACTGACACAGGCCCAAACACATCACTGTGCACAAGTTCTAATATCTTGTTTGCCCTCTTAGCACCAGAAGGAAAACTCACCCGATTTTGCTTCCCATATACACAATGTTCACAGAAATCAAAATCCAGAGAACAATTAGACATACCTTCTACCATACCATCTCTATGCAGTATCCGAAGGCCCTTCTCTCCAATATGTCCAAGCCTTTGATGCCATAGCATGGTCTTTTCTCCAGAGACAGCTAGGCTTTCCGTCCCACTTTCAGGAACCACAGAACTGTTACACCCATCAATAACAGTACTACCTTGTAGCTTGTATAGAGTTCTAGTCCGAACTCCCCGCATTAATACCAGTGCTCCCCGAACCATCTTGCAGGCATCTTTCTCGAACACTGTTTTTACACCTGCATCATCCATCTTGCTTACAGAAATCAGATTTCTGGCCAATGTAGGAATATGCAGAACACCAGGAAGTGTTCTAATCCTTCCACCTTGCAGCTTCAGCTTGACCTTTCCACGTCCGACGATTCCGGCCTTCCTATCATCCCCTAGGAAGACATCACCACCATCATATTTCTCATACTCACAGAACCACTCCCTATGGGGAGTGAAGTGAAAGGATGCACCTGAGTCAATCAACCATGACTCATGATCTACATGTGTATTTGAAGAATAAGCCAAATACACATCCC